>JAWQUT010000134.1:1618453-1638534 GCA_033807755.1 Ellobium chinense | reverse complement strand
TAGGGCTAGGATGCTGCACTGCGGGACTAGCAATGACTTTGTTGTGGGTTTCATTTGTAATAACGTATTACAGTACTTATATATGTTTAATGTTCTTTGTTTATCTGTACTCATAATGAGATGTCTAACAAGAATGGCACTATAAAACAATTTCCCTACGGGGTAGATAAAATTCCTGGGTTCCATTTCATTATTTCATATGGCATTTTTAAAAATGTCTATTCAAACTAGAAGAAAACTATTTTGACCCTAGATTAGCCCTACAAAGTTTCAGGGTAGCCAGCTTGCGGTCATCTCATACAGCATTTTCTCTTAACAATGTTTCATAATATTCGGGACATGAGAAAGACCGGTCGTGGTCGCACTAAGCAGGTCATGGGGGTATAATATGCAGGCTAAACATGGGTAGTTAGAGACGTGAAGGATTGTCCTAGATATCCGGTAACCTTAACAAGTGGTCGGGAGACACGCTTCAACTGTATATTTAAACTCCCTTAAGGTGTCCTTTGATTAAGCTGGCCACCCGCTTAGCGCGTTCGATTATTCAGTGTTGACTCGGCCTTGTCTTGTTCCAGAATAGTAGTTAGCACGTTTCGTGGATATTGCAGTCTACCATAACGGGAGCAAACGGTTTAAAGAAGTTATTTTGATAGTTATCAGTTCAAGTTCAAGTTCAAGTTTATTTAGGCCGAAGCCAATCACATTGCAATACATACCAACAGTTCAGAAAGTATGAAAAAAGAGAAATAAAAAAAAAAACAAAAAGAAAAAAAAAAAAAAAAAAGGAATACTCATACCTTTGTGTATCTGCCAAAGTTGATAATTTGCCAGGAGATGCACAGTTTACACGCCAATTTTGTAGCTCTTTAAAATATTGAACATATCAGTATCAGGGAATAATAAGTTAATGTTTCAGCGGAATGAGTGCTATTAATAAAAAGTTGAGAGGATGCAGTTAACAGCAGTAAGCTAAAGCGGGCCATCTTCGACAAGATGATAATAGCATAAAAGAGCTTTTAAAAAAATCATCTTGTCAATGACGATCATTACGCTTTGAGTGTATGGAGATAGATGGATGGATGGATGGATGGATGGATGGATGGATGGATGGATGGATGGATGGATGGATGGATGGATGGATGGATGGATGGATGGATGGATGGATGGATGAATAACATATTTACGTCTGTATCTAACAAAATTAAAAAGAAATATTTCTGTACACTCATCGCCATCCCATAAAAAGTTGCTGAACTACATTGGATCTAGAATGTCTTCATGCTAATTAATTTTGCTTTGCCAAAAGATTCCTTTTGGGGGGGGGNGGGGGGGGGGGGGGGGAGGAGGAGGATGTAGGATAGAGGCAAAGGTCCCTAGAACTGATGCTTTTATATTCTCCCATAGCTTCAAATTGCATTTTTTTGGGACTTGACCGAGAAACTTTGCGACTCTTTCAAGGCTACACGCACTGCATCAATCTGACAGATTTTACGGTTCTTTCTTTTCTACCTTCACGCTTTCGCAGAATTTGCGCATTCCACTTTTTAATGACTTGATTTCTCTCACTCAGGTAAGTGTCTAGTCTAATTTGCTCTTTTGTTTTGGGCCTACCAAATGTCGACCTTTTATTTGAGAGCTTGCGCACTGACGATAGGATCGTAAGAATTACATTAGTGTATTAGTGCTGAAAATGCACCAGCAGTAGCGTTCAACATGCTGAGTTAATGTAATTTTTACAATGATACGAAGTCTCATCGTTAACGCGCAAGTTTTCCAATATCACTGCACCGCTCGCTAGCGTAATCCTTCCGATGGCAGGAGATCCCATCGTTAATGCGCAAGTTCGTAATTGATGGTGTGCATAATTATGACATAGGCTATTTAATAGTCTAGGGACGTAGACTAATACACAATGCTGTTTAACTAGTTTCCTGTAGTTCCCGTCAGCGGGCAAAGTTTGACAACAATCTGCATACGGCCCCTAAGGCCTAGTCTAGATCTAGAGTATATAATTTATTATCATGGCAAAATGTTCGGGAAACACGAAAGTTCAAATCGGGAAAATCCACATTATTACTTATGTACCTGCATAAGCGTTCTTATCAAACTGCTGACACCTATTCGATTGACTGGCCACGTCAGATTATAACACAGCGACTGAAGAGCCAACACGAAGAGCGTCAGTGACCAGAGGTCAGATCAGTCTAGCAACTATCTTTGTGAGAAAAGCAACACCGCCTCACTGTGTGCGCTTTAATGCAAGGGCTGTGTTCGATGTGAGGATATGCAATCAGAAACAGTGTTATTTTATTTCACTCCATGGCGTCTATGATCTCAGACGAAATGCCTAAGGGCATGGATTTATGCCGTAAGCGATCGGTTTTCTCTTCTGTCTTAACAAATTCGGTAGGCCTAGTATGGAGCGATCGGCGTCGAACGATGTGTTGATGATTACATGCAGTCTAAAGCAGTGGGCTAGGTGGCCTGAGTACAGTGCCCTAAGTACAGTGCCCTAAGTATAGTGCCGTCAGTTCTGGTCGTGCTGGGATGAATATGAAACTGGACATAATCCAAGCGACTGTTAGCAAAAGCATAATACGCATACCAAGCAGGCACCAGCGGTGACCAGCCGATACACAGGAGTTTGAACTCTGCTTGATACACTGAAGAATTGTTTAGGCTTCTGTGCGCTCCATTATTATGAATGTGTTACATCAGGCAGACTTCGGCAGTGACACAGTGAGTGACTAACGGCGATTCCTTTTTATTTTCTTTTAATGAACATAGTGAGTTCGGCAATTTAATTTATGACAGTTCGTAAACAAACCCGAAAGTACAAGACCTGCATCGGCCGAAGAAAGATGTTTCTAAATACCGCAGCAATGGATCAGATTCCTGGACAATTGACGTTTTGATTTTGATTGTCTCACGGAAGCAGCATTCCCAATTTCTGGTAGGCCCATAAACTTACATGTGCATTAGATGACCATAATGACTTGCTCTAGACAATGGAGGGCAGGCCACCTAACTTAACTGTTGTGCGGACACAGGGAAGTCTGTATACGTTTAGACAAGTCCTGTTTGTAAGGTGTACCATCTGCCTCGTTTTGGCGCTCATATTGGCTACATACCACAGCAAAAGAGTCAACAAGGAGTATGAGAAAATGGAATTCTTCAAAAGCAGGGGAATCTTCCCATTCCCAGAATGGCTTCGCAGACCTTGGCTTGGCCTGGACCAAGTGCACATATATGGCTTTTCCTGTTATGTGCCATGGATAAATTCTGGACTAGTCGAGTTGTTCCTATACTTCTTCCTACCACAGTTTTTCCCTTTAGTATTAGATTTGATATTTAACCGTATTGGAAGCATCATAAAAAAATTTGGCTTCAAGCGGCTTGGTGTGTTTGTGTGTCTTTTCTTGGCTTTACTTACAATCGTTGTTCAAGGCGTTAGAAGCGTTTTTCAAATGGGTCTTGACATTGTCGAGTCTCTTCTGAAGACTTTGGTCGTAGAGGTGAAGACTAACTATACTTGTGGAGAGGAGAGGACAGTGACACAGAAATATCTCTCGGCTCCATACTACTCCAGCAATGTTACTAGATACAACATGGAGGACGTCATTTTGGAGTGCCAGCTGCTACTGAAGGGCGAGGAAGTGGCTGAAGCCTACCGCATCTCTCGCTCCTTCTGGTGGGAGAAAGACGGCGAGGTCAAAGCCAGAGTTATGGAGACGGAGAGAATCCACATCAACGTAACCGTAAAAAAAGTCACGAGACGTGGCCATGATATGCTGCACGTGAGATCCACGCTTGCCATTGAGATCATTAACCAGGAGGATTATGGGAAATATTCTTGCGGTTACTCCAGGCCATCGAGGGCAAAGGTGCTGCCTTATGGAGGCTCGACTGTTCTCAGCTTGGATACTACAGCATGTTTCTACACTGACTATTTCTTTCCGACCTTCAGTCAGAATGGATTTCTCAATGAGACAGACTTCACTGAAGAGTTTTTCGCCGAGTTCTACCTGCGAAAAATGCCATACTCTAGAAAACCTCTTAAAGTTCCTCCCAGAGGAATATTCGTAGACTATGCGGATTACTGGTCTCTAGCAGGCATTGATGACATACAGTTCGAGTCGGACAACAATTATTATTCTTGCTGCTCTGTAGCTGGGCGCTTATACTGGCAGTTTATCCATGCCCGTGAATATGCACCTCAGTTATTTGTGAACAAGCTTCATTTCTACCTGACCAGGTGGCGATGTCTATGTAGGGAGGACTTCACAATGAAAAATTTTACCTTTCTACGAACTCGATACAACGCATCAATGAAGACCCAGGAGATACTTGAAATCGACTTCCCACAACAGTGGATTCTTATTCCTGAAATATCGTTTCCCTTCAATAACTTTTTTTCTCAAGAAGACGAAACTTTGTGGATGAGTGATGAATATCTAGCTTGCTTGAATGGGAACTATCTATCGGTTGTTTGCAGGCAAAGGCTGAAGTACATCGATTACGCTTTCAATGCGGCCACTCTGGTGGATTTCCTGTGTTTGTTCTTCATAGTTCTTGTCAGTCTCCTCATTGCTGCAACCTTGTGTGTCTTTCTCTGGACTGTAACACGTTGGTTGCTCATCCCCACCAGAAACCTCTGCTTATGGGGAGTCACGCAAGCGGAGCAGCCTCAACAGTTCGACTACGATATGTATGTGACCTATGACGAAGAGGACAGCTATGACAGGAGATTGGCTCGCTGTCTGAGAAGTCTGGTGGAAGGTCCAGATTTTACTGTGTTCGATGTTGGAAGAGACATTCCTTTTGGACACCCCTGGGTGCTAGAATGCGAAAATGCCATCCAGCAGAGTCGCCGTTTTCTAGTTTTAGCCTCAACGGCCTTTGCAGTAGAAGGAGAGAGAATACTTGAACTTACGGCTATCAGACAGACGGCCATTGATCGAGAAGGTGCCGGCCAACCCCTTCGAGACGGTGACGTTTTCATCATTAAAACGGAAGCATGTGATGTCAGCCGATTGAATAACTCGCGGTGCATTGATCTCGTGCCAACGAACGCACGAGACACATTGACTGTGGATGAGGTAGTTCTTCTACAGTTCATAGACTGGGAGAGGAGAACGAGGGTGCCAAGACACGAGGGTCGCCAACGTTTCTCTTGGCTCCACAGACTTCGTTTTCAGGGTTTCACTGTGAAATCATTTTTCCTCCTCTGTGTCTTAGTTTATTTTACGTGGTTCTCTCCTCTTGTCACTGAGGAAGACTGACTCACTCAACTGACAAAGCCTAGGTGGCCGTTCGCCGTAGGTTTTAACCAGTTATTTGGTTTAGAGGAGATTTTCTGGGCTTCACACCGCATGGATTGATCTGCTGAAGTCAAACAATCGAACTTGATATACCGACTCGCTCATTCCACATTTGCCTAAGTCATTTTTTTTGTTGTTGTTATTTTGATGATTCGAGCTGTTCATATTATTGTGATCTTCCATTAATCTTCTTTTTTCCTAATAAAACGATGCAGAATTTCGAATTCTTACTATGTCCAAATTTGACGAGCTAAACCACATCTACCTCAATGTTTTGCTTTGAGCAATAAGTTGAGAGCAAAACCTCAAAAAATGACTTAGGCAAACATAGAATGAGCTTGACGATATGTATAGCCGAGGTTGGATGCGAGTACTCAAAATAATATGTTTTCTACATCAACTCACGGTGCACTTAACCATGAGGCAGAAGTAACCGATACGGTGTTAGGGAATTCCTCTCATCCTGTGTCTGCTAACGCTCTCCTTAGGTTGGTGCAAGTTGCTTTGGTGAGAAAACACCATTATGAGTCTTTGTGCATGCGCTTTACAGAAGTGGAAGAGAGAAAGAAGAAAAGGAAAGAAAGAGAGGGAGAGAGAGAGAGAGAGAGAGAGAGAGAGAGAGAGAGAGAGAGAGCATAGAGAGAAAAGAGATAGAAGGAAAGGAAGTAAGGGAAAATTGAGAGAAAGGATGAGAAAAGAATGACAAATGAAAGAGTAAAAGAGAGAGAGAGAGATTTGTCATGCAAATTTGTGTGTCCTATTTTCAGAAGTACACATTTGTGAATATCTGTATTTATTCAGCGCTTTGAGAATAGCAGGATTCTGTCTGGATATGAAATACAGAAGTTTGTAAAGCTTAATGAACTGAATAAGCACAAAGCGGCGACAGTGGTTTGCAACAGTAACAAGGTTTGCAATAGTAACAAAGTGCAAAGATAATTTTTCTAACGAGTGTCATCTCTCTCCCCACAATAGCGAGTTTTTCAAGCACAATGAAATGAATAAAACTCATGTTTTGAAATAGAAGTACATACAGAATCCAGCAATTCTCAGCCAGTTCAAAGATTTGCCAAAGACAATATTTTCAGCTTTGTACACACCAACCAGTTTTGTGTTCCTGTGAATTTTCATGTGTTTGTATGTACTTATGTACAATGAATGTTAGTCTTGATGTTGTAGCAAAACTTTGGGCAAATAACTCTCTGTGCACTAGTTCATGGGTGCCACTCAGAGATCTGAGAACCCTAAGACTCACAGTCACAGTCCAATGTCATACCTACACCAGACAGAGATTGAGGAACTGGGCCAATGGAGCTTTGTTGCAAAGTAAATTGTACTGGACTGTGACAATCTCCAGCCGAGTTAATTCAGCTCTCTGAAAATATTTTTCAAAACAATACTCTGTTTCAAAATTCAAGACCTACAATTTGTTTCACATTTTTGGTTTGCACTGTACGGTACAACAAAATTGACAATGACATGGGTTTTTTTTTTTTTTAATGAAGTTTCAGAATCAAAGGGTTATCTGCAGTTATGCACCTTATACTAGGTTATTTGATACTTCCCAGGCTGTAAATAATGGAGATCTTCAGTCTCATGTAACACTACTGTAATCAACAATTGACACCAACAATGAAACAATTGAAGGGCTGTTACACAAAATGTATCATATTGCAAGGTGTGTTGAGTGGCCCTCTTTAGCCTAGTGCTGGAAGATTAATGATTATCAGTCAGCTGCCCTTTTAATAGTTATGCACATGGGCCCAATCTAGAGTTCATAATATTCTGGATTTTTCAAGATAATGAAAAGGTAGTGATTTGAAAGGATATAGTCTGTAAGCAACCCGGATTGGACTAAATTTCTACCATGGTCACCTGTCCATCATTGAAGGCGAAGAAAAATTCACAGTCCGAGATTTCAGCCTGCCCTAAAACTGAATTCCAGTACTGTGGTTTGATAACATAGGCAGTGAATATCATGAGGTATATGAGTCAGTTCAGTGTGACACAAGTGTTCAAAAACACACATCAGATTTCATTGTTGATTACATTTACTGTAGTGTTACATTGAGATAAAGACTGTATGCTTTATTTACAGTCCTAGAAGCATCAAACAGCCTACATGGTGAGTAACTGCAAATAACCTTTTGAATCTGCAGACTTCATTCAAAAATGGGTCGTCACTCTACAAATGTGATGCAGTCTGTCCCTGCAGAAAACTGCACTTCAAATCCCCTAAATTTACATCAAAATTTGCATGCAAAAAGTGGTAAAACTGCGCCAAACTTTGCACAAATAACCTCATAACTTCGCTATATTTATCATCTTGTCATACTGTTTACTACAGTATCTTTGCAAAGTTGTATAATTAGAACACATTCTCTGTTCCCGTTGACACAGTACTAGCAGGATGAGAGCAATGTAAGACCAAAATTAGCATCAAATCAGCAGAAAATATCTAAATTTGCAGAAATTTGCAAAATTCAGCACAGCCTCAAAAACGTGGAAATTTGTGGTATTTTGAGACCATAATTTTCTGGGGGAAAAGAACAGTCCATAAAAAGGAAAGTGGCACCCATAAACTTTTCACAATGCTATGATAACATCCTTTCTTTTGTTTCATCAAATATTAAAGAGCTCTGATGACACAACCATCCTCAGGACAAGCTTTCGGTGGTGTGTAGGAGGGTTTGTGTTACCAGTATACTTTGAAAAGGAACAAAGCAATGGGGACTATTGAATGGGAGTGTGCTTAGCAGGAAATCGTGTCAAGCAGTAGCCGCGTCAACAGTATTCCACTTCAAAGATGTGAACTGAGAACCATCGGCTTTGCATCTCTGGTGAACTCAACAACGAAAAGAACTAAAACAAAATGCCTCCATTATGAATAAAATAACCCCCTTTATTTACAAACAATTTACATGATGAACAGCATGATGAAATATCACATAAAGCAACATCACAAAGCAATATCAAACACAGTTGTTCATCCCCCTTGTATGACTTACTCTGCTGCACAACTGAATCAAAATAAACAAACTATAAAAATGTGGATGGTTTGGGATGCGGGAGGAGGGTGTAACTATTCATGATTAGAGGAAAAGGGAAAGCTATTGCCCCAGCTTCATTTAGCAATGCTAATGAAGACCAAATTCTCATCCAACATGTACAGACACAAGCGCCTGCACTCAGTACGACAGAAATCACAAAAAAACAACCAAAAGACAACTTGCATCCTCATGCTGCATATTATATAGTAGAATCTTAAACTGAATGGACCAGTTTAATCTTGGCAGGTTAAACCAGATTTGCATAATGATTTATATTATAGCATGAAAGGAAATGATAGTCTTTCACAATAGTTGCAAGCATCACGGGTCTCCTAACCAAGCAAATGAACACTTTCACAATTTCAGCAGTTTCATTACCCAGCAGGTCCGACCAATCAAAAGCATTCTCAACTCCCTGAAGACATTAACCATCTCAACCCATCTGCTTATGTTTGATTTTACAGATATGTAGTCAAAAGAAATGTAAATGACATGTGTTCTCCCAAGGAATTTACAACATGGTCACAACAGGGATTAAAACCAAGATCTTTTGATCCAATGTTCAGTGCTGTAATCATACAGCCATGCTAGTCCATACATGATAGACACATCAGTTATGGGATGTCTTCTTATCACAAGGCTAAAAATTAACAGTGCTGAAACGTGGCATGGCTGGGGCGAATACATGTCATCACTGCACGGAGATAAACTAAATATCTGTCCAATTTCGCAACTTTGGACAGGTCAAACTATGCTTAAGAAGTCACTGATACAACAGACAGCTGACCAACTTACAGTAAAATCTTGATAAGATAAACATCCTTCAGACTCTGTACCAATGACTATACTGACCAATTCAAGGTCAAGTTATCAAAATTGTACTATATTTTGTAACAAACCAGATGTGATGATAACAGGCACAGGGATACCTGAGAAGCAGACTGGGCTAACCCATACTTCTTGAACGCACAAAACTTTAAATGCAATTTTCTCCAAAGAGAATTTGTGTGGGTTAGATCAGTATGCATCTCAGGTAGTGTGATAATGATGTGATCTCCTTGCTCTCCTGCACCCTCCCTCCCCGCCCCACCCTATTTCAGAGAAGCTCTAAACACAAACGATTTGTTTACACACTCCTTTCCTTTCCTCATCAACTAATGCTTAGACATATATCAGATCAATAACACTAATAACAGAACAGGTGTGTATGCTTACAAATGTACTTATACAACAATACCAAACCTGCCTACCAACAAAAAAACCAATAGGAATGCCTTACCTAGCATGTTGGCTGCTTGCTTTAAATGCTGATTAACAAATCTAACAATATGCAAACTTACTAGTCACAGAGAAGAGTGGGGGCCGTCACACTAAAGCATAAACAGTAAGGACTAAAAAGGGCTGAGTTTCAATTCAACTGACTTACACTGATGCTTACGTTCACTTGCAGCGAATGAAATTTTGATCACATTAACTTATTTGAAATAAGAAAGATATCTCGAGACTTCCAAGGATGAACGCCTGATTCACAGAATCAAGAGCACTGGTCTATTCAGCTTCTGTTTTAGAGATATATGAATAAAGCTGTAAATAGCACAGAAACCTTGTTATCATATTTACCTTTCAGACCAAGCTCAATAGTTTGTGTTATCACAGGATGTGTAAACCAGAGTGACTTTCATAATATCATAGGGAATGTCACCTGGAAATATGGTAAACAGAGGAGCTTACTGTGCCATTGTTGAGTTATCAGGATTCCAACTTCTATCATTTTTATTAAAATTTCATAATTATCCACAGAGGTTAGGTATTCAGAACAACTACAGAAGCTTTATGATATGAGATAGACCTGAACAATATCTATAAATCTTCCTCGGCCACACGTCCTCTCAAATACACAGTCCTCTTTCACTTCCCATAAAATGATGTAATGCATAAACACATCTACAACACACATACACACTATGCCCCTGTGTACAGAGACAGAAAGTACACATACAACAAGAAGATGGGATACAGCAGTAATGGTTTCTTGTGCTGAAGTTCCTGTACACACAGCAAGGACCCTGCACTGAAAGACGCCCATACCACACCAAGGAACTGTGAAGATTTAGCAAAGAGAATCAAGCAAACTTATGATTTCAAATCATCACAAAAATATGATTAGAAACCTCAGGAGTTTTGCTAAAGTCTAGCCTGCTGGCATTGATCTAACAAAACAGTGTGTATTTCTGCCTACTGCAGCAGATGATTTATGAAAGAAATGTTACATGCCTTCAGTAGTCAGAGAAATTTAAAATTTTCACCTACAGTTTTAAAGTCTTTTATTGGACTAGATCACATCAGACTGAAGAACAGCAGCATTCTAGAATCTGCAGCTGTTATAGTCGACAGTCTCGAGCAACTGAACAATCCAGCATGATTTTTAATCAGTTGTTCAATGAATGAAGTCTCTTTGTAAAGTCATCTATGTTGATGTATGAGACCTTCTTCCACAGTCAGGTCAAATGCAGATACTATTATCATTTTGTTCAGAATTTTATGCCAGTTTTGACAATTTTAGCAGATTCTTATGAGAACTCAAGATCAGCATTTTCTCTAAGCTGTGCAACCCATCTCTTCAATTTCAAATTCCCTCCCTCCCCCATCCTCCAAAGATACACTGAATACTTGATGATCTCCTCTTCTTTCCTGCCCTCCAGAATTTGCCTTTTTTGAGAAAAACTTCAAATTCCACAAACAATGAAGAAATGGCTGCTCTAGTTTATGACAAGAAGGGAATATCTTCCAATACTCATATGACATGAAGAAAATAAAGTCCTAAACATTTCACCAGAGATCTGGCTTCTTCATGTGGAAACAATGGTTGTATGTAATTGCATTTTCCCCCCACACCTTAGTTATGTTGAATACGACACATTATGTCAAAACCAATAATATGTTAAGACATAAAGTCTCTTACCTTGAAGGCCATGCTGATATAATGTAATGTGCGGACCAAAGGTAATATGCAAGCAATAACAAAGAGTGGCAACACAGAGTAGCCAATCACACCAAGGCACTGAGAGTAAGACACCTAGGGAAAGAGGAAATAATACAAGAACTGAAAAGGAATGACTTCATGCACTTTGAATATCTATCAAAATACAAATTTGTCCAGGAGATCATAACACACCTCTGAAAGTAACTCTGCATCCATCTACAGCTGCAAGCTTTAGCATTACATTTTTATTAGGCTGTTTAAGCTTGGGCAACTGGAGGAGGCCTCCACACAGCAAATCTTTCTGTCACATCTGAGTTAAATATAAATCCTCCAAGCATAAAAGATGCCCCACTGAAGTATGTGAAGATTCAACATCCGCTAAGAAATTCACTACCACCGTCAGTTCAGAACCATTCCAACATGGTATTTCCCTGGGTTAAGCTGGCCATCAGAATTATGCCATTGCTTGTTTCGATCCTGTCATGGATCCCTGTTTATTTGAGACATTTGTTTAAGGATAATGTGGTCAATTTGTTTTGTTTGAAGACTGATTACACTCTTGTTTCCTAATTAACACAGCAGGGATAGTGGCTTCAGCCTAAAGAGATAACTTTACAGTTTATGACAAGGGGGGAGTGTCTCCCAATCTAATTTCAAAGTTAATGCTGCTATGGTTTTGCAGCAAATCAGTTTCATTCCTGCCTTCATTTTTCTGGATCAAATCAGTTGTAAATATCAGTGGGCATTTCCAATCCCTTTCTTCACTGTCTTAACACTATTACTAACTTGGAATCCTCGAACAGCAAAACAAATAAAACTTGTTCACGATGTTCAGTTTGTAGCTATAACTACAACCTCGTCCAACACTTTATTCATCTAAGAACATTATTTTCAAGATTTTGGAAGTCTAGTCTCTGAACAGGTCAACTGCTTTAAGGGTAATAAATACCACCGAAAACCAACTATCCAATCACAACTTCTTGAAATGTGTGAATTTTTCCCGCATTATTCCTCATTCTCAAGGCAAGGAGCTGTACAACAACACTTATCATCTGCAGGAGATGAGATGGCATACTAGGCAGAAACTCTATCCAGGTACAATGTTACTCACATCCACAAACAAAAGAAGGTAGATGATAAGACTGAAAGAACTGACTGACACTGTGATTGCCGTAAAGCTCCTGGCCAAACGAAAATCAACCTCTTTCTCCACATCCTATCATATTAATTAATTTCAAAGTATTCCAGTACAGTGAAACTTGCTCTAAATGTCTGTAAGGTCTATGTGTTAACATCCTTAAAATTTCATGGCAGGTTCCGTGTAACTCTTAAAGTTACTGGGCTTATGAACTCAGCAAATTTTTTGGAGGCCACCCAGAATAACTGACATTTTATAAGCAAGTGGAACACCACCTCATCAAGTCTTACCTCTCCACCAAGAACTCTTGCCAACAAAAATATCATGAGAGAGCCACAGATCCAGATTGTTAAGATCCAAGATACAACCTGTGAATGCAACAATGAACGAACTTCAACTGCAGGATATTTTGAGATCTCACTGGCTGAACAGGAAAACATTCAATTATAAAAACAAAATGGTCATTTGCTGAAACTACAGCCATTTCCTGCATAAGATAATCACACGCTCAGTTTCAATCTCTTTTGGTTCCAATAAACATGATTCACTTGCTACCACAATTAATTGCAATTAAATGTCATTATAAATTACAATTTTGTAGCATTATCATGTTTTAGGTTGCAACAAAGCAGTTTGATTATTTTCCGATTCCATATATGAATACACAAGATACCACATTTAACAATAAAGCTGTTTTTATGTCTTGTATCAGGGCTAATGCCCAGTCATACGCATTCACACACTTCATTCTAAAGTTTCCACTTACCCTGAACTGACCATACAGTGAGATGACTGCATACAGCAGAATAACTATGAGTGGGCCCCAGAAGTCTGGACTTTCTCGCACAATATGCCGATTAAAGCCTAACTGTGGCATAGGAAAGAGAACACATCTCAGCTTGTAGTAGATGTCTTTCAGATCAATATCCAACTCCTCCCTGTGAAAGTAAATCATTGAGATTGAAAATAAGATGCAGTGTTAAATACAGTCAAGCATGGGCAACTCAAAATTTTCAGGGCTATTTCATCAGTCATATCTGCTGAATTTCAAGTAATGCATTGAAGCATATAGAGAAACAAATCTGGGTCTGAAAGGGCTGTTGGTAGGAAAAATGATTCTGATTTACATGTGTTGGAGGTATTCATGCTCAACTGTACTTTCTAATTTTTCAATTAATCTCCTGAACTTTGAGTGTATGAGATTCTAGAGGTATTTATGATGCATCTGTTTAGAAATTTGTTCTGATGTATCAAATATAACCTGAAATCTGAGATGTTGCCTGCATGGATCAAATACTTTGGAAACTTCACACATCTGTGTATTGTGAAATAAAAAATTGGCACATGCCCAAATAGTATCCATGCCGATCAAAGCCCCACCCTCTACCTGAATAATTATTTACCAAGCTTAAACTCACAGCAAAGGTCTCTGGTCCTCCTCTTCCAACTCTTCCTCCTCCAGTAACCAGCCAAAGCCCTTGGACTCCAGCACAGAGGAGGTCATCCCTCGCTTCCTCACACCGTATGCATCACCACCAGCAGGTCCAGGTTTCATCTCAATGGAACCTTCCATGCTAGAGTGGACTACAGGTTTAGGGAAAAAAAAAAAATTATATGTTGAAAAGAAAAAAAAAAAGCAATTCCTTTAGATGCACTGCTGTCCTCTCAAACCCTCTCACCAACCCTGCCTCCCCTCCCTCCCCCACCCACCCTCATTATACCTTTCCTGTCCAGAAAACATTTTAAAAGAACCTTCTCCTAAGTTTTCTTGCTGATTTAATGTCTAAAGCAGTGAAAATGCAAGGTGTGCAGTTGCTGGTGCCAAGATAAAACGCCTAATCAATAGCAATGCAAATTTCCCTTATTATGAATGACACGACCAAAACTGTCTCACTATTACTTGTAAGCATTAGTTTAGAAGTTCAACCCTGGATTACCATGCCCAACACCTTGATTCAATCCCCATTTACAACCTCTTGAATTCCTCTTAATGTTGTGGGTGTGAAGCAGTCTAGTCTAGTCTGGTGGAGATCTAAGGCAGGATGCACAACTGCTAACTCTGCATACTGACAATAACTACAAGAAATATCAGTTTTGTTTTTGGAGGTTTCATGTATTTACCGGTACAGTGGTGCACAATGTGGACTTAGAGGACCAATGGACACATGATGACGCTGGGATAAATTTCACCTTGTAGCTAATGCTGTAGCTAAAGTTTTTATCCCTAACACTACCCCTAATGCTCATCTAGATGGGGTCTCTAGCCCTGATGCCCATCGAGATGGGTCCCTAACCTTAATGTCTATCGCGAATGGTCCCTACACCCTAACCCTAATGACTCGGGACCGTAATGACCATAGCACTGGGAGGTCGAATATCGCAACTCTAACGATTTGTGGGATAATATTTTCAAAAATATGAAATCAACAGCAAAATGGTCAATTCTGCTTAAAATAACATCCAAATCCAATCAGAAAAATTATACTGTATTTGTTTCGAATTGCATTTCAAACAGCCGAAGCTCTTGGATTTAAGAGTTTCTCACTTGAAAGTTTGTGTTCTCTCCCGCCGGGTTTTTGGGATCGCCACGTCGTTTATTGCCAATGCTATTGACTTTTGGATTACGTGTAGATCTAGATCTATCATACAGCCTGATGACAATGGGTTAAAAGCTCAGCATTTTTAAAGAAAATTCATTAATTTCAATTAAATTAGACGAAATAGCAATACAACTGTCCTTCAGAACACAAAAGAGATGCTGGACCACAGTTTGAGGACGGAAAACAAAGAAAACAACTGCAACAATTATCACTCTCTATGTCGGCACCTTTTGTTTGCCAGCAGAAATTTGTGATCCAATTGTTAGATTTAGCACAAATAATAATTATTTCAAGAGCTCACAGGTGTGACAAGGTGTTACAGTTCTTTTAAAATATCGATAATTTCTAAGACTTTTGATCTATGCCTCAAAGTATGAAAATCAAATGTGAATTACACCTTAGCCTGAAGAAAGTTACCACTGAAACTGAAAACAATAGCACCTTCCTGAAAATGCTGTAATGACACATCATGCGAAAACTGGAAAAGCACATAAGTAGTGGCCTTAAAATTGGGAAAACCGCCATGGCAGTTGATTGGCGAGGTGCCAGGCAGGCCTTTCTCTAACAACAGCACTGATTTAGTCGAAATATCAATCTAGTCCATGACCTGTCAGTGACTAAATTTTAATGAACTGTATCATTATCATTGCAGTGCTGTCCTTCAAGATAGCCCTAGGGAGATCAGCTGTCAGCAAATTTTGCATAGCTTTGACCCATAACCCAGTTTTCTGTGGGGTCAAAGTTAAGCAATACTTGGTCAAAAGTAAAAGAGAGCAAATTCTGTACTATCATCCTTTTTGTTCAGAACTTCCTTTCATTCACACTATAGCAACGAAAACAACATGTGGGAACGAAGTTCGTATCGTACCGGCTAAGTTTTTCATGAAACACCGGAACTAATGTGACTGGGCTGTTTTGTGTACCCTCTCGATTCATTAAACACTATCGACATAGTCTAGAACAATTCACTATAAAAAGAAATAGTCCAGTCGCTAAAACTCTAAAAGTTAGTAAAAGTAAAGTCTGTAAAGGCGATTAGACTAGGTCTACTGGTCCAGTTGGTCTAGTTCACTAGTTGTGATACCACTCATGCTTTGGGCCACTATATCCAAACTAATACAGTACAGCACTGAGCATATATCTGTCTGCTGCTAGCTCTAGTATAGTAGACTAGATCTAGTCCAGTCACATGATAAGAATTAACCTGTGACTTCCTGAAACATGAATGGAACCAAGCTCACCTATATTTCCGGCTGTAAAGGTGCCGAATTGCTGGGAGTTCACTCTAGTCTGTCCCGACATTGTTAGAAAAAGTGCAGAGATTCCGGAAAGTTTACGGGGAGTTTACGAGCTGGAAGCGCGGCGGCTGTCAATCAGAAACGGAGGTGAGGGACGCTAGCAATGCTGTTAGTGTTAAAGGCGCACTGGGTATCAATATTCGATTAATATTGACTGATATCGTGTGTGGAGAAATCAAAGTTAATATCGAATGAATCGGTGCTGTCGTTAGGGAAGGCCAAAAATCCTTCTCCTGATACTTGCTCACCTCCACCAGCACTTGCTGGAACAAACTGAAATTCATCATGTGTGGGCATGTATTTTTGGGGACTTTCTAATTGGCTGTATGCAGCATTTGATGAGCCTGCGGCCTGTGCAGCGCCCATATCAAGAGAGAAACTGTCAGGTGCAGTTGTTGTATACGTTTTGTCCGCCATCTTGAATTGACTAAGATAAAAAAAGCTATCATGTAATAATTTTCGACAATAGCTAATGATCACACTTTGATACATAGTGTCATAATGAATATCTTAATTAATACCATAAGATACATATTTTCATAAATTTCACAAGTAATGAAAGGAGCAGCTTGTCAAATACGAAACTATATAAAGTTGGTTCTGTATTATGGGAATACGTGCAGAGTCAAAATATGACTAATGAACGGTGTAGCTTTTATCTTGTTAAACTGGAAATATTATTATAGGCTACGTGAAACCAAACAGTAATATTATACCTTCCATTGAAATTGCTCACGACTATTTCGTCGTGGTTATATCTTTGCATTGATTGGCAGCTTTTTTTCAAACTATTAAAGAACAGTCTACATCCATGCATATGAGACAAAAAAGTTTCCTATTATGATGGTCAGTTTTATTTATTGTAAGACTTACTGGTCAAATGATTGACTGACTGACTGACTGACTGATTGATTGATTGATTAATTGGTTGGTTGGTTGTATGCATACAAGCGAGTATGTACTGATTCATTCATTTGTGAGTCAGTTCAATTAATTAATTGAGTGAGTGAGTGAGTGAGTGAGTGAGTGAGTGAGTGAGTGAGTGAGTGAGTGAGTGAGTGAGTGACAGAATCATTGCCGCATTTATTTTGCAATGAATTGCCATGTCGTAAGGATCTATCTTCAGCTGTTTGGAAAAAGAATATCGCATTGTTTGAAGCCTTTCTTTTGCATTTTTCTCGTCTCAGGTCGAGGAGGACTGCATAAGATATGATATAAAGTAGAACTTTATAATAAATTAGACTTTAAACTTTAACGAAATATGGCCAACGACATAAGGTTTGCCAGATTTGGCTCTTTGTGTGCAAAATACCAGATTTGTGGGGTTTTTTTTTTTGTTTTAAAGCCCTTGGTTCCCATATAAATGACTGGTTCTTAAGCCTTATGTTGGTTCCAGCAAATTAGATATAAACTGACTAATTTTCTATACAAAAAGTACTTATAATTCTATAAAAACGCTTGTAGGTTAAGTGACCGGGCTACTGTCATTAATGTCCAATGAACACAAATAATTATATTAAAAAAACGATCTCTTTTTAACAATAAATTCTTATGTTGCTCTGATGTTTGTACAAATGTATGATAATCCTGATATCCACATAAATCCAATCCGCAGTTGGCAGTAACTTTCTTGTCTTACAATCTTAGCCCCAGTATGTCCTTGTCAGACATGCCTGGCCTCTTTTTGTGGCACCTGTTCTTATGTGATTTGGCTCTGGCTCGAAAAAAAATCTGGTATCCTGATCACTACACTGTTTACAAAAATTATGCCTGAGGAGGAAACCCTGGGCCCAGGAAAGCAAGGTTCTGTTTGGCTTCAGACTTAGACTGAATTCTGATGTCAAGCACCAGATCTGAGACGTGAGTATTTACTTGTCAGTTCTAACATTTATCATTACATTTGCTATGCGGGTAGGCTAGTGTTAACTGCTTGAGATGAGCCCACTCTCCTTACCTAGACTATCTAGTCTAGACCACAACACAGCTAAACAGGGAAATTTAGTGATTAAAAACAAAGAAAATTGCGTCTTTTTTGTTTTTATTAAAGCTTGCACTTTTTAGGTCCTTATTGAACCTTGTTTGCTGATCACAGATTAGTGTTAACAGCAGAAATAGTAATCCAAACAGTTTCATATCTTAACTTTAGGGTAGAATATTGTCTTGAACTGTTCATGTAGTGAACTCAAATCTCATTCTCACTTTCACTTCACTCACAGTGACTAGTCTAGTCTATATTCTAGCTCTCCTGTGGCAGTGTAGGTTTCACAGTCAAGAGGCAGGTTGCTGGCGCCAGATAGATCTAGGTGATCAAAAGGGAACCTTTGCAAAGTTGAGAGTTATCTACTCCAGTTTAGGCAAATTTCCCATGCAAACATAGACTAGTTTGATAAAACATAAGTGGCAATGCGCAGCAGGATTAATATAGGAGAGAGGCAGCGGTCCTTGAACTGCTGGAACTGCTTTCTGTTGGGGTTGGGGAGGAAGGGAGATCGGGTTGCATGATGCTGGTCATCACAGTGCCAAGACTTGGAGATTTATTTAATCTGAATGGGTAAAACTCCTGTGACAAAGAAGAGCATTAGCATCATGGCTAAATAGCCACACTGTAAAGTGTAATTGTCACCAAAGGTAAATTTTATTTTTTCTGACAAAAGCAATTACCGCTTACCATAAGTCGGGCCAGCCTATCTCATTAGTTTTGCTAATAACTGCTTCACTGTAAATGGCTGGTGCTAAATACGGGTCGGCAAGGTACAGTCCATAGGGTCGCACATGCCATCTTGACCTATGAAACAAAATTATGGATATCATAGGCAATCTAAGGGTTTCTTCTCTCTACACATTGCATGTGTGTGTTTGACTGACAGTAGCAGTGCCATTATGAACATAAAATATTCAGAAAATGAACTGGAAACCCTAATGATACAGACATCTGTTCAGTTGTGACAGACCACTGCTGTGGTCAAGATGTTGTCGGAAATTGGTTCTGGAAAGCATCTGCCGGTCTAAATCAGATTTTGTCTGACTGAAAAAGACATTACAGTCTGACATGTATAATATGCAGATGTTATTTTATTTTGTGGGACATTTTCAAGTTTCTACCAGAAAAGGTCACTTTTCATTAGTCTGGACTGGTGGTTTGGTACTTTTTCAAGTTTGAATTGAACACATGCTTGTATTTCTAGTCACCAGATTCTTCTTACTCTTAATAGTACATTCCGTGCTGTCAAGATTCCATCTATAGGTGTTCATTGATGGTCAGATTGGTTGCCATGGCAACCCACACTGAAGGAAAACAAAATTAATGGACGTGGGGGGCAGCAGATCAAATGTCTTCATTCAGTACCTTTTCTACATCACACACATTTCACACAACAAGAGAGTCATCTGGAACAATTCTTGAAATGGATGACAGTGGTGATGGTAATGCTCCTTCAGATCTGATTTTAAAGTAAAGTGCAAGGAATAAACTTTTATTTGTCCATACAGGCACACTGTCTTGTTTACTAGATATCCAAAATAACATAGGACATAGACTCCTAACTAGACTACAATACCATACACACACGTGCGCACAGACATACAGACACATACATTCACACTCATACACACAATATAAATACG
Source organism: Ellobium chinense (assembly GCA_033807755.1). Lineage (NCBI taxonomy): Eukaryota > Metazoa > Mollusca > Gastropoda > Ellobiida > Ellobiidae > Ellobium > Ellobium chinense. The sequence continues at coordinate 1,618,520 of JAWQUT010000134.1, read as the reverse complement.
GTTTTATAATACACACACACTTGTGCATGATACTGTTTGTACACACAAGGAGCAGAAATCTCAGGGG
>JAWQUT010000134.1:1587155-1618395 GCA_033807755.1 Ellobium chinense | reverse complement strand
TTTCAGCCACTGGTATTAGGCACGGAGACACAGAGACTGCTGTCAGGCCCCAAGTGGAGACACCAACTCATGAGCCCACCCATTCACTCATTCTCTTCCCCCCCATCCCTCACACATCCACACTTCAGTGCAACACAAATGATGTATCCCATCATTGTTGACATGTTGTTTTTTTTTCATGCTATGCCCAGGATGGAGGAGGTGATCAAGTATGATAACTACACAGCACTTAAGACCCTAACAAACCAGCTTAGCCAGACAGAGCTGGAAGCCTTGCTCTTCAAGTCATGTGACTATTCAGCAGAGAACTGTGCAGCCATTTTGCTGAACATGGGTGTAGACAAAGGTGGGGTGGCATTTACATATGCATGCTTTGCCCACATGATAACAGCGCATAAAGCTGATTATAAGAATTTTACAGGAGATGGAAAATGACGATCCACCTCAAAACTTGAATAAAGAGTTTTGCCTTGCTAATGGGGAGAGGAAAATTGCACATAATGATTAAATCATTGGAAATAAGGAGGTTTTATTGTATGGAATTTGGGACAGCGAATTAGCTTATCATCTGAAACATATTTCAAATCAGTGTGATCAAAAAGAGACATAAAATAGAGTGTGTCTAACAGCAGACGTATACTTTGAATACGAAACCTGTGGTTTGGAAATAATCAGTTTTTCCTTCTCTGTTGAATCTCTCAAAAGCAATAGGTGGAGCCTGTCACCCTTGCTAAAATCTTGCAAAGAGTTAGTAAAAAGTTTGATGTGCTTTCTGTTAGTGTGACAGATTAGGACTTGTGTGGCCCAAACAGTTTTATTAAATTTTGCATACTTAAATACGAAACTTGAGTCAATGCTTTATGAGGTTGGACCTGAACAACAGATTTCCATGAAAATTTTACCAAAATTTACCTTTGTGAGGTTTTTACAGACAGTGATGTAATTTCATCTTTATAAATGTTTTAAGTGAGTTTTCGAGATATATTTCCACCAGTGAGAGCACATTTTTAGAAAAAAGAAGCCTTCTATAGTTACGTTGATATTAATGATTAAATATGCTGTATCTTGATCTGAACATTTTGAAGTAGTAATCCTTCAGGTATGGAAATTTGAGCCTGTCAGAAACTACAGTTTTTGCCTATTTCTTTCCCCAAATAAATTAGAAAAGCAATAATGTGATGTGATAGCAGGCTTTGTGTCTCAGAAGCTTTTTACATAACTAATCTTATCTCTGGGATATGTCACGGATAATTATGTTATCTTGTGGATTGTTTTTAATAATTTCATTCAAAGTGCTTAATTTTGAAAGTTCAGAAATTTTACAGTCTGGTGAACCCATGGTGCTTGGGGCACCAGAGTTGATTAGTTTAATGCTTTTTCCCTTGTTTTTTGAGGATAAAGCTGTTTTAAAGAACTCAGTATTCTGTTTGTTATGTGCACCATTTTGACTCAGTTTGAGTTACCAACATCCTTACCATGTAACCTTTATAATCTTTCTGTAAACCTTGGTTTGGTGGTGCCTACCCAGACTGCACAGACAGCCGTCGATTGACTCCTCTGATGCATGCCGTCAAGGCTGGATCTATGGCCGTCACTCAGCTCCTGATAACATGGGACTGCCAGATCAACATGCTGGGAGGAATGGATGGGTGTGCAGCCTTACATTTCGCTGCTGGTGGAGGTAATCTTAACCATCAATAGGTCTAGAATATGTATCACAGAAAGTATTTTTCACGCTAAGTGCCAGATCACAGCAAGATTGATAATAATATATTTTATTGACAGACAGTTCTTATATTGATGTGAGCAAATTTCAAATCAGTGACACTAAAGTAGTGTTCACAGTCACTGCTGAAGGTTGTTATCTTTGTCCTAATGCCAGAAAAGCAAGTTTGGATAGTTTCACAACATGAGGCATTCAATGGACATAACTGAATTGATTCTTTCTATCATTTGCATATGGGATCTGAATAGGATGGTATAAACTTGAGACAAAGCTACTTTGTACATGAAACAAAATTTCACGAATTAACAAACAGTGTAGGAGCTTTTAAATAGTCATGAATACATCTCCAGTGGCTCAGTAATAGAGTGAGATTGGTCAGAAGGCTTAATGAGTTAATGAATGGTATAAAAGAAAGTGAGGTTTGAATGTGCAGGAGAGTGTATTTAACATGATAGTGCTTTACCTGACATCTCAGTTAATTCAATAGACAAGAGAAAATCCTCTTCCACAGGCCGTCTTTATTCATAGTAAAATATTTCAACTGACCTAACAAATTTTAGGGATCCTTGATAACACAACAACTATTCAGCTGGTAGAGAGGCTAAAATGAGCAGATACCGTCATAATTTTCCTTCCTCTTGTCCATTGATGGTCAGGCGCATGGAGATTAATTAGATATTGCCCCAAACAAGAGTGATGACAATGTACGGTGATCCTTGACAACAAGTAAAGTTATAACAAGTCTCTTTAACATAACCAATCAAGCCCTAGGGGCCATCACATAGAAACAGTTATTACATTTATGTTCTTAATAACAGTGATGTTGTCTGGATTGATATGTTCAGGTCATGAGGAGATCTGTGAGGCTCTTATTGCTGCTGGGGCCAACGTCAACATACGAAATGAGAAAGAAGACACCCCTTTGATTTTGGCGTCTATGCACGGCCATCTTCCAGTCATCAAACTCCTTCTCCGTCATCATGCCTCAATCAACAGTAGAGGTTTTCATGAGTGTTCAGCACTGCATGAGGCTACAGTGAATGGCCACTATGACGTGTGCTCATATCTCATTGCAGCAAAAGGTGAAGATTTACAACTCTTTCCAGTCTGTCAGTGTCTCCTAAGAAAATCGTAATATAAGAAGAATTTAGACTATGTAATTCATTTGATATGCCACACAAAATTTCAAATTTATACACAAACACTGACCATTTACTCATACAATCAATGTTTTTGTGAATAAAAATTATTTTACTTTTTCTGTACAAACAAAAATTTGATACCGAATGATCCAAGCCACCTTCAAAGTCGGATATCTCAGTTTCTTTTCTGATGAAAAAGCCTCATTTTGCCTTCACTGCAAAACTTTTGTATTTACTCTAGATGAAAGAAATTAGGGAGTTACTTGGGGTTTCCACATTTATAAGATATTGAGACCTGTGGTGGGCTCATGGTTTCCACTCTCAAGCCCATTTCTTGAAACTGCTCCATAATGGTGTTCTATAGCTAGGTCTACATCTGGTTCCATCTGACTAGTTGTTTAATGTTATATTATTTACAACCCGTGCAATGAAGTCAACATGGAAACACCATATTAAAGTTGTGTATGAGACCTTTTTGATTAAAACACAAAATTATGCCAGCTGCTTTGACATCTGGTTCAGTGGTTCAGACTTCACACTATGGAAGTGTTGTTGCACAATTTTATAGAACTATTTGCGGATCACCATTATGGTTTAAGATTTGGGCCAACGTGGCATGCTGATTAGCTGAAGTCAGTGGCGCTGGTTGGAAAAAAGTGAAGTATCCAGTCAGTGAGTGGCTGGTGGTCATGTGATGCAGGATATGTGATCATGGTAAACAACTCTAAAGCTGTAGCAAACATGCCTTATAGTGTTTTGTGCAACTCATTTTATCCCGAATACTGGTGCAACATTTTTTATAATCTTTGTCGTAGACATTCAAAAGCTCAGTATGAATGAAATATCATTCTCTTTTGTATATAATTGTAATTTGAGACGGCATTACAACACATCATATTTTTCCTTTGTTTTTCAGCTGGTCTTGAGGATGAGGATACATTTGGCAACACACCCCTGATCTGTGCGGCAGAAAAAGGTTTCGTCAATCTGGTATTGTTATATCTGGCTCAGGGGGCAGATGTCAATCGAGTCAGCCACAGCGGCACTACTGCCCTCCACTATGCAGCTAAAGAGGGTTGGACTACATGTTGTAAGGTAGGCAGGAAATGGGTAAGAAAGAAACGAAGGCATGTTGGTAACAAATGAAGTCATTTAGTGCTCACTTTGATAGAGGATAGAAGGAGAGAGTGAATAATGCATAGTTCAGATATTGCATATATTAAGTGTAGCAGCACAGATATCTGTGATACAGCTGAACTGAACATAACCTTGACTAAAGACGACGGGAGGACAATATTCTTGTTCTGCTTTGGATATACCCATTCCGTCGCATTGCCTCTAATGGTGATATCACTGACTGTTGTTTTTCATTGTTATTCATACCAGCACCAAGGCATCATTCAACACTATGGTGAGCCATTTTCAGTGTTGATATTATGAGTGGCATTATTGCCTGGAAGCATGCATTTATGGTAAATTCTAGCCCTGTGATGTCACAACACATTTGAATGGAGAAAGCTATAATAAATATTAAAGGTTAATAATATTAGAATAATTATTGTCCTTCTCATGGCATTGCCTGTACTCATGTTTTTCTCCAGGTACTGCTTCTCCACGGAGCTGAGATTGATGCCCAGGACATCCGTCGCTTTACCCCTCTGATGATGGCATGTCAGGAAGGTCACAAGGGTGTGATGCGGCTCATACTGGATGCCAAGTGTAATGTGAACATGGTTGCATACAACCGCCGCACCGCTCTACATTATGCTGCTGAGAGGAGCTACCGGGATTGTTGCAAGATCCTCATCGATTCAGGTGCTTGCATTGAGAGTTTGGATGCCGGCAAATGCACTCCAGCTATGCTGGCAGCTTGGAAAGGGAATCCAGAGGTTAGTTTTATTATGTATAGTGAGTATCGCAGTGTAAGGTCCGAATGCTATGTTATCCATGACAGATTATCTATAGCATGAACTTGCATGCCAGTGAAATGCCACACCAGAATAATCACATTCGTGGGAGGGAAGTTTAAGCTTTTTTTTTTTCTTTTTTTTTTTGTCTTTTTTTTTTTTTGTCTTTTTGTGTATCTGCTGTGTTCTCAATAATGTAAGATAACATAACACAACACAACACAACACAGCACAGCGCAGCGCAGCGCAGCATAGTACAGCATAGCATAGCACAATATAGCAGAACAACAGCACAATTTGGCATGGCACAGCACAAAACACAACACATCACAACACAACCGCAAACAGTACCAGCTTACTGAAGCCCTAAAGTATACGCCATTTTCTGTGAACTTATTCTGCTACTGAAGAGTTCACTGTGTACCATATCTGAACAATAGCTGGCCTTAGAGACCAGAGACATTGTGAAGTAAAAACTGCTTTCAGGCCTGAGCTGGGAAATGCCAGCAGAAACTTCAACAAAACATAATCTATAATTGAGAGATTAGAGGGCCAAGTTAGATCAGAGAGCAGTGAGCAGAAATTGGATACTAAATAAAAACACATTGATTTTGCCAGCATAATTTCTATTAGACTGAAGTATACAGTATGAGACATTGAAAGTGAACAGTACAAAATACAGGTAACACAGCATAATCGCAACTGCTTGAATGCACTGAAAAGTTAAAATTTATGACTCTTTACAGAGAATTATATCAGTTTGTTTAAGCAGAAGTTCCAATCATTAGAGTTGCAGATAAGCAATGTTGATTTTAGTTTGGTATTGTTGTGGATTGTCAGCTATTGCACTGCATCAGTGGGGCTTTCATTAATGTCAAGGAGTAACTTGTGTTATATCTCTTTTCCAGACACTGCAACTCTTGATTGAGCAGGGAGCCAACCTGCACCACTGGTCCAGACATGGAATGTCAATCCTGCATCTTGCAGCCGAGGGAGGGAGCATCAAGTGCTGTGATCTCCTTATCGAGCACGGGGTCAGTATGGACATCCGATGTTGTGATGGGGTCACACCCCTCATCTGTGCCATCCGTTTCTACCGTATGCCCATCATCAGCTACTTCATATCGCAAGGTTGTTCCTTGGAGAAGCTGCCGGGTGATGTCGTGACAGCGCTGAATGAAGCTGTGTACCGAGACATTGATACATGTGTTATTGAGAAAATGTTGGCCCATGGTGCTAGCCCCAATACCATGGATCGCTTCCACACCCTTCCCCTGTGGCATGCTGTTGACAACTGCAACTTCTCCGTCATCAAGCTTCTTTTACAGTGCAACAGTGACTATGCAAAACAGACTGAGTCAATGCTAGCACCCTGCAGTCCTTGCTCCCCGGTCACTCACTGTGTTCACAAGGAAAACCCAACTCTCATCCAGTGGTTAGTTGCAGCGTACGCGGAGGAGGCAGCATCCATCTTGAGAAAGATGAACTTGTTTAACACCATGCTGAGTTTGCAGGATCCCAGCATTTTGGACATGGTCAACGAATTGACCAGCCGCCCCCAGAGTCTGCTGCGGCAGTGCAGGAGAAGCATCCGCAAGTGTCTGGGCAGTGGTGCTTCGGTCACTCAAAAAATTTACAGCCTGAAACTGCCTTCGCTTCTCCATAACTATATGCTGTTTAGTGATCTTGACCTTCCAAGTGAGCCGGCTTGCTCGAGGAGCATTATGGAATATTGACATGGCCTCACAGCAGAGTGTCATCTTTGGAACCATGTTGCAGTAGTGCATTGGGGATGAGACCCATGTCTGTCGTTCTCTTACAAAAAAGATTTCAGTGCAGTTGGGGCTGTGTCTAGAAACATCACTTTTCAGTGTTTATCTCAGCCAGAGCCTGTTCACAATTTAGTCCTTTCTCTAATCATTTTGTCATGAAATTCTTGCACTGAACAATCCTGACCTTTGAACAACTACAAGGCTGCCAGCTATCTTTGGACGGATAATCCCACACTCATGCTTTTAAGGTTGAAGAGCTGGCGCCTAGTCCTCTCAGATAAGAATGAAAAATTAAGAGGTTCCATTGGTACATTGCACACACTTTAAGTTCTTTGACACTTTTGAAATCATAAAAGAATTGGCCTAGCAGCCCTGTCGGGGTAAAATAGATAAGAAAATTCTACTCAGGAAGCTTGTTTTAAATCGGAAAGATGCAATATGGCTGTAATTGTGTTTACACATTGTAAAGCCCTAACTCAAATAAACAAACAGTCTATCCCACTAAACTTAATGCTTCATTTGCAATTCAAAGTCTCTCTTATACCTTATGTAAAACATTACTTTGTCTACTCAGTAAGCATGTAATGGTAGTCCTACATATACAGTACCAAGCATCAGCCCTTGAACAATAAATTTAATACCTACATGGAAGCAGATATATCAGATGGCATACTTTAGGAGAGACACTACTCTTCCCAGAGGTTGTAATGCAGATAGCACAGTGCGCAATATATCACTAGAAGTGCATTGGAGAATGTATGCAAACTGCACACCAAAATTCTGAATTGTGCATTGTTTTCCTGCAAGGATAATGATGTCATTTGTCAACAGTGCCAGTTGTTTGACATCTTAGATATCTTTATAAATAATCCTATGTGGGGTTTTGTGGATTTTTTATCTAGACACAAAGTTCTTCATTTTACATCGAAGTATATTGTTAGTTCCTTAGACTTCTGCAGCTTATCATCTTAAGTGCCTTGAAGTTTCTATGCACAAATTGTTCATTTAAGTGCTGAATAATGCAGTTTTCATTTTTAAGGCTGATGATCCTAGGATAAGTGCCATTTGCATTAGCGTCAGGTGTTTGACACAAGATTTCTCCTCTAGATACCTCTATGCATGATAATACAGAGTGGATGTTTCTCGATTTTCTGTCTAGACAGAGTTGCTTCATTTTACATCAGAGTGTATTGTTAATTCTTTGTAAGTATGTTTCAAACCAGAAAATCCAGATAAGCCCACACAGGATCACGCAGCAAGGTTTGTGTTATAATGGATGAATTTTGGTGTCATGTAACTAATGCCGTTGCAAATGACAGTCATCCTAATTTCATCACTGTTGAGAGATAAAAATGCACCATTCAGCAGTTTGGTGTGCAGGTTTTTGTAAAGAAACTCCAATGCATTTGTGGCAACAAGTTGTGCATCACGTTATCTGTATTACAAACCTTGAGAAAGGGTAGGATCTCCCCTTAGGATTTCATTCTTTTACAGTGTCCAGAGTTTAGTGATTATTTTATTTGAAGCAGTATTTTTTAAGCTGATTTATCTCTCTTCAGTCAAGAGATCTGGATTCACTAGATCACTTGTCAGTTTCACAATCTCCCAAATGTCCCATATTTTGACCTCATGACTTGGCAGCAGCGAATCTAAAATTACATTTAACTCGGATTATTACAAATTTTGCACTCACATCATCTCGTAAAAGATGGAAGATATGACAGAAGAATAGGCACAATGGAGCTTCAGGAAGTCTTAGGGCCTTGAGATAGTCAGTGTACCAGTGAAGAACCTCAAAATATCCATGTGAAAATATACTCATCTACACAGTGGGAAGCACTCTATTACATCTGACTTCTGGTTACTTGAAATATTATGATATAGTTTCCTACTAGCAGCGCTTCTTACTGCATGGTCAGAGGGGACACAGCTGTGTTACCATATGGCAAGCCTCACTACATTATTGGTACCAAGGCAAAACGGCGAAAGGAGGATGCATATTCCACTTCATCCATGTCAAGACTTTAATCAGTATTAACAGTGTATCCATCATTTTGTCGGCAACATCCGGATATTCTTCATCGAATGATATGTCATGCAGCAATTGGAAATGAAACTTTTGTCACCGTTTGGCTAAATCAAGTTCTAGTTATTATATGAAAGTTTATGTCTTTTTATCAGGTAAAAATATTTTTGAGTATCATCATTTTGGCTGAGATATAGCTGCTCAGAGTGTTAAGGACCCATCTTTGGGAATGGTGAAAAATTCAGAAAAAATGTCATATTTGAAGAACAAGTTTACATAAGTCATCAAATCTAGTTCACAAAAATGTGAAGCTTATTCAGAAATACCCATCATTCAAAATAATATTTTCCTTTTCAGAAACTACTTATCACTGCCATAACCACAAAAAAATTTGATACGAAACAGATCCTGATCACCTTCTAACCGATCTCTTGGTTCTTAAACCAAGTGGGACGACACAAGCTTCATTCCTGTTGGCTGCAAGATATGAACTAATCCATCAATAAACTAACCAATTATATGATTTTGCTGTGGCAGTTGCTTACATTTGATAGCGCTTATGGAACTCCTTGATATGCATAATAGTATGTTGTGTGATTATACTACATGTGTATATCTTACAATAGTTTTATACATGGCTCGGAGAAAACTTTTTATACTTTTATTAAGGATGTTTTTTTGGTTGAAATATGTTGATGTATATTGACTGTGAATGTTTCGTTGTGTTTGGTATCTGCAAATTTTTTTTGTTAAGTTTGCGGTTTTTGTTTTTTCAATTTTTTTTTTTTTTATCAGATGTTTGATACCACTTGTCATAAGGTTGGTAGACTCAATCAGAGATTTTATAGTGCTGGAAATACAGCAGCTCTACTTTTAATGAGATCTCAGTTTCCACATAATGACAACCTTTGCAGATATTAGAATACATGTACTGCAGTCTTTCAAAGTCACTGGTTAATGTCAACTATTTTCAGTTGTTGTTCCGAACGGGTCGCAACTTAATGGAATGATCTATATTTCCAGCAGTTTCAGCATGTTGCTTCAGTCTACTTACAGGAGGCTGTGAGTGCGTTGGTGTGAAATCAAAACTATGATAGACCAGTAATGGTTTAAATGGAAACTTGCAGAATTTTTGCCATTATAAGAATTGATGATCTAAGGGAGGTAATGGCATTAGGTTGTTCTCTGAGAATCCGTGTTTGAATAGGTTTTTGCCCTTAGATTGGCATTACCATTTTTCACAGCTTCTTTCTCCTGAATCCAAACAATGCTTCAATTTTGTTGGGGTTTGTTGCATTCAAGATACAGCCTGTGTTGATCCATCCAGTGCACTGAGTGTGTGCAAGAGTGTGCATACATCACTGTATACTTTTTTTTATTGTGGAAGTATTGCTCCATATCATTTTATGCATGCCAGTGAATCTCAATAACTCGGCCTTTGTATTTTGGCCAGTTTGTATTTACTATACATGTCAGAAGGAGATTGTCTCAGAGCTTCAATTTTTGTTAAGGCAAGTGTGCTCTTTTTTGCTGATTACTAGTGGAAACAGAGTGTAGTATTATCAGAATCATGTTTTTGGTGTTGCATACTTTTGTATTAAAACTGTGCAGCTGTAATACTGTATTATACTGTTTTATACTGTTTATTACCTGTGAAGTTGTGTAGCATTAATCAGATGTGTAAAGTTTTTGCATAAGGTGTGAGGTGATTTCAGCCTGTCATTTGTAACAAAGTGGTGCACTTGTCAAGTTCTTAAAGAGGAGATGACAGTCACAAAGTGTGCCGTAAGTAGATGGCAATCTGACATTCAGGCCATTTCACAGCTGATTTTGCAGCTCGAACTAGGTCTCAGCCTAGTGGACAGGGCTTTAAAAACTCATGGAATACTCAAAAAGTAATGGAAAAAAAGCTGATTTATTTTAATAACTGAGGCATAATTAATTGAATCATAATTTTTGTTTTCATTTTTGACTCTTTAAAAAAAAATTCCCGGAGATTTCTGTAACTAATCATCACATTAATTAACTTTCAAATTTTGATATGAAATGAAAAGATTTTTGATAAAAGACTTTCCCTTGGACTCGTTTTCATTAGTTGCCTACATATCCATCAGTGTTCCAACAATAAACTTAGGTTGAACTCCATTAATTGCCCATTGTTGGGATATATTGTGGTATACTTCCTAATCTGAGCAATGAATGTCCAGGTCATTTTCATCAGTTACTGGAATGTTGACATTAGAAGGGAAGCAAAGTTTATGACCTGTGCACTCTCCCACTTACCTGTTATGTTACTGGTGTGAACTGCTTTGTGTTAGACGAGAGTTTGGCTGTTATTTTATAGTGATGAAGATTACTTTTGTAATGTAACTCTCACTTAGGCTCAAAAGTTGATTATTTGAGTTGTTGGTCTGTTTAATGTGATGAAGTGGAAGAAACTTCTGAATAGGGCAACCACTTTAGTGGACTTTAAATAAAACCAAAGAATGAATGAACGAACAAATGATCATTGCTTTAGACACAATCTTTAGTAGCTTTTGACTTTCGTGGTATATCTGTATGATGCTGTTAGTGGTGGGCAATACAGCATATTTTATCCTGAGGACATCCAAGTTCAATAATAAGGAGGTAGTGTATATATGTGCTCAAGTCAAGGGAGAAGAAAACCTACTATGTACAATATATACAATCAAGCTTGACTGCCGTGAACATTTGAATGTCGAAAATCACAGTTCCCTGCAACAAACTTTTCATTCCCCTAATTAATAGTATTCTATTGTCTAGAAACATCTTCAAAATTCAGCAAACTCGAACAAAAATATAATAGAGGGAGGCACTGATATGTATTTCTGCCTAGAGAACAATGCATGGAAGAATTTATTAGGCCAATACATGAACATATATATATGAACTTTATGACTGAGCTCAGAGCCTTGAACAAATAGTGAGAACAAAAAGTAAGGAAGAAAGTAGAAAATTTTGAGTGGCCTTCAGAAATTCTCATGCAGCTTTACTCATGGTTTCTTGGGAAATATCCTGCAGTGGCAATGTGTTAGTCATCTCTAATCTCACATTCACTGCTAACATCACGATAAATGGATCCTTGTACCTTTTTGGTTTGTGCATGAACTTTTGTAAAGAAAATAGACTCGGTGTGTGAATTTCATTTTATCATGACAGTGTACTAGCTGTTGTATTATGTGAAATTTACACTGTGTTGTACATAACTGCCTGTTTTATGAGATGAAGATAGTCCATTTTCTGCCCTGTGAATCAAGTAGGCATGCAGAGCTGCATTTAGACAAGTAGTTCTCATGACAACCCGTTTTTGTGATATAGAATAACATAGAAACATACAGGTGGTCCGAAAGTAAAAACTTGGTTGGAATTGTTTGAGAGCAGGATCAACATTATGGCACACTGTGCAATCTGACTTGTACTCCATCCATACCAGCAGATAGCCCAGTGAAGGCTGACAGTCCCCATCATGTGCTTTACTTAAGTAAAAGCTGACAGTCCCAATCATGTGCTGAATGACCGGGTTAGACTGTTTCTGTGAGTTTTGCTAAATAAGCTTAATACAGAGAATATGTATATTTTAATTTCGTTATAGGCATGTTCAGAATTAGGTGGGACAGCTTTCAAGAAATCCAGAGGCTTGCACAGGATGCATACGGCTAGTATGACACAATAGAGGCCCTTTGTGAAGTCTGATGACAAGGAAAGGATTTACAGTTCTCAGATGGAGTTGTGATCTTTTGATGGCATAAAGCAAAGTTTCACATGAGCTTTTATAACATGCTATGTAGGAAGCCAGTGCTTCCATTTTTTCAAAAAAAAAGCCTGTATGTGCCAGAATCAAAATACTACAGAAGATTCAAAACATTTTTCACATTGCACCTCAAGTTATCAAGTTGTCAGTGGATATATTGTTGGCTGTCTCAGAGGCTATGAAATCTTTGAGTGACTAATCCATATGCAAGATGATGAACAATAGCCTCCACACACTGGTGCTAAAAAGTGAATTCGGTATATATGGTCGTTTTCCATATAATGTCAGTGTGTTAAGGAGAAATGAAGGCTGTAATCAAAGAAATGAATAATAAATATAAGCAGCTTTCCTTGTAACCTCTCTCCATGCCTTAACCTCAACCAGCTTGCACTTATTTAATTGTTGTTTGGTGTTAATGGCTCACAAGGTGGAAGATGGACTACAATAACAATCAAGAACAACCAGACTGTCAAATGTTCAGTTAAAAATGTGAGATGTTTGGCTACAATGTGTTTATATATGTAAATCATGACATATATCATGTAGAATAATATGCTAGTAATTTCTGTCTTTTTTTTTTTTAAATGTGAAAAACAACTCCATTTCAGTGCAATATTGACCAGGTTATTGAGGAACTGGTACCGTGTGATGTTTGAAGCTTCCAGCGTACATGAACTGGTTAGTGGAGGTTTTAGAGATAAGAGTGTTTTGGTCATGATGAAGACATTAAAGGCTTGGAATATTTTAGCTCGGCTGGATGCAGTAACTAACTTTGGTGCTGAAACTGAGAGCATGGGTGCAAGTTTTCAGCTATGTGACAAATTTCCAGATTTAGAAGATCAGTCAAACACATACAGTATCAGATAACCACAAAAAAAGAAAAGCTTTACATAATTTCAAAGTATAATAACCTAAATAGTTTAAATGTAATGTGGCTGAAAGTTTATCCACTTCAGCAGAAAGATAATGTCTATGAATGCTGCAAATGTCAACTCTATAGATGCTATGGTCATGACACACCTGAAAAATAAAAAAAATATATTTGTTTACCAGTTACATGTCCGGCATGCAGTCCAAGACGCTGACCCCATCACTTTTTGACGTGTTTTTGATATTTTTATAGTGACAAAAGGCAAAGGATAGCATCCAGATCAATGAAGATTGCAGTAATTATGGATTATATTGGTCTGTTATCATGTCTGTAATTTTATTCACATGTTTCTTTTACACTTAAAGTTAGTGGACTTTGAATTAAGTAAGGTTTTGCTTGGCTGCCTGGTATGTGGGATACTGTGGTGTTAGATTTCAGTGGCCCCTTCCCCTTCTCCCCTGAGTCACTTGCACCCATGGCTAGCAGTAACTGTCATTGTTTTCTAGTCCTGTGTCACAGATTTATTTGCCAGTATTAGAAGTGAACAGCTTAATCAAAACCAGTCATATTCTGTTCATACATGTATCCTGCCATATTGTTACCATCATGATCTGTTTTGATTGATTTATCCAAGTGTTCAGTGTCACAAGTTCTGTGGTGCTTTGTAGAGATATATCAGACATAGAGTGGTAGGTGAGGTAATTGGATAACCTTCAGCTCCCTATACGACATAGAATTAGCAGTATTTAGAACTGATCGGGCCAGTGGCAAAACTTCCTGATTTTTTTATAAGCTGTGGAATCATGGCATCACACAGACAGCAGTTTTGAGGAGAATCTGGAATACTGTATATGCAGACTCTAAGACTTTGTACAGTGGAGCACACTTAATACAGATATTCTTTGTACATAAACACGGACACAGTACAGTCCCAATTTTTCTTCTCTAAGGGCACCAGTATGGTTGATACATATTTCCTTTAGTAAGTACACTTTTGCTTGGTCCAAAGATATAAACATTATCCGTGCTCCACTTTATTTTGAAAAGAATTCAGGTTCATTTACTTCGCTATTGTTTTCTCTGTTTATGTGGTATAGCTTGGGCTGTATAGCTGAGCATGATATCAAGAGAACATAAAGGTTACCAAAACTTACCAAAATGAAGAAAAGCAAAAATTAGAAAACCTTGAAGGAGTGACGAGAGATTTACTGTTAGGCACTTTTGCCAGGATGTCCATCAAGGCATAATAATCTTCCTTATCCCCTTCAGTGCATATGACGTGCATGTACTGTATGTCCTTACCCTTGCCCATAAAAGTTCTAGGACTCTCCAACAATATGCTTGGTTTAACGTTAGGGACAGCATTAGGCCAGAGAATCCTGGGATGCTGTCAACAGTGCTTTTGAAAATACATTACATGGTGAAGAGGCTAAGGAATATTGTCTTAACACAACAAGGAACATTGCCTTTACACACTAGAAACTCTGTAGGGCAAGAGTGGCAATGGCAAATCCTTTACTGGAAATTCTTATGATATTGGGGAAGAAGAGGTGGGAAAGGAAGCCATGTAAAACAAAAACATCAGCAGACATGGTCTGTAGCTTGTTGAAATAGACACTATTCAGTATATATATTAACTGTAATAGTGTAACACAAAGTTTGTGGAGTGACCTGTTTAAACTTTTCAGGTTTGTGACACCTTTTAGAAGGGGCAAATCACTCATTGTGTACAACCCAATTAATCCGCTAATATATAAAATCCCCCCTTTTTGAGGCCCTGCCAGCCAGTGTTAGATAAAAAAATGAAATGTGTAGGCCT
The DNA here is from genome assembly GCA_033807755.1 of Ellobium chinense. Taxonomy (NCBI): domain Eukaryota; kingdom Metazoa; phylum Mollusca; class Gastropoda; order Ellobiida; family Ellobiidae; genus Ellobium; species Ellobium chinense. The sequence goes on along the minus strand of JAWQUT010000134.1, from coordinate 1,603,360 downwards.
ATGTATTCGCACGCGGTCAAAACCTGCCAAATGAAAAATCAGAATTTGAGGTGATCTTTTTCCAAAGACATCCGTGAAAAATTTTGGGTGTTGAGCCCCCTTTTTTTTCCCGTTAAAAGATCAGACAAAAGAAGTACTTTAACTTCCATGGAAGAAATTTCCCCAAATCACCATGGTATATTTAGAATAACACAAAATGTTAATAGGGCCAAAAGAAGAAAAAACAACAGGTGTCAAAGACCTTTAGTAGACTGAGTGTGTTGGCTTAATTGATAGATATCCTCACATCTCAATTACTTTCAATTGAAAGTAGATTTTGTGATGTTAGTCTACAAAAATGACAAAGAGATTGTTTTCTTCATGCTTTACGAAGAAATGCGAAGGCGCTTCTAAACTCAACTGATTGCAGTTATGCAATAAGTACAATAGTAGATTAGTTTGCACCATCCACTTACAGTGCATATTATTTTGATTAATATCAGCTAATCCACTCTGTAAAATGACTGGATTAGCTTAATTTAGTTAACAACAGATTTACATTTCTGCACTACCTAGGATTTAAAGATAAACTCATCCCTTTCTGGTGGAAATTAGAATATGAATGAAACCTTGCATTTGATAGCTGTTTTGAATTAGTTATGTTTTCCATGAAAAATATTTTACTTTGTTTTCCATGAAAAATATTTTACCTCTTGATCTATGTCATTATTGTAATATTTAAACTATAAAAACACAAAACTTCTCAAAAGAAAGGGCTGTACAGAGTTTGGGACATTTGAACAACTCTTGTGGAGTGATTGAAAAATTTGTTACGCCATGAATTTTGAATTTTACTATAGTATAAAGTGTAGGATAACTATGATGCCCAGCAGACACAATGGGTTTAATTCGTGGATGATGAATTTATGTGCATTTATGTATCTGTCTTAATAAAGGCCTTGCAGCAACTTGTATTGGCTTAATATATCCTGTGTTTGTTATAATGCTCTGCGTTTTTGACAATAATGTGTTACACATTTTGTTGTTGTATGAATACCTCCTGATAATTACTTATTCTAAGAGACCATCATGTTCCTAGTGCTGAAATACACACAAACAATACATGGAAATAATACTATACATATTATGGCCACCATATACACTGATACATTAATTCTATTTGCACCGATATCTATGTCAAAAGGAAACCCCTGGTGCTAATCGTTATCCCCTGATCAGGCCACGTCCGCTCACCCATAAGCGTCTCAACTCCCAGTGATGGTATGGCCTCGTCTTAAAGACAGATGGTCTCCTAATAGTGTTAAGAAAATGCTATTTGGTGTATCACGCAGACGTCCAAACGGAACTGTAGACTTTTCTTTCAAAAAGTCATCGTTATATTAGAGAAGAGGTGCTATTCATCGATGTGCTAACAAAATGATAGTTGGAAAACAGAAGAGAAGACAATCTTTGCGTCTTAGCATAGAACTGCTTCAAGTTGTTGCGGTGAAAGGGCCTGGGTGTTTTGTTGTTGGTNGGGGGGGGGGGGGGGGGGGGGGGGGGTCGATGACCAAGACAGACATTAAAATACATTATTAGTTGCGTCTAAGAACAAAATGAAATACGGTCAAGGTCTCACGATGAAGAATGTTTTCACGTGAATGGGTGGGCACATTTGAGTTTTTAAACGATGCAAGTGAGTTTATGGTGCATACCCCCTGGATCCGGCACATCACGTCATTTAACTGGAACTTGCAAAGCTGATTCTGCTTAATTGCAACTCATCACGGAAAAAGTTGCGATTATCCAGTGATTTACATGGAAAAATTCCCAGATTCCTACATCTTTAAAAAAAACAAAAACTGGTTAAGCGAAGTTGCGAATACGCTAGTTGCGATCAAGCAAGTCGGGAATGTATTTTACATGTCTTTCTTCTAAAAAAATCGAATCCATCAAGTTCACATCACTTTGACCTCATCGCGCAAAGGTCAAAAGACTTCAAACGTTACGTTTTGGCGTGTCGTAGTGTACCGGATCCGGTGGGTTCATGTCCCTATGGGGTTTGACCTGATGAATGTTCAATTCTCAATTCTGGCCCACGTCTACGTGTCGGCACATTTCATCTGACATTGACTACTAGGGTCTAGTCTTGACCTCAGCACTGACATGACATGTTAATCCAGTTTTGGCATCGAAGTTCACTGTCTCTGTTAGCAACGTGATACTGATATTGCTGGCCGTCAAGGATGTGACGTCACATCACCTGGCCACGGCGAACGACATGGAACGTTTGATATTAGCGAGTCTAGGAACAGGATCACTGCGATCAGACTTGCTGTCAAACAGCCGGCGACTAGGCTGAGTAACAAGGGACGTGTTGGCGATGGTCGATCTTCGAGCCTGAATAGGGGGCAAGCGGAACTGTGGTGGGCTTTCAGGAGAGGGGCTGTCAGCGATAGGGCTGTAAAGGCTGGAGGATGGTCTGTAGGTCATATTTGTAGCCGACATCGGCCTCTCATCTCTCGTGATACCTCGCGGTCGGCTGAGAACTTCCGAGAACTTGTTCATGGAGCTGTCATAGTCCACAATCCGTCCGTCCCTATAGCCGTTATTCTTAATCCGCTCCACCTTCCTCAGTCTACGCTCTCTTGGATTTTTCTCCCGTATGATGGAGTCCACCTCGTGTTTCATACTGTCCAGCGTAGCACCATCGTAGATCCCATTTCTCGGGGTCATCTCGGGGTCGAGAGTGGACGATTCCCTTCGTTTCTTGAGACATTTCTGTAGTCCTCGTATCTCGACCAGGGAATTTTTGTAGGGCATGGTTTGCTGCCACTTTCTGTACTCATCGCTGGTTTTGTGTTTGTCCACCATGCGCTCAAATTTTTCTTTGTGGAATTTGAGTTTATCGTTTTTGATGGTGAGGCCCTTTCGCGTTCGCCTGCTTTGTTTCTGCAAGATGATGAGGCGAGGGTCGCTGAGTGCGGGCAAACCTGCCATGTCAGACATGATGGAGGAGATATGTACAGACAAGGGGCGCTATCCTGGAGCAAATAACCGGGAGGAGACAACTCGTGCAATAATTATTCTGTACTAGAAAGCTGCGCAACAGCACGTTGTAGAGATACTCCAATCAGAACGTTAAAAACTTTGCCAGCTCACGTTGACTGTTCAGGGTTTTCCCTGAAGCTTTAGAAACAATTACAGTTAATGACGCCTGGGGGTAAATTGATGTGTTTATTCTTTAGCCAGACCGGCTCGAAGAAAAAGCTGGAAGAGCTTGGCACAAGTACCTACATCCAGCACACAGTCTGCCTTTGAAAATCTGTTCCCTTGGGCCTTCTCCTTCTAAAAAAAGACTTCCAGGGTTTCATGGATACGTGATGTGTAGGTCTTTTGGCGTCCCCAGATTATGGCATGGTCACCTGAAATATTCCAGAGCAGGTTACTTTCATGCCATGTCATAGGTTGATGACCACACTCAGTTTTTCTCTGAATAAAATATCATTTGCCTGTGGAAGAGGAAATCATTACAGTAAGAATGATGACATTAGGAATGTTGTTGGATTTCCTCGTGCTTATATAAGAGCTAATAATCACTCCCGTTGCCACACAATACATTACAAAATAGGACTGGAGATGACATCACAAGTGTAAAAGACCACGGCCAGGTATTGAAAGAAAAATGAATTTATTTATACATAGAGTATGGCAGCATTTATTCAGATCGATTATCAATCCAATTAAGTGCAGAGCAAAATACTGTACCGAAGTGACTGGTGCTCTCAGACCAGGACATAAAGTGGTCTGGCAGTGCTGAAAATTATGAATGGGCAGGAAAATTCTTTGAAAACTAAAGGAACGGAAACAGCCACGGTTGCAGAGTATCGGAGGAAATTCTTGTAGTGCTAAAGTGGTGTCATTAGCTCACTTAGGAAACTTATTTAGAATATGAGCTATTAAAAAAAAAATGGTCTGTTAAGTTTGTTACCCGTATTCTTCACTTGAATTTTTCCGTTCTGTTCGCACACATCACATTCAAAAGATTGCTATCCTCAGTGCAGCCTGAAATTCTTTCCTCTCCATCAATGACAGCTGCATGAACCAACCCACTGCTTTGTCATGTGTAACATAAATAACTTTGACAACATGAAGGGGACATAAAATTCAACTCATTTCTTTTCGCTTTCAATCTGCGAATCAGTTTCAGAATTACTAAATTTTGATAAGATAAATTGTACTTAGAATTTCACCTTTTTTTCTTTAAATAAAATCAGCGTACTCTTAAAACAATGGATTCTTACTCCATATACATGTATTTGATAATGTAACTAGTTATTTTCCATTTACGAGAACGAACTTTTCTTTTTTTGAATGGTTCATATGTGCCAGATACAATGAACAGCAAGGCATGGCCAGTGCAGGCAGATATGTTTAGACACACAGGAATCTTATGAATACTGATTCCACAAGACCAGTCCGTACTTTCAAGAGTGTTGACTGGGTGGAAATTATGGGTAAAATTTGACAATGCATGTATAGAAGATTATAAGGCGAGGAATTCTGGCATAAAAACGAGAAGTCGTGCATTCTTGTGATGTCCTGAAAGGGGGTTGAATTCGTGACATCCTACTTTATTCACAGTTGTACACTGGAAGTTCAATATAGTAGACCTCGGATATAAAGAGGTGGCAAAAGAATCTGACAATTATAAGCGGGTGTTGTTGAAAACGAGGTCCATATTTCGAAAAAAAAAAAAAGGAAGGGGGTTAACAATCTGGAACAATATTAGATTTACCTCCCTTGAATGTACACAAAAGGAAACGAAGTAGAGATTTAATACATTGCTGTTTTAAATAAAGTACCGTTGTATTCAAGATCGTTGTAAATGAGATTTGCTGTATAACATAATATGCTCTTAGAGCACAGAAAAAAAAAAACTCATTAAGAGGATATACTAAATATCAAGATCTATTTGAATAATGAAATGATAGCACAATAATGAACCTAAACCTGTGACATTCGTACTTAATAACAAGGTAAACTTTTTAACTGAGAACTTACTGCTAAGTTTCTACAGTGTTTCAAATCCTTTGCTCGAAAATATTATTTCCAAAGTAGTGAATTCAACTATATAACTGTTGCATGAGGAGAATAGATTCTATAATACAACTTACCCGACAGACTGACAGCACGGAATGAACTATGTTCTCACACCTGCACTTGTTATCGCAGTCATAATTTCACTCAATGTCCATTTATCATTACTTTGATGACACACAGAATGACAGCGGACGTCCCCTAGTCCTCAGGCCCACCCAGCCTGGTGTCCTGTCACGATGTCCTCTAGCGTCTTAAGGTATTGTCCTCGAACATTCTGATGGTTGTCGTACAGAGCTACTGAAAATCTCATTCTAACAGCAATCTGTAGGTACCAACGTAATCCCTAACGGAGTGCGGAACACTGCAACGTATTAGGCTGCCACTTCAGGCGTGCACGGTGAAAGATTAGCGAACTATGGAAAGCTTAGGGCTAAACTTGTTAGATTTAATCCGTGCATGTTCCGTAACGTTGGACGAGATTCCAGATCTAACCGGAAGAGGCAACGGTCACGGTAAGAGGCCGTTGGAAGCCTGCCTATGTAAGTGCCTGGAGGGTAAGTGATTAAGGCAAACCACTCTTCTGTATGTTGTTATAAGACTTTGCACATCTATGATAATGTTGGAGTAAGTTCTTGGCAGGGCTGCCCTCCGATTTTCCCTATCCTTACATTAAGACTTATTGCCTATTTTTTCATAATTCATACTTTTTACGTATTCTAGTAATGGTGATCGCCAGGACCAGTGCTGGATTCATATTAATGATGCGAAGCTCTAGGCAACACATACTGCAAGACCCCTCTGGGCAACACATACCGCAAGACCCCTCTGGGCAACACATACCGCAAGACCCCTCTGGGCAACAGATACCGCAAGACCCCTCTGGGCAACAGATACCGCAAGAACGCTCTGGGCAACACAAGCCGCAAGACCCCTCTGTGCAACACAGACCGCAAGACCCCTCTAGGCAACACAAGCCGCAGGACCCCTCTGGGCAACACATACCTCAAGACCCCTCTGGGCAACACATATCTCAAGACCCCTCTAGGCAACACAAGCCGCAGGACCCCTCTGGGCAGCACATACCGCAAGACCCCTCCGGGCAACACATACAGCAAGACCCCTCTGGGCAACACAAGCCGCAAGACCCCTCTGGGCAACACATACCGCAAGACCCTCCAGGCAACACATACCGCTAGATCCCTCTGGGCAACACATACCGCAAGACCCCTTTGGGCAACACATACCGCGACCCCTCTGGGCAACAGATACTGCAAGACCCCTGTGGGCAACACAAGCCGCAGGACCCCTCCGGGCAACACATACCACAAGACCCCTCTGGGCAACACAAGCCGCAGGACCCCTCTGGGCAGCACATACCGCAAGACCCCTCTGGGCAACACATACCGCAAGACCCCTCCGGGCAACACATACCGCAAGACGCCTCTGGGCAACACATACTGCAAGATCCCTCTGGGCAACACATACCACAAGATCCCTCTAGGCAACACATACCGCAAGATCCCTCTGGGCAACACATACCGCAAAACCCCTCTGGGCAGCACGTACCGCAAGACTCCTCTGGGCAACACATACAGCAAGACCCCTCTAGGCAACACAAGCTGCAGGACCCCACTTCTTTGGACAAGTGACTCTGGGTCCATAGGTTCCTAAAGTTGTGCCATCCGATCTTTGCCTTTGGAGGGGAAGCCCCATTTACAAATGACAGTGAGCGCTGCCTCGATTTACGTGCTTCGTATATAAAATACATATTATTATACTTGACATTTTTCTTCATTGTAACGTCCGGAGGGACAATAAACTAGGGATCTGCAAAGTTTCTCCATGTATGAATTTTTTTTACTTGTTCAATTTGGAAAAAAATATCGCTTAAATGTGAACCCATGTGACTGAAGTAAAATAAATGAAATGCCCATGATGTCTCCCCTCTCCTTTTATATCCATATAGGCTTTTGAGAGGTGCTGGGTCTAGTGTGTCCTTGAGAGGTACAAAAAGGCCCCAGGGTAAATGCACAGTATGCCTCGTGATTACCCAGCCATGGCCAAGACGCCACTGCATAAACGAGATCGAGAAATTGCACAAGGTCCACTGCAGCCATCCAGTCTCACACTTAGATGTAAAGGCTGTCATTTAATCGTTCAAGTTAGAGCAGTGATTGTTTCAAAATTATTATTTATTTTTTCAACATCGAAGAAGGAAACTCATCAAGTCACTCGAATAAGTACGGGTCTGTTCTCAACCCAGGATTCCTGCGAGGATTTCCCCCTTTAAGAAAGGCAGTAACGTTTTCAGATTAGCTGGCTTTAATGTGGATTAAAAATTATGTAGATTTGTGGGAATACCAGGCCATTTAGCACTCACACAATACATCTTCTGGACGTACAGAAATCCATCTCCTCTCACATACACAGAAAAAACTCTGGACTGCTACCGAATGCCAGCTGCCTCTCTCTCTCTCTCTCTCTCTCTCTCTCTCTCTTTCTTTCTCTCTTTCTCTCTCTCTCACACACACATACATAAACGCACGCACACACACACACACACACACACACACACACACACACACACACACACACACACATCAAAATCTACATACTATCCGTCATCTCCATTATGCGCAGACCAGGAGAGCGAGCTCGTCAACAGCTGCATGTTGTCGAGTCGTCGACCTATTTGTTAAATCTAATCCGTAGTTTCCCGCTTTGTTTACCTGTCCCACAATACATCTGTGCCGTAATTACAGCACGGTTGTCGCCCGTCTTTATCCACTGGTTTAGAGATTATCCCATTAGTCAACTGGTGACGTAGTTCGCCTTCCGTTAATCCACTTGCCTCGTTTCTGCTTCCGAAAACCCGTTTTACGTCCCCTTCTTTAGGAGTAATCAACTTCCTATTACCTAGCAAAATCGATTAAAGTTACCAACGAAACAGAGGCTGTGTTTGAATACTAACGGATTCTGTTAGTTCATCTGGGTACTGATTATATTCGAATACTGTACATATCTGATACGAGTAATGTTTGGGCTCAACATTTCTACCGAACATTATAAACATTTAGGCATATATATATAATCCAGCAGTTGTTCACTTGGAACACATTTAAAAAAAAGAAAAAATCACAAGATCTGTCCAAACCAGCGCAGAATTAAGAAATATACTTTGATATTTAAACTTTAAATGCACTGAAGCAATGATATCACTTGTTCACTGATGATTTAATTCATCTCTTACTTTAGTGTCTATGAAAGGATGCTCCAATTAATCACGTGATTATTTTCTGTGTTAATATTTTTAACTCAAACCCATCTCCTAAAGACTAGAGTTAACCGTACGTTATAACCACACACAGCTGAATCGCTTTCGGTATGATCTAATTAAGATTGATTTATAGGAACACACTGGCATTAGTCCCATATTTTGCCAGTCTTCTTGTTTTAACATTTTTCACAAACTGAACAAAGATCAGATGAAGAATAGATTTGATACCACTGTACTGAGACAGCCCAGCCTTTATTTCTCTGGCGAAACCTTTTTCGGCAGTGACACAAAAATCAAAACAAATTGAACTACTTCTTCCAGTCAGTGACATAATATAGTTTTATTCACATATTTGCCTCACTTCCGAAGGTAAGGATGGCACAAAATTAGATGGACCGACAAAGCTTTTTTAGGTTTAGAGTATCTCGTGTAGACTGCACTACTTACTGACAGGGATACAGAGAGGATAAGGCACGCTTTGATAAATCGTCTTGGACATAAAGGCACTATCGTCTAACCCGAACTTTATGCCGGATACAAACCCGACCAAAAAACTCATAACTGTTTTCTTCCTCTTCGAAAAGTTAGGTATTATCCAAAATCCTCAAGGGCTATGAATGGTATTCAGTAAGCTATGCATGAGCATTGCGTCCCTATTGCACCGACGGCCTATTGCTTTCAGTTGATTTACTTGTCTTGCGCTATTGAAGGCACTTTGCTAAGATTACTACCTTCTAATGACAAAATGATATTGACTTCGGGACTACTTCAGAAAATTCACTCCGAAACCTATTACCGTCCTGCATATTACTTTGCTTTCTTCGTTGCCTTTAAGTGAATGCTTCTAAAACGGTTTTTGAAAATTACTAATTCGACCCATACAGGCGCTCGCACGAGAACACGAGAATGTATTTTTCGCTTTTCTATTATAGAGGTAAACTTGTTGACCCACGGCCCAGAGACAGTGAAAGGCAGCAATCAAGTCTGAGGACAAAGACAACATTGTATAGAGAAGAGAAGAAGCGCACACGCACTATTATCACTGAGTACTCAGTGCCCCGAACATAGGCAGAGAGTGTGCGAGTACTTTTTTTTTTGCTATACTGGAAGGCAAAGGGTCAATTTTTGCCCCATCATTGTCGAGCTGAAGTACAGAAACATCGCAGGCATGAGTTAAATTACAGTGTTTAGCAGTTATCCATAGTTTCCACCGCATCCATTGTTTATATTTTGTATCCATTGTGTGAGTGAAATTCTGTGAGACAAATCTAAAGGCTGAAATGAATCATCTGCATAATATTCTCACGTGATGCGATAAACAGGTATGTTTATTGGCAATTTTCTTTTCATGCTGTTGTCTATCCTGCTGTTATGAGATTTAATTTCTCGGTAGATCCACATTTGTTGTGATGATCTGAATGCCAATCGCTCGTGTGACAAACAGGTTTGACATCTCTACAATTCCTTTATTGTTCATACAAAGACAACACAAGGGAGTGACAGCGTGGAATCGAGCATGCTAACAGCATTAGTGCATCCATCCATGTTCTGTATGTGTTACGTGGGCCAATGGATGTTTAATTGATCGTGCACCCGCCTATTCATAAACCCAATGTGCTGGATGGTGCACCTGTATGTAGAGCTCCCGGTCTAAAATGGTGCATTGGAATCTATGCCTGCGGTCTCAGCTCAGGTATTTGGCCACATGATTAGTGAGGTCTGTATGGTTTTATACACATACTGCAGTAAATCTTCGCGAAATCGCATAATAGTTTGCAGAATCCTAGTTGGTCAAAACTATTTGGACTGTCAGTGTCAATAACAGCTGAGTAAAAAATCCGTCGGACAGATTGTGTAGAAGTTAATAATTGTGTAACATGAACCCACGCCGCAAACGTGCTGAAATTCAGTCCTGAATTTGTAGAAAAAAAAAATAAAATTGTTGCAAGCAATTTTCCAGTGGCTTTAACGGATTTCATTTGTACGGGCCAGTGGACTGGAAAAGAAAGACAAGATTTTAACTCCTTTCCATCTAAATCAAAGCTGTAAAAATCCCAATGAAGCCCCCCCCNNNNCCCCCCCCCACTGTACACAGTATATTATCTGATCACAATGATGGCTCATGACCTACGAACTCGTCTTGGCCATCTCGTAGCCTTCCTGTGGTTCGGGGACAAAAGTATTAAATGGCTCAAAGAGACTTTTACGATTTGGCTCCTGTATAGGAACTACGCCATAGTTTTGACATTTTGCGATGTTGTGAGTTTGCAGATAAGGGTAAGTTTTGATAATAGAAACTTTCTGAACTCTCGACCAATTCTTTACGCGAGTATATATATATTAAAATTTCTCGAATATCTGATACCTGAGATCATATGCTTCCGGGGAGTGTTTTTTTTTTAAATTTTATTTTGGTCGTCTTCGCCCCGTGACTCCCTGGTTTTCTAGTGTAGGTGTAGACAGTTGCAGTAAAGTGTCAAGGTCCCGGATGAACACTAGGGTTACATATTGTGGAAGTTGGGGAATAATATTCAACTGGTTATGAGATATGAGAATTTAAACTTCTGTGAAGTAAGTAAGCATTCGTATGAGGTGCTGGTAACGTGCTCAGCCTGCAAGATGACGGGCCTTATTTTCGAAGAACGGTGGGGGATATAAAACTTTTGAGTGGTAGGTTTTTTTTTGTTTTTTTTTTCTCAGAATTGATCTTTCACAGTGATTACGTAAAATCCACAGTGGCACACTTTCCAGATAATGTGTAACAGCTTAAATATCAGTTAATGAAATTCCTCCTAAAAATGTGATATCTCTCCTATCTGGTCTCAACTGTGTAAGATAATGACGGACCGCTTAAGAATCGTTCATTTCAGCGTCAGCATGTTTTGTTTCCATACTCCTCGTGTAAAATAACATGCCATTCTCAGAGAGTTATTTCTAGATCAACAGTTACACCGTTTAGACACAATATACATTATATCACTGGTGTCAGGTATATTTCCAGTTTTTGTCCATTCCTCCCATGAAGGAGATGCTGTTAAGTTCCCGCCTTGGTACTACGGCAGTACAATCTGAATGGTATTTATGGAAAATAAAGAATGTATATTTAAAGTGGAATGGCCCATACGTGAACGCACGGCCGAGTAGTTGGGGCGATGGACTCAAGACCCATAAGGTCATGGGTTCGATTCTCTATCAAGGTGGTGTTGAAAGTACCTTGGGATAGCATTTCATTCACAATTTCCTCAGTCCAGCCATCTGTAAAGTGGGTACCTCGCTATTGGCAATGAAAGATATCGTCACAATGCTAGTGATCAGCGCCTGTAAATGGCAGCGGGACTGTATATTCGGTTTTATTCCCCATGAAATTGAGAGAGTCTTAGAGTGATCTGGCCTGTTGGTGTAATAATAGTGTTATTATTATTGTTGTTATTATTATTATTATTATTATTATCTAATATTTAAGAGATTTGAACATTTGAAAAGCAGTTGATTGAAGCACGGTGAATGCTATAAAACATTAATGAGGTCTTAATCATTGCATGAGTTCTTGCTAATAGTCGAACTTTAAAGACCAAAAAAAATTAACACAAAGAGGTAGATTAAGAGAATTGGGACACTAAAATACAGTATTTCCGTAACTATAGTCATAAGGGTTTCGTTCTCCAACAGGGGTGGAGAGGTGCACTTTGACCTTTCACGCTAGAATGACGTAGATTGGTCAGTTGGTTCATTCAGCCATGCATGCTGTATACAGCCTCAGTTAGCTGCCCAATGTTCACGTAACGAAATCAGATTAAATCCAGCAAGCTGCACTGTGTTGTGCGTCAGACATTTTTGTGCGTTCGCGAACCGTAAAATTGATCCACACAGTGAACGGGAAAAATCGGTGAAGAATAAGTGAGAGGACCTTGGTTAAGTGAATAATCCACATGTGTATATTATATGCACTTATCTGTTTAAGTTGCACTGCGATTTCCTGTGCGCTACTAACAATGACAGGGTGCATTTGCTGTTATTTAAGTCAGAAGCAGGATTATGGCACGTGACCTTCGTTGTAACAAGATGGCGGACAATAGGGGAAGGAACCATCACGATATTTATAGAGATTTTTTTGCGGAAAAATAATCAATGGAACTCATAACAGTTGAAACGCACCTCTTCGGATAATGACCAGACATAGAAGTGTTTATAATGAGACGGTATTGTGAAAGACTTTGACTGGGTTATTTTGTAGGTATTTATGGTTTCCTAAGGCGAGCATCCTACTCAGAGATTCCACACAAACCAGAAATATCTTTTCCTAGATTACAGTAATGATTTACATTAAAATTCAGTAACAAATGTGAAGTAAAGTATCAAAAATTAAAACTTTAGATAGTAAATTTCATCACCCTCAAAGTTAATGGTGTGACGTATACTCTCAGTATTCAGTGACCTGGATACATTTTTTCAGAAGAACTCACAGTGCTAAATATTTTCCTCATTATTTCATTACGTATTCCACAAATATACCATAGAGAAGAAAAGAGCTCTAAGCAGAAACATTTCTGATGGTTTTTGTCTACGAAGGACATACTGTATTTTGGGATTGTTGCAAGTCTCCCGTACAAGGCAGTTCGCTCTTGGGGATTGTAACCACCCCCAGATAACCAACCAATCGGGGTTGCGTTTATGCAGTCCCTGCAATTGGACAGAATGGGAGACCACGCCCCTATCTTGTATTCTGGCTGCAGTTCTTAGCAGGGTACGCTTTTCGTTCGTGCGCACAAGTCACAGTGAAGAAGGATAAAGAGGTTTGTTAGAAATGTGTCGTCGTTTGGGCAGTGCCGGAAGAAAAAGCTCGACAGCGTGACGGCAACCATCTATGGTTTCTAATTAGTTAGTGGAACATCCTATCAACGGGTTTGTGTCGAAGGAGGATGTGGCAAGAATCAACAGTGGTCTGTATGCTTATGAATGAGGCAAATACACGCAGTACGCATAACAAACACCACTCGCAGGGCAGTGCACAGCTTCCTGTCTCTTCACCATTGGTTTCAGCCATCTTGACTTGCATAGAGACGGATACTTCTTTTGCTAAGGATAGGGTGTGGCTTCCCATTCTGTCAACTTGCAGAAACCAAACAAACGTAGCCCAGTTCTAAATATGTATTTGAAAGAGGATAAAATAAAACAAATGAATTGTTGATATTATCAATCTCTTTAATAAATTCATGCAACCTTACCATTGCCATTATTGACGGTAATGTTATCAATATAATTATTATATTACTTCGTGACTAATCCACAAAGAAGACAAATTTACAGTAACAATAACATCTTAACATATTGAAGAGGAAAGATTGTTAAAAAGCTGTACACAGCTAAAGACACTGGAACAAATGTTAAAATCGTGGCTTAGGAAATAAATAACATCGTTTACACTGGAATTTATTCTGAAATACGTTCGTGACTTTATGGAAATCAGATGAAGTTTGCCCAAGAGAGAGAGAGAGAGAGAGAGAGAGAGAGAGAGAGAGAGAGAGAAAAGACAGACGGAAAGACAGAAAGATACACAGAGACAGGGACAGAGAAAAAGAGAGATAGAAAGAGGGAGAGAGAGCAAATATAAATCATGAAGGTGTGGACTAAACAAACGTTTTCTTAGTAGAAGATAGAAGAGACCAATAAAAAAAATAAAAAACATTACACATGAGATAAAGGTTTAGGTAAAGCGATGGAAAAATGAAAAGCCGAGAGTGGATGGGAGATAACTCATACACGGAAAACCAAGTTATGACGAGCAAAAAGTCCAGTGTTCCTGCCAGATTGGTTACAATATCACAGTTCTCACAATCTCATGTATATGCAAAACATATTGAGAAAGACATACATCAGTTAAGGGTGACATCATCAATGGTCAGGGTTTTATGCAATCATAGAGAAATACAAAGGTTAGCTCAAACAATGAAAGACTGAAACCAAAGTCACTTTCCCACCTCCTTCTCACATGTAGGCATAGTAATAGACACTCATAGGGACCTTGCCAACATTGGTTATTAAGACAACAACAGACACCCTATCAACAGTGCTATGAAAGTCACTGAGTCCCGATAAATAAACGAAGAGGCAGAGGAACAGTTTCCGTTAGCCAGTCAAATTGGCAATGGTGATGACTGCCGCTTATCAAAGAACCGGATTAGCTGGCGTGATTTAAAGTGTTCGTTTAAATTTGCAGACACAAGATGAAGCTTCTGCTAGTCAATCAAAATCAAAATGGCAATGCTCGACAAATCGGATTGGCTGCTGCGATTTATAGTAGGCCTAGTCGTTTTCGTCTGCCCGTTTAGGACACCAGGAGGTGGGAACACAGATTCCACTAGCCAATCAAAAATCAAACTGGCGATGATTGCCACTAGTCGACTTTAGTTTGTCGTATAATTTGGCTGACAATGGGCATTAAACTCACCGTAAGATGTGAATGATAATAAAATCCCCTTTCTATACTTTTTTAAAAAAATGTAAATGCAAGTTTGTTTTTGTTTTTTTCTAGTAGCTCCTAACAGGACATAACCCCCCCCCCNTATAAAAAAAAAAAAACAATAAAAAAACAACAAACCAGTGTCTCAGTCCTCTCTTTCTTTTCGGAGTTCAGCTCACTGCCTTTCGCGTTTAGGCCACTTCCATCTTTGCAGTTAATCATTACCAGGGCAGTCTTCATAGTGGTCATGGCATAATCATGGGGCTTTTGAGAAGGGCGTGGTTAAAAAAGTACTAGCCCACAAGCATAAGTATCGATTGCAGTATCAAGAGGCCCTTGCACATGAAAGTGGACGGCACTGAGAGATAATCGATACTTATTTAAGACTTAAGCATGTCCTGTCCCATTGAGTTTTTGTTTTTTTTTATTTTCTATGAAATGAAGGATACTCAACAGCATGCTGAGACCCATTTATGCGCAAAACTGCACATCCTAAAGGACTCAACTTTTGTTCGTTCGCCACAGTGTTGCAAGGTTCCTGCGAGTGTCTGGATTATAGCATGAGTTAAAGAGAAATAGAGTAGAACAATGTTTGTACATACTGGATACAGTAGAAGTAAAACTCCATGTACAACAGGTTGATGTCAAAGATACGGTGGTGGAATGAAAACAACCAGAAAATACAATATCCTTAGGCCAGAATGTCTATTCGCCAAGGAGACAGAAGCATTAACCCAGGGGTATTGTCAAACTGATTTTAAACAGATGACCACACCTGCCATCCTGTTCAACTTAGGTTTATTTCATCACCCCTGTGGCCGTATGCATGATCCATACGTTAATTAACGTATTGCGTTAACCACAGTAAACACTACTAATGTTTTGGGAGTTTCCCGTGGTAACCGCAGTGCGTTAACTTACGTATTATGCATACGGCCACAGGTGACAAGTCTGAATGTTCTTCGCCCATTTGGTGAAATCTTAGGACTTTCTGAAAGTGTGCTGGGGTTAGAGTTGAGGCCAGAAATTTGGCTTAGGAACGAAATAGGGAGAAAGAGAGCGGGGGGTGTGGGGGGAGGGTCCAGATAGTATCCAAGGAACTTACAAGGGTGTAGTCTCTGTTCCAGAGCCCGCTCCGTATATTAACGTAAGTAACGTAAGTTCACTTCAGGAAAGTCCACAAATTTTACCAAAAATGACGTAGAACAATATTGTAAATATAGGTGACTATTTCTGCCGTCTTAAGACAACACAGGCACGTATGCAATACAATTTATAGAATTATATGCCTTTGTGTCGTAAGACGTCAGATTTGGCGGCCTAATTGTGGCGTTGGATGATGCTTCCTCAGAGAATGCCAAACTCACTAGTTATTTCACTCATCCC
>JAWQUT010000134.1:1564298-1578642 GCA_033807755.1 Ellobium chinense | reverse complement strand
CACACACACACACACACACACACACACACACACACACACACACACACACACACACACACACACACACACACACACACGCACACACACACACACACACACAAATCTAGGGCGCCTAGGTCTGTGGAATTTTACAGACACTGAAGGGACTGGTGATCTCGAAAGTGTTTTTTTTTTCAGTTTTTAATTTATTCTGGTCCGCCAGCCAAGAACAACAGGGTCCTTCGAAGAAAACGGCTTCTGGACGCAAAAATGATGTCATTTCCTTTGTAATGTGAATGTGTCAAGGGGAAGCAATTCTGGTGTGAAAAGATTTTTCTGGAATGAAGGTGCAGAACCCTATGATGTAAAATTTTCATTCTTCCAATTTTATTTCGTAGTGACCTTTCAGCAGACAACACCCTGCAGTTGCAGGATTCCCAGGTAAGCTTATGTACGATTGTTTCTCCTCTTCCTCAAATCTCTCGCTCTTTACTATCCTGTCCACTCCCCATCCCCTCTTAGTCTCCCCCCTCCCTACCCCCGTCTGCCCGCCTTCCGGATCAGTGCCAAGTCTCTGATCCACTCTCCCCTCCCCTCCCTGTCAAAGCCTCCGTTTAACGTTCCAGCGTTTAGCGAAGGAAGCATTAAGTGAAGCTTCCATCGTCACTGACCTATTATACTGCCACTGGCATCCGTCTTTCATTGATCTACTTGACCGAGTCGATAGTCGACATTTTCTCCGGCCCACCACTAAAGCGCTGGACTAACACAGACACGGCTAAAATAAAGTTTCTCAGGTTGTTAGTTTAACTAGAGCCTTAGCTTTACATCTATTGTGTCTGTGACTTCTCATATTCTTTCAAATATCACTGGACAGATTTTCATGCAAGTTCACGTAGTTGTAGCAGTAACACTTGTGCTTGATGATTCTGTCACTGGTCAGCCCCAGCCGCTGTTGCTTAACCCTCTATTGCCCAGGCATAGAAATACTGGTAGGAAAATTCTGAAAATTCACATACCTACTTCAAATGCCACCCAAAATACATATAAAACATGATTTTGAACAATGTCAATATTTAATAAGTAAAAAATTATGGGTTAGATTTGGAGCTCCGGGCACTAAAACATCCGTGCCATATTTGGACCACTCCATACTGGACCCTTAAGTTGGGTTACCAAATATGGACTAGTGGGCACTAGAGGGTTAATAGGAATGAAGCTTGCATCATGTTCCGGAGTCCTTCATCTAACGTAGGCGCCATCCTATTGTTAACCTTTACGTGCAAGCTAAGCTATCAAATATGACCCCGCCAACTCACAACAAGACCTAAATCTTGACTGCGTATGCGTCTGAGTATCTTCTTCTTCTTTCTCTGTTACTCTTGTTATTGTTGCTGGTTGGTATTGTTATTGTTGTTGCTGTACTGTTGTTGTTGTTGTAATTTTTGGTGATGGTTATAGTGGTGGTGGTGCTGCTGCTGTTGCTGTTGGTGTTGATGGTGGTTTTCCTGAAAATGACAGTGTGTCAAATAGCTCATGCATAACTTACTAAGAATAGCCACCACCTCCTCGTCCTGTATCACTTCCAGCGAGCCGGACACCACAAAGCAGAGAGCATCCAGGCTCTCGCCCTGGTGGAAAATGAGGTCACCCGGCGCGCTGTGCGTCATGTTGAAATGCATGGCTAAGGCTCTGAGACAACCGTCACTGGCCAGACGGAAGGCTGGATGCTCCAGGAACACTTTGCGGTTGAGATGGACGCACAGGTCCGCTTTCATGTCTTTCGGGCAGTAGTTGAGGACCTGGAGAGGAAGGAGGAGATGAGTGTTAGGCCTGTTGAATATTGGGTGGTGGGGTGGGCTATGGTGCCGAAGATAGTTGAGAACTTGCGTTTTAACGATGAGATCTGTAACCATTGTAAGAATTATATTAACTCTGCATGTTGAATGCTACCAAGGATGCATTCAGCACAGATACACTGATGTATTTGGTGAGAGATCCCATCGTCAGTGCGCAAGCATTCAGGTGTCGACGTCGACATAGTTAGAGATTTGGCTATAGCGGGAATACGAAGTGAAACAGATTCCGATGAAACAACGATCAAATGTAATACAGAGAGATACACAATGGGAAAGATGGCGAGAACATTATAATTGGAGAAAAGATTCAAGATGATATAATTCCACTTCAACTCACAATTCTTTCTTCCTTTCTTTCTTTCTTTAATTCTTTCGTTCTTTCTTTCGTTCTCTCTCATTCTCTCTCTCTCTCTTTCGTTCTCTCTCATTCTCTCTCTTTCTTTCTTTCTTTCTTTCTTTCTTTCTTTCTTTCTTTCTTTCTTTCTTTCTTTGTATTTGTCCCCTGAGCATTTACTCCCCACAGCTTCTATTTGTATTCGCTCATTTAGTATTTTAAAGACCCGCTGGGAGACCAGCTGATTAAATTCCTGACCAGTCTGTAGAGCGATGTTACTACTGTATCAACAGGTCTATTCCCTGAGCGTTGCTATGTATCCTTATCAATACAACGATTTTCAGGCTCGGCTCCCCTGGTCCGCCTTTGTCTCGAATGACGTAATACCAACGAGAACATTAAAAATTTGCTAAAACCGGGCTTTCCACATAGG
This sequence comes from Ellobium chinense, assembly GCA_033807755.1. Taxonomy (NCBI): domain Eukaryota; kingdom Metazoa; phylum Mollusca; class Gastropoda; order Ellobiida; family Ellobiidae; genus Ellobium; species Ellobium chinense. The sequence continues at coordinate 1,576,037 of JAWQUT010000134.1, read as the reverse complement.
TATATATAGGTGTATAGGTACACAAAAGGAAATGAACAAATCACACAAGAAGGAGAGTGGAAAATTCAGTTCAGTTAGGGCACAGGAACAGTGACGATAAGTGCGGGTGCACTAGGACAGATTACTATGAATCCGCACTCAGAGGGCTACTGTCCTAAGCCATGATCTCTTCTCGTCAACTACTGCGAATTGATTGTTAGGAACATTGTTATTGTTTGCTCATTTACAACAGGTTGTTTTCTGAGCTAAGTAAACATATTTTTTATTATTATTGTTATTGTTGTTAACGTACTCCGGTGGTGGAAAACTAGAAAGAAGATCGAAAGAAAAACAATGCGGCCGGAAGTGTCTCATATGACGTCACAACATGCGTGCCTTCCACATTATCCAGCGCCAGTTAAAACAAATTCAGTGGGAAATCGAAGCCTAGCGCACTGGTCTCAGTTTTCACTTAAAGTTATCAGGGCGTGTTTTCCTTGGTAAATGTGCGTCAAAAGTGCACCAGATTGTAACCCTTTAAACACTTATGAAATCTGGGGATTCTATATTCTTGCAATAGATTTGTCCAACGTGTGCACACGGAAAAAGACACCTTAAATGTTGCTGGATGTCAAAGTAGCGTTTGGAAATGCAGTATGTGCGTGACTTCCTTATCTGAATCATGTGTCGTCTATGACGTCATAATCAATGGTTCATAGTATATTTTGTGACGTAAGGTAAAACCAATGAGACCAGACAAAAAAAAAATATTTGAATTATTGAATGCGCACGAACTTGCGCATATTGTGTGCAGTGACATTTTTTTGAAATTCAGGGAGATCTTTGGGTGTGAAGTATATTGCTGTAATTATGCCACAGTCAAAAGTTTGGTCACGTGCTGCAATTATTTAGTCATAACAGAGGCGATATTAGTCCTGCATAGACTCCATTTTAAACTTTTATTCCCTTTTCATACTGTAGCATCCTCTAACTTTTACATGTATGAAATCACGTCTTAAGAAGTAATACCATCTGGAAAAAAAACACAAAAACAACAGACTTTCTAGCTATCCACAGTCACTTTAACTGTTTACTTCCAAATCTTACAAGGGGGCACACACCCTGTTTTCTATTTGCACTCTATGAAATCAAGATCATCAAAGTTATACATCATCATCCAGTAAAACTCTGGCGATTTCAGTTTAATGGAAGTTCTGCGACTGACTGCATGAGTGGCATTGGAACATTGCGGCAGAAAAAAAGATTCTCAGAGATAACTCCATCAGTGAGGGAATGTCTCAATGAGCCGGAAATGAACGAGGTTATCTTCCTTGTCCTTGGGGAGGAGGATCTGGTACACAGGAATGTTTGTTGTTTTTTTTTTTAAATAGACAGTTTTCGTCTGTGACCTGCGCCAAATTACGGGCTAACGTGATATTCTTCACCGTTCCAATAAGTTGCTGTATTTTCATGAACTGTCGTTGTTACTTTTGTTGTTGAAAATGTCGTTATTGTTGTTGTAGTACTTGTTGTAGTAGTTGTTATTGTTGTTGTTGTTGTTGTTGTTGTTGTTCGCTTCTTCTTCTTTCTTCTTCTTCTTCTTCTTCTTCTTCTTCTTCTTCTCCTTCTTCTTCTTCTTCTTCTTCTTCCTCCTACTCCTGTTTTTCTTGTTCCTCTTCTTTTTTTTCTTCTTCTTCTCATCACAATAAATATTATTACCACTGTTATTAACGTTATTGTTATACAGTATTGTCTTCTTATTATTCTTATTATTATTGTTATCATTATTATTATTATTGTCCTGCTGTTCTTCTTTTTCTTCTTCGTCATCTTCATTCTTCATTTCGTCTGTTGTTGTTGTTGTTGTTGCTGCCGCTGCTGCTGCTGTTGTCGTTGTTCTGCTCCTTCTTATAATAATATATCATTATTATCTGTTTCGTCGCTGCTGCTGTTGCTGTTGTTGATGTCATTGGGAAGCCAAATGGGCTGCAGCCCCTGCTCTTAACAGATCCCTCAGGGTCTACAGATAGACTGTGCCAGCTGACGCCCTCCACCTCTCCCATTATGCACTTCCTCTCTCAATACACATCTCCTTCTTCTTTTGTCCTAGCCTCCCTGCATTTACATGTACACTGTATTTTTGCATTTATGAATGGATAATAATTACACTTAAGGTGGTTTATACTGTAGTGTCTGTCTTAAAAGACATTAAACTCTCATTCCTTGCTCGACACACTTGCTAGTGATTAGGCAAAGTCTATTTGGCATTAGATTTGGGGGCTGAAGACGGAAAAGGGTATCATATCTGTAATATGTATATTATCATAGGCATGAAGCGTGTCATTGTAGGCATGTTTATGAATGAAATATGAGACAGGATATTACAACCACGTTAATGTCATTGTAGCAAATTTTAATATTCTTTACAACCGTGAATAGATGTATGTATGTTTTATCTTTTAATAATCAAGAACGCAAATATAATCAGAAATATTAGAAAAAAAACAAACATCAGAATATTATTACATCATAATACATTCTCATTTGGCCACTAAATTTTTTTTCATTCCTTATACTTTCCTTCCTTATAACCCTGGTCACAACATGTAATCGATACAACCCATTAACTACTAACACTGTAGCCTACATCAGAAATTTATCATAATACATTCTCATTTGGTCGCTTAAATCTTTTTTATTCCTTATTCTTTCCTTCCTTATAACCCTGGTCACAACTTGTAATCGATACAACCCATTAACTACTGACACCTGTGTGTAACATGAGGCCGGCCATTATCACCTATGACGTAGTTGTCACGTGACAGAGCCAACTTCGTCATGGGCGTGTGCCCCCTTGAGCACACACAAAGGAGGCAACACATCAATATTATAAGTCTCTTGGGATTCCACAGATCCCACGCTAACCATGAAGAAAGTGCCAAGATGGAAGAGGTCCTTCCCTTGCTCTACGGAACTTTGCTTAATCGCAACTCCTCAGGAATAAAAAAAAAAACGTTGCCAATGAAAGAAGTTGCGAATATCCAATAACTCTAACTTAGGATCTACAGTAATTTGCTATTTGAAAAACATTGCAATTAAGCTGAAGCTGTCATTAATTGGAGTCTAATGTGCAACCATGTTGATAGATCTAATTGCGACGCATTGCAACTTGAGAAAGCGTAACATCAGTCAAACACAATTCCAATGAGAATGTCATAAAAAAAAAAAGAATAAGCTGTATCAAATTCTGTGAGACAAGCAAGTTGAAGACACAGATTATTTTTATATTTGTTTAGTGCGCAAATGCTTTCCGTGCCAGTTCGGCCCCCCTATCCTTGTAGGTAAACATCCTGTCATTTTATGTCATATCGTACATTCTTGCTGCTTTAGGACTGCAAAATGTGATATCAGTTGTTTCTTAAATGAATGACCCACATTTCATTCTTTGGCAGTGGGAAGGATACGTAATTGATTTCAGCTTGACACCCTCATTTTTTAAAATGTCTTATGGTGTAAAATCATAACATGTAGAGCGTGTTCCTTAACCTCGAATGGACACTAGAACTCTGCCAGCACCAGTAGCCGTATGCATTATCCATACGTTAGTTAACGCACTGCGTTAATCACAGTGAATACTACTAATGCTTTGGAAGTTTCCCATGGTTACCGCAGTGCGTTAACTAACGTAAGGATTATGCATACGGCCACTGGACTATTAGTCTAATCTATTGAGAATATGAGTAACTACTGTCATTTTAAACATCCATTTCTATCAGCGTGCAGTGGCCGTATGCATAATCCTTACGGTAATTAACGCATTGTGGTAACCACGGGAAACGCCCCAAACATTAGTATTGTGTTCACTCTAGTTAACGCAGTTCGTTAATTAACGTATGGATTATGCATACAGCCACTGCACTGGTCTGATTTTTTTTTTCAGGTTTATGATATGCGAGTATGTAACTCCATTCTTTGAAGGAATACTCAGAAATCTTCTCGCTTACGTTGTTTTCCACTGTATGCAGTAAAACCTCGATACAACATATGCCTCTGTATACGGAAAAATATACTTTTCATCGAGGTATACGTTATATCCAGATCCACCTGAATAATGAGATGATAGACTAATAAAGACTCAGTGCATGTGAAATTCATACTTAATAACACGGTATACTTGTTAAAAGAGTACTTAATGCCGAGATTCCATTGTGGATTGAACTGTGAGTGGAAATTGAAATTCACTAACTACACTACTATCAGCCCTGTTGACTTCTTGTCGTTTCCTCTCTTCCCAAGCTAACGCAAGTACATCTGGACAGAAAAACAAACACCCAGGTGAGTGGCCATTATGAGCGGTAATGTCGTGTTAAGTTCGGTCTCTGCGCAATTTGGGAGATCTAATTAGAACTGTCGGAACAAGTGGTTCTCTCGCACGAGTTCATTCATAATTCACTTGTTTTTGCACGAGGAACAGCTCACCCACATAATGTGGACGGGAAGAAGGAAGCGCTCACGCCGAGCACAACAGATCTGGCAGATTACAGAGATACGGAATGAAATGGCTGACGAAGTGATTGATAGATAGATAGATAGATAGATAGATAGATAGATAGATAGATAGATAGATAGATAGATAGATAGATAGATAGATAGATAGATAGATAGATAGATAGATATAGACAGACAGGCAGGCAGGCAGACAGCAGACCGACAGACAGATAGACTGACTGACTGACTGACTGATTGATTGATTGATTGATTGATTGATTGATTGATTGATTGATTGATTGATTGATTGCTAAGACAATCAATTACCTTAATATGCCCTGTAACAATAAAGCTATAGGCCCAGCGCCTGACATAGAGGCCTTTGGGTTTACCAGATCACGCCGGCACCATCATGGCTATATTATATCAAGGTATACAGAGGAAGAAAGAGAAGAAAAATGAGAAAGTATAGCAGAAATGATGCGAAACAAGCCTAAGGCAGGTTCACAGTATGATCTACATGCAGCTTAACATATACGTCTGTTTTGTCCAAAACTGCACATTAGGTCTGGGCAAGTTCCCCATAACAGTGTCAGTTCAGATCAAGTTCAGTTCATTAAAGGAATGAAAGCCGTAAGATCAAGTTTAGTTCAGTTCCATGAAAACTGATCAGAGCAGTTCTCTTTAATTTTTGAAATGGGCATTCGATTCTGATTTTGAATTGAACTGCAGTTTAGGCTAGAAATTAAAGGTCAGGTCATACACCCAAAATAGCTACCAGTTCAGATCCAGATCAGTTCGTCCAAAAGAGCCATTAAGTTCAGCTCAAGTGCACGAGAACTGAACTTAAGTTCACGGACTGCGTTCACATGATAAGATAAGATAAGATAAGATAAGATAAGATACTTTATTTATCCCCTTGGGGAAATTTTTCTTTGTTACAGTGATGCATACAATTATACATACCTTAACAGACACAGACTCAGTTTTTCAGATTTCAGTTCTGCCCAGCCCTGGTGCACATCTTTCTCTATTTATCTGAATATTTTATCAAAAGTGCTGGGGAAAAGGACATTAAAGATTGCATCAATATTTCATCATACCTCTATATTTTCCACAGCATGCCACGCATGCGTGCTTTCTTTTATTACGTATGCACAGTCATCCGGGCATCACGAGGAACAACTCCACTTCCCACTTTTCCATGGTCAAAGGAATATGATAAGTTGATATAGTCTGTTGCATTAGATTTTATAAGCAATTGCGTCAAGCACTTTTAAAAATGAGTTTGCTGAAGCAATTACTCTACTCTTTATATTCAAATTTTGCGTAAACCGGAAGTGAGCTTTGCTGGAGTTGACTAGTTTAGAATGGTCTAAGAGTCAAATTCAGTTTGGTGACAAGGAGAATTCATTGCTAAAGCGATCTTTGTTTGTTTGAGATTTGTGCATTTTACTTGCAATGTCTGTGCAACTTTTCGTGTCTTCTATGTCATTTGAACGACATTTGTTTGTTTAACAAGAATCTGGAATAAAATATAAATACGGTATACAAATACATATCCATTTACATTTTGTTTTAAACCTAATTTTATACAAAAAATCTTAGTAGGCATGAGACAAGTATGTTTGTAATTAGAAAGATATGAGATAGGGAGAAAGTGTTCACAAAAGGACATGATACTATATATGTGTATGTGTTCGTATATATATATGTGTATATGTGGTGTATATGTATGCGTATGTAAGCGCTTTGAGCCTAACGGGAAAAGCGCTGTGGAAGTAATCTTTATTATGATTACTATTATTATTATTGTTATTGTTATTATTATTATTATTATTACTATTATTATTAGTATTATTATTATATGTCTGTGCCTCTTGGATTCCAGGTTTTCAGGGTTTTGAGCGGGCAGGGCATTGACCACAAACTGATGACTATCTCCTTGCTTTACGTGGAAAATACTCTCCATTGTCTGTACTGTGATGATCTATAATTCACTAATTAATTACTTAAATCAGTCCCTCACGATGCGACCCTGTGGTCCATCGCCTGGGTGCGCCATAGCTAATACAAGATGTCGGACATGGGGAAAGAACAATGACCATGAAATCGTTGAATGAATTACCCCCAGTGGGGACAGAGTTCCGTCCCCTTGGAGAAATTTACCCGGAGTTTGCCGGCTAGCTGGTGTAACTGTAAGGCTACTGAACTGTTAATTCCAAAGATGAGCTTAAATTATTACTTCCCTTTGCTCTTCTGGGCCAGAAACTATTGGGCAGTTTCCGGTCATTAGTTGATGAGTGCATCCGCTGTGGGAGTATCCATGAACTATAAATCCGCTCTACAAATGTACGACCCTAAATTTAATAACTAAAAGCAGGGGACTGTAATCCTTGAAACACTCTAGATCAGGGGACAGTCAGGTGCGTGTAATTAGGAAATGGTGACAGTTCCACGGTTCGTGGGTTGGCTATCAAAATGTACTCATGATATACTATTCTTCGACTTCGCCAGTATCGTCCACCCTTCCGATCTAAGACGCGTGATTGTGCGAAGAGGGACGTCAGAAGCATGCTATGGCATGGTTTGTGAGGACGAAAAGGCGTGAGCGTCGATAAAGAGATGACTTTTCCATCCCCTCCCAAAGCAGGTATTAAGCCTTCCGACTGTCCTAAATCGATTAAGACGCGACTGTTCCATGTGTGATTTAGTAGCACGGGAAACGGAAATCACTCTAGTCAATCAGCCAGTTCAGCCGTTAAACGCGCTGCCGTTTCATACAGAAAAGTCCATTCAGGCATATCTAGGTCACAGCCACTCTTTTGTTACTAGAAAAAAAAAAGTCAGGAAAACAGACTTCGACATGAAGAAATATGTCAGCCCCCATGCACTGGTCATGAACGTTTAGAGGGATTTAAAAAAAAAAAGGTGAAAATACTTTGGTTCGCATTGCAAATATTTCCTCCGGCTATAGAAGCACTAATAGACTTCAAGGTACCATTCTGTCGTGATGAAAAATATTCCCATTACGTAATACAACCGCTCTTAAGTCTGTCTTGAGCATGAAAAAACATTTCGTCTCAAGTTTTTACCAATCATGCTGAGTCCATTTTTTTTGGTGTTTTTTGTTGCAAATCTAGCGATTATATTATTCTGTGGAAAAAAAGATATTCATGTTTTCAATTGCTTGGTGCTTGCCCCAATTAATGACAGCAGTTGAAAGTTATATATTTTATGAAAGCCTTCAAAATTTCTGTTTGCCAAGTTCTGACCAATTATGAACGACACTGTAAAGGTAATGTATCGCTTAATCAACATCTGGAATAGCCAGCTATTTTATGACAGATCTTTTGAAAATAGTGCAACAGAAAATTCTGAATTTGCTCTTTTTTTTCTATAAAGTTTGAGAAATAAAATAGACGAATTTTAATGCAACGATAAAATGGCCGCCGTTTCCATGGCAACCTCATGGTTTTTTTACAATTATTTCTCAAGTGAATCTTCATTTGTTGACCTCTGCAATACTATAATGACAAGAAATACCCAATCTCACCAAAAGTTTAAGAAAAAGTGATTTTTACTCTCAATCCTCATGTTAAACATTTTGTAACGTCATTTCCGCACATTTCAACAGGTGTTATGGTGTCAGATTTTTAGTTACGTTCCAAAATGATGATTGCAAAAGTTTGAACTGAAAAGTGCGGAAACAACACAAAGAAAATCATCCAGCCATGACAGCTGCTTAAGAAATGATGCATGAAGCAAAACAGCGGACTTATTGCTGGTCCAAAAAAATATGTCACAAACATGTATGCTCGTCCTCATTAAAACAGCAAATTGATTGACAATTCTTTTTCATCTCCAGACCCTTCCCCCTACTCACAAGAAAAAAAAATCCCCTCCTCTTTTCTTGCGATGTCTTGGTCACTTTAACTACCTCAGATTGCTTCCATCCTGTTGTGTCTTCTCATCTTATCAGGTCAGGGAACTGGGTAACCTCCCTTTTGTCCACGAATGGAATAATTATCATTCCACCGGGCTGGACAAGAATTAGTCGCCACTCGCGTAAAAGCTGTAGTGAACTTTTGGTTACAGGCCTGTAATTGTACTTTCAGTTTGTGGTAATTGTACTTTCAGTTTGTGGTCGTACTTTCAGTTCGTACTTTCAGTTTGTGGTCCTACAAACTTAAGGGGTATATTTCATCTCCCCTTTTCCCTCTTTTGGCATGCCCTGCTTCAGTAATAAGGGCTCCAGGGGGGAAATTTTGATATCATGGGAATCTGTGTCCATTTTACTTTATTTTACCAGGCACTATTTAGTCCTGGGCTGGAACTGCCAGGTCAAGGGTGTGCTCAGGCGGAAGAGGAGGGGTTTGGCATTGACCAGTGAAAAATGTAGGGTCTGTTTACAAATAGCAACCAAGCTCAAAATTTCAATGGGCTTGCTAGGGTTGGGTAAGTCTTAAAATTTGGGCCACATAATGAGCTTCAATCTGGTATGGGTCTGGGTGAAAGCTAAAACTTTGGGTTCAGAGGGCAGCTCAAAATGTTAATATAGCCCATAGAGGAAAAATGGGTCCAATCCTATTACAGGTCTGTAACCTTATCAGGTCAGGGATCTGGGTAACCTCCCTTTTGTCCAGGAATGGAATAATTATCATTCCACCGGGCGGGACAAGAATTAGTCGCCACTCGCGTAAAAGCTGTAATGAACTTTTGCACTGTTATCGCTGTGGAGCTGCGTGGCCGACTGGTCACGACGTTGAACCCAAGATCTAAAGGTCGCGGGTTCGTTTCCCAACCATGATCATGTTGTGAGTGTGTAAGAAAAACGTTTCATTCACATTTTTCCCAGTCAATATATCTGTTAAATGGACACCTGGCCAGAGACATTGGAAGATAATGTCTGAATGCTAGTGATTAGCTCTTGTAAAATATGGCACAGATACTGTATGCTTCCGAGTGAGTTGAGAAAGTCCTAGCGTTATAAGGTCTGCTGAGGTAATAATATAGTGAAGTCGCGCGAGTGGGCCTAGACTTTACAAGAAATTTATAAACCGCAATATTATGATTTTTATTATTGTTATTATGATTATTATTATCATTTTCCATAAATGGCATGTAAATACACGCCATTTGACCGGGCATTGAGAGTCACAACCAGTGTTGCCACTTTGGTCCCATGCTTTTCCCATACAGCGACTAATTCTTTCCCTACCCTTCCCCATGCACGATGCTGAAGCAAATTTGGTTGGGGGAAATCCCATGATTTTATTGTTAAGAGGAAGAAAAACAAAGTGTCATTACACCTATTTACTCTTAATTTCACGATTTTTCCAAAAACAGCTTACGAAAAAAAAACAAAACCGACGTTCCTCTATGGGGGCGGGGGGGATGACACTGCGATAACATGAATTTTAACGTAAGACGTGAGGGGACCACACGGAGTCCCATCCGCAGACTTTTCCATGCCACAAGGAGCCAATGGCTCGTGGTAGAAAAGGCACCGAGACCTGACGTTCCTCTAGGTTGGGGGAAATGGCTTTCCGTAAAGACAGTTTACCCTATCGTAAGGGGAAAATCCCTACAAGTGGCAACATTGATCAGAACCTAGTCATTGACCAGTCTGATTAACTGTGGGTCTTCCTGAGACAGGAAGTGCCAAAGCTACTCCACTTAGGCGTCTGAGAAGTTTAACGTCAGCTAAAATAATGCTGACCAGTGAAAATTCAAAGATCTGGACTGTGGCTTAATGAGGTCATTGGCTAGGGTATTGGGTATGTCGAAATACGCTTGAAAGATTGACCAGTTAGTTCTGGAAAGAGCGTTTGTCTAGAATTCTGCCAAGTGGCGTAGCGAACGAATACTTTGAGTGAGGTGTGTGGCTGGGCGTTGTAATCATTAAGTGGGGCATTCTTAATTATATTTATAATATAATATCTATGGGAGCCATTTATGTAACTTCTGTGATAAGGTTTTAGTAGCACACCATTAATTATGAACACCGTTCATTTGCGCTAATGATGTTAGCGCACAGGACATGAACATTGTAATACCAGTGGGAGTAGCAAGTTGTTCGTTGAAAGATTCCCAGGATATTTCTTTGATTACCTCAGTCATCCAAGCAAGCGAGAGAGCATGCAAGCAAGCAAGCAAGGCAGCAAGACAGCAAGCAAGCAAGCAACCAATCGACCAAACCGACCAAACCAACCAACCAACCAACCAACCAACCAACCAACCAACCAGCCAGCCAGCCATCCAACCAACCAACCAACCAACCAACCAACCAACCAACCAACCAACCAACCAACCAATCCGCTCACTCGCCCACTCACCATACCACTCTCCCACAAACATAACCAACAACTTATACAAAAATAAGTGAAATTTGACGAACTACCCCAACATCAACAAGTAACGGCCCTGTAATGACAACACCAGGGGCGGCTCGCAAGCCCAAAACTACTCCTGTAACCCCCACCCCCCCACTCCTCCAAACTTCGAAGGCGCACATGACTATATTATGAGGAGTTTCGTGAGAAAGTTGAATAGCAATCTAAATGCACATATTTATATCAAAACACAACAACGGCGCCTTTGTTTATTTTCCTAACTAAATTCTACCCGGCTCTGAACGAGTTGCACTTAATGGCGAACCGCCACTGGACATCACGACACATTCCTAAGATACAGCAAAACATCAATAAACAAAACACACTAGAAAGTGTGGCAGTCACATGACTAAATCATTAGACTTGATTGGAAAACAACGAATATTTTGTGTTGCTTTCCTCGCTGGCAGACGTTATAAAACGCAAATGTAAAGCACTTCGTTTGCACGAGGACGCATTTTAAATCAAGAATTTCTAAAGTCAGGACAATAAGATATGTACTTGAGATTTCATAAGCTAGTAGGCCTACGCCCATTGTGACCTTAAATAAACAATTAATTAAAGGGGCGGGAGGAGGAGGAGGAGGGGGAAATGGTAAAGAAAGAGGCAAAATGCTGTGGCTCTCCCTTCAACCAATCGATGTAAGATTTGTTTTTGCTGGTTACCATAGCAACGACGGGGAGACAATCTAGTTTATAATCTACCTTCTCTAGGTAAACAGGCAGCGCCAGCACGGGGGATCAACGCTACCAAAGGCCGAGAATTGCTCTGCGTCATGGATGCTTTGTCGCAATTACCTGCCCTTGTTCCCTGGCTTGGGTGACTGAGTGTCGTAAATAAGGAAGGGTGTGTATAGAGGAATGGAGGGGCAGGGGTG
>JAWQUT010000134.1:1528944-1543513 GCA_033807755.1 Ellobium chinense | reverse complement strand
CCCCCCCCAAAAAAAAAAATAAAAAATTGGGAAATTCTGCAAGGATGAAATTTTGGGTAGGGGATTAAAGACGAGGATAGCGTTGAGCACAGCTGTCTATTTAACAGGTTAAATTTAGGGATTGAACTGTTAACTCATAAACTAAAGAATGTCTTTTATTAAGTCAATGATTTTGGAACATTAAATAAATAAATAAGCATTGCTGCCTTATGTTAAATCTGAATATCAATCTAAGAAATGAAAACACAGTCCTTGTTATTGTTCTGCATTTCCAGTTCGTATTATCTCTTTCCTTTCAAAATTTTGACGACATAAATTACTGGACAGAGTCTGATAGAAATGATCATTTGAGTTTAATGACAAACCAGCGCATCCGTCTCAAATTTCCTTGCAACTTACCTTAGTTACATTTGCAAGATCTGGCAGCCAACCATAATCCACACCGCTAAGTAGCTCCGCCCACCCAATGCTGTACCATATACATGCGAACCAATGAGCGAAGAGAATGAAAACGAGGATGAGCAAAATCAACATGGCCGCTCCATACTCCAAGTAGTGATCCAACTTCCTCACTACTCGACCCAGTCGAAGCAGGCGGACAACTTTAAGTGCACTGAATAATGTGCTGATACCCTGAGGACAACAGAAGAGGCAACATATCAACTTTAGAATAATAATAATAAATCTGAAACAATAGCCAGAACTGAAAGCATTCAGAACTGCTACCACAATCATCCTTTAATTTCTGAGATACGAGGTCTGTCTCAGAATAAAGTTTCCCTCCTCTATAAATTCAAAAGTACGCAACCTACAGCCACCAAATTTTGTGACGTAATGACGTCATATATAAGAAATGTCGATGCCAAATTTCAAGTGCTTTGGTGAATGTGTCACAGAGTTGTGACGTGTCACTTTTGATGTACTTGTGCACTTTGTCCAAGGTAAATCCGAGGAAAATGGCAGAGCAAAACATTGCTGCACCCTTCTCACGCTACGATGTCCGAGTTGTGATCAAATTTTCAACTCTTCTCGGCAAGTCTGCTGTGGAAACACACGGTGATCTTTGCCAAGTTATGGGGAATAGTGCCCCATCAATTCAAACAGTAAGAAAATGGATCAGGGAGGTTGAAGGTGGGAAGTCTGACATGAGAGATGAAGAGCACACTGGGAGGCCCCTTAACGTCATTTGTGGCGGCAGTGTTGCGAGAACAAAAGCTGTTGTGGAGGAAGATACGAGAAGAACATGCAGGGAAATAAGTGAAAGTTGGTCTGTCCAATGCAACAGTTCACCGAATATTGACCAACGATCTTGCCAAGAAAAAAGTCTTCGCAAAGTGGGTGCCCCACTTGTTGACACCAGNTGCATTGTTTATGATGAGGGACAGCATTAGAAAAGAGAAAGTACCTATGTGAAAATTTCTAGACAACGATAATATCTAGAAACTATCCGATGATTGTTCTTCCTTCTTTAACCCTACCCCTAATCCCTTGTTCTTAACCCTGCCCCAATTCTGCTCCTAATCCTAGATGAAACACTGGTAAGAGAGTACGAGATATAATTGCCGACAATATTTGCCGGACTTCCGGTTCAACTTCAGTTTAGTTTAGTGTAGTGCAGCGTGCAGATTTATCATGTAACTTCTAAAAATGCCTGGAATTTAGTCAAGAATGTCCAGAAAAGGGAATATGCATTAAGCTAAGTGGCCTCTAGCATCAATGTCTCCGTTAAGGACACCGGACGTTACTGCCAGTCGGTTGTGGACAGAATGAAAAGGTCAATCTAGTGTAAAAGGTCACATGCAATTTAGCTCTCCCCTGGCGATCCTTAAACTGGGAACAATTCATTTGACAACCTTCAAATATCAATCATAATAATGGGGATGAGTCAGCTATGCTGGACTAATTTTATGAGTAGAAAGGACACAGAATTATTCTCGAAGGAATTCTTGGAATAGGACTTTTCAGTGGACATGGAAATCTTTGTATTCAACGAAATTCTGTAAATAGATGGGATGATGATAAAAATGTCAGGTGTCTTCGAACCTGAGCAGCAACTTCATTTCCTAGCACCTTCTCAATATTTAAGAATTTAAGAAACACGCACTTGTAACCAGTATTTGTAATGAGATACTCCAAAATGTAACCAAGAAACTAGTTTATTAGCATTTTCGATCCTATAAAACGTGCATCATCTTCAGTATGCTGAATCCCGGAAAGAAAAATCAAATGAAAAAGTCACATGACTAGGATAAGATATCACACGGAAGAAAAGTTACACTAAAAAACAAGTCATACGAGAAATAACTTGCAGGGGATGTAATGTATATTTTAATCATGAACGCTTAAAAAAAAGCAGAAATTTTATTTCTGACACGTGTGTTTTTATGCTTCACAATGTTGACGATCTACGGGATGGCAAATAGAATAGCTGATCAAAATCTTTGTTGCATTCAGAAAACACAAGAGGTGACTTTTTCTTTGTTGCTTTTTTCTCGTGTAATATTTTTCCTTTTGACTGTTTATTCATATGGCTTTTCTTCCGTGTGACCATTTTTTCCCACCGCTGGATATGCTTGGGTTAGTGCTAGGGGCAGAGTAAAGGAAGAGAAGATTCCCTTGGGAGAGGCCTTGGACAATTGAGAGCTTGCGCAGTAACAATGGGATCTCTTACCATCGTTACAGTTACATCAGTGGATCAGTGCTGAATGCACTCAAACCGTGCAACATGCAGAATTAAAGTAATTGTTACGATGATAAGAGATCTTATAATTAATACGCAATTCCTCAAATATCTAATAATTCTCACTCATTCTCAATGTCGTTTCTAGACCTAACCTTGCTCTTAACCCAAATCCAAGAAGACCCAAGGAGAGTCCCAGAATGATACCAAAATGGACATGACATGACGACACAACACAAGCAAACCGAAATGACCATTTGTTATGATAACTTACGTCACCTACATTTGCGAGGTGAGATGGCCTGGAGGTGTCGAACTTGGTACTGGGCTGGGTGGAGGAAAACTGTAGGAGCGTTGATCGATTCCGCGTCACTGAACGCGCCAGTCTGGCGAATTTGCTGAGACCTAGGATCAAAAAATGGTTAAAAAAACAAAACATGGGAAATTGAATGGGGGAAGAGAATATCGAGGGGTTAAAGCAAGAATGTCATATCTACAAAAATTGCAGCTTTTTGGTTGTCATAAGTGATTTTTCCAATAAACTAGAATATCTGCAGCACTGAGGCGATTCAAGTGCTTAAATTAGTGTATACAGATCACAAAAAAAAAAAACACCATAGTATATGACCATACAAAGAAATCTCTGATTTCTCAGCTTTCTTAAAAAATTCAAATTTGTTTATCTCAAAACATCATTCTTGTAGATATGACATTATTGCATTAACCCTTTGATATGTCTTTTGTAGGTGGATATGGGGAATCTTCGTCAGGATTTTTGTTTGATGGACTGATCCCAGCCAAGGTAAAGACCTAAGCATTCTATGAGAGGCTCCCGCCGATAATCTCCCTTGGCGTCGTAATTTTCAAGGTCCTTGACACCTATTATTTTTTCTTCTGTTGGCCCTATTAACATTTTGTCTTATTCTACATATACCACTGTGATTTGGGGAATTTTTTTCCATGGAGGTTAAAGTACTTCTTTTGCCCCATCTTTTGACGGGAAGAAAAAGAGGGGTCAACGCCCAAAATTTTTCACAAATGTCTTTCGAAAAAGATCACCTCAAATTCTGATTTGGTCCCCAATTTTTCATTTGGCTGGTTTTGACCGCGTGCGAATACATAGGCTTACACATTTTATTTTTTTATCTAGAAGGCTCAAATTGTGCCTGAAACTTTAAAATTAAATGCTTTACATAGATCATTGGTCATTTTACATATTTCTACACCCTAACACTGTCTGGCAGGGACCCAAAAAAGGGGGATTTTATATATTAGCGGATTAATTGGGTTGTACACAATCAGTGATTTGCCATTCTAATAGGTGTCACAAACCTCAAGACATGAATAAAGCGATGTAGGTTAGCTGACATGGAATGTGGATTCCTTGTATCTCATGTCTTGGTTAAACCAGACATCTAAAAATAATTTGTTGAGATAAGATATGCGATCGTATGTTGTATCTATATATGAGTTATAATATTTCATATGTTCTCTGTGATGCACTCTGTCATTTAAGAGCCCTGGATGTTTTACTTCTGTCTCCTCCTGTGGAACTTTTCCATTCTGCGGGATTTCTTCCAACTGTTCCCGATATGTGCCAGTATTTCGCATCCTGCGCCAGACATGTTATACAACACTCCTGTCATTGGTTCGATTCTGTAACTTTGGGGTGATGGTAACGCATAGTGTATGTGTGTGTGTGTGCGGTTGTTTTTTTTTCGGGGGGGAGGGGGNGGGGGGGAGGGGAGGGGGGAGGTGGAGGTGGTTGGTTATGTTCGGAGATAATTCTGTCGACTGCTCCTGTCCAAAAAGTTGATGTAATTTCAAAGTCTAATAATATAATAAACTTTATGGGGTCTCTTTTCAACCTTAAGAATCATATTATCAGTCTACCGGTGCTGAATGCACTTTTTGCGTTCAACATGCAGAGCAGAGTTACTGCAATTCTTACAACGGTAAGAGTTTCCATCGTTTAATGCACAAGCTCTGAATTGATACCAGATGAGTCGGGAAATGAGCAGTCTTCTCACGGTTTACACGAGTCCCCCATGGTTTAATGACAACGGTTATTTCCGTTGGCCAAAGAGTAGCTACTTGTGAAAGGATGCGGTGAAGATGGTAACTCACCTTTGCCTGCTTCGTCGTCGATAGGTTGTTTGAGAGCTGTGATGTCTTTGAAGGTGCAAAGGAACAACACCACCTGGTCCTTCTCGTTCTTGATAGGAGCCACGTGTAGGAGCAGCCATAATGGAGTTCCTAGAAGTAAGTGAAGAGAGGGGTTTACAGTGATGCCAATGAATAGACAATCACTTTG
Organism: Ellobium chinense; assembly: GCA_033807755.1. Classification (NCBI taxonomy): domain Eukaryota; kingdom Metazoa; phylum Mollusca; class Gastropoda; order Ellobiida; family Ellobiidae; genus Ellobium; species Ellobium chinense. The sequence continues at coordinate 1,538,519 of JAWQUT010000134.1, read as the reverse complement.
AGAAATAGTAGAGAATGAAAGTCAGACATAACATACAAGGAACATAAGCGTAGCACTCTGCTATAAAAGCGACCCCCTGAGTTTCTTAGAGACTGGGACGAATCCACATTGTAAAGTTTCATACAATCCTTGTCAATTGAGAGTTTGCGCATCAACGATGGGATCTCTTGATTGCACCCTTAATTGCATTTCAAAAGGCAGAGTTGATATAATTGTTATGATGGTAATGCGCAAGCTCTCAACTAATTTAAACTATGAAAACACCGTAGAAATAAAGTTAAAGCACTTTCCAAGTTCAACGCCAAGGATGTCACAGGACGACATGAAACTTAAAAGTGACCAAAAAATGTAGTTCATGATAGAAATTTCATTGTCTAGGGGTCTATATTGAATTTGTATTATTGTTTCTGTCTTTCAAAAATGTACATTGTCAAAATGTTTTCTATTTCTATTTCCTGTCGCTCTGAAGGATCTCACTTGCTGCTTCGCGCCTGGCTCCAAATTCAGCCAGGTGTAATGAAAAACATGTACATGAGTTTCCTTGCAGTAAATGACGTTCATTGTACACCAAGCGGGAAGAGGGAAGAGGACAGCTAAAGAGAAAGACAGTTGTGATCAGTTTAAGAACTGTGCTCATACATTACATAATATTAAGCAATTATTGTAAGAGCAGTCCAAGTGAAGCGCCACGCCAGAAGTAACAACAGAATACAGCCGCAAAAACAAAAAAAAATATGTCATTAAAGTTTCATTTTGTAGTGGTGGGGTAAGATGAGAGGTTGTTTTTATATCGCCGCAAGGAAATAATATTGTCATAAGTCAGATTACTTTGTGAGGTGATATTATATCACAATACTGTTTGCCTTTATTGCCACTTGTATGTCTTACAATTTAAGTTGCTTGACTGAATCAATAAAAGTGACCTTTTAAACAAGAGTACTGGAATTATGAAAGGGAGGGACGGTCAATGACTGCAAAACAGGAAGAAAGATGTTGTGTAATAGCATTAGCAGCAACGACAGTACCGCCATCATTAGGACTGCTGCTGCGACTACCACTACCATGACTATTTTCGCAGCAAGACTACAAATACCACTCTCTACATTACCACCTGCACTGCTACTATAACTTCTACTACCATCCAAGTACTAACACTATATACCACCACCCGTGTCATCATGTCATCACGTATACTTCTATCATTAACGCTATAGTAGCCACCATTGAGGTTCTAGTTACCATTGCTGCTACCACCCCTGGAGCTTATCTACAACANGCAATTCCTCAAATATCTAATAATTCTCACTCATTCTCAATGTCGTTTCTAGACCTAACCTTGCTCTTAACCCAAATCCAAGAAGACCCAAGGAGAGTCCCAGAATGATACCAAAATGGACATGACATGACGACACAACACAAGCAAACCGAAATGACCATTTGTTATGATAACTTACGTCACCTACATTTGCGAGGTGAGATGGCCTGGAGGTGTCGAACTTGGTGCTGGGCTGGGTAGAGGAAAACTGTAGGAGCGTTGATCGATTCCGCGTCACTGAACGCGCCAGTCTGGCGAATTTGCTGAGACCTAGGATCAAAAAATGGTTAAAAAAAAAACATGGGAAATTGAATGGGGGAAGAGAATATCGAGGGGTTAAAGCAAGAATGTCATATCTGCAAAATTCAGTTTTTTAGTTGTCATAAGTGATTTTTCAAATAAACAAGAATATCTGCAGCACTGAGGCGATTCAAGTGCTTATATTAGTGTATACAGATCACTAAAAAAAACCCATAGTATATGACCAGACAAAGAAATCTCTGATTTCACAGCTTTCATCAAAAATTCAAATTCGTTTATCTCAAAACAGCATTCTTGCAGATATGACATTATTGCATTAACCCCTCGATATGTCTTTTGTAGGTGGATATGGAGAACCCTCGTTAGGTGTTTTTGTTTGATGGACTGATCCCAGCCAAGGTTTAGACCTAAGGTTACAGGTAGGGGTCTGGGTTAAAGCTAAAACTTTGGGTTCAGAGGGCAGCTCAAAATGTTAATATAGCCCATAGAGGGATAATGAGTCCAATCCCATTACAGGTCTGTAACCTAAGCACTCCATGAGAGGCTCCCGCCGATAATCTCCCTTGGCGTCGTAATTTTCAAGGCATGAATGGAGCGATGTAGTTTAGCTGACATGGAATGTGGATTCCTTGTATCTCATGTCTTGGTTAAACCAGACATCTAAAAATAACTTGTTGAGATGAGATATGCGATCGTATGTTGCATCTGTATGTGAGCTATAATATTTCATATGTTCTCTGTGATGCACTCTGTCATTGAAGAGCCCTGCATGGTTCACTTCTGTCTCCTCCTGTGGAACTTTTCCATTCTGCGGGATTTCTTCCAGCTGTTCCCCGTCTGTGCCAGTTTTTCGCATCCTGCGCCAGACATGTTATACAACACTCTTGTCACTGGTTCGATTCTGTAACTTTGGGGTGATGGTAACGCATAGTGTATGTGTGTGTATGTGCGGTTTTTGTTTGTTGTTTTTTTTTTTNGGGGGGGGGGGGGGGGGGGGCGGAGGAGAGGGAGGTGGTTGGTTATGTTCGGAGATAGTTCTGTCGACTGCTCCTGTCCAAAAAGTTGATGTAATTTCAAAGTCTAATAACATCAAACTTTATGGGGTCTCTTATCAACCTTAAGAATCATATTATCAGTCCATCGGTGCTGAATGCACCTTTTGCGTTCAACATGCAGAGCAGAGTTACTGCAATTCTAACAACGGTAAGGGTTTCCATCGTCAATGCACAAACTCTGGATTGATACCAGATGAGTCGGGATATGAGCAGTCTTCTCACGGTTTACATGAGTCCCCCATAGTTTAGTGACAACGGTTATTTCCGTTGGCCAAAGAGTAGCTACATGTGAAAGGATGCGGTGAAGATGGTAACTCACCTTTGCCTGCCTCGTCGTCGATAGGTTGTTTGAGAGCTGTGATGTCTTTGAAGGTGCAAAGGAACAACACCACCTGGTCCTTCTCGTTCTTGATGGGAGCAACGTGTAGGAGCAGCCATAACGGAGTTCCTAGAAGAGAAGAGCGGGGTTTACAGTAATGCCAATGGATAGACAGCCACCTTGAGAAATAGTAGAGAATGAAAGTCAGACATAACATACAAGAAACGTAAGCGTAGCACTCTGCTATAAAAGTGACCCCCTGAGTTTCTTAGAGACTGGGACGAATCCATATTATAAAGTTTCATACAATCCTTGTCAGTTGAGAGTTTTCGCATCAACGATGGGGTCTCTTGATTGCATCTTGATTGCGTTCAAGAGGCAGAGTTGATATAATTGTTATGATGGTATACGCAAGCTCTTAATTAATTTAAACGATGAAAACACCGTAGAAATAAAGATAAAGCACTTTCCAGGTTCAACGCCAAGGATGTCACAGGACGACATGAAACTTAAAAGTGACCAAACAATGTAGTTCATGATAGAAATGTCATTGTTTAGGAGCCTATTTTTTGAATTTGTATTATTGTTTCTCTCTTCAAAAACTGTACATTGTCAAAATGTTTTCTATTTCCTGTCGCTCTGAAGGATCTCTCTTGCTGCTTTGCGCCTGGCTCCAAATTCAGCCAGGTGTAATGAAAATCATGTACATGGTTTTCCTTACAGTAAATGGCGTTCATTGTACACCAAGCGGGAAGAGGGAAGAGGACAGCTAAAGAGAAAGACAGTTGTGACCAGTTTAAGAACTGTGCTCATACATTACATAATATTAAGCAATTATTGTAAGAGCAGTCCAAGTGAAGCGCCACGCCAGAAGTAACAACAGAATACAGCCGCAAAAACAAAAAAAAATATGTCATTAAAGTTTCATTTTGTAGTGGTGGGGTAAGATGAGAGGTTGTTTTTATATCGCCGCAAGGAAATAATATTGTCATAAGTCAGATTACTTTGTGAGGTGATATTATATCACAATACTGTTTGCCTTTATTGCCACTTGTATGTCTTACAATTTAAGTTGCTTGACTGAATCAATAAAAGTGACCTTTTAAACAAGAGTACTGGAATTATGAAAGGGAGGGACGGTCAATGACTGCAAAACAGGAAGAAAGATGTTGTGTAATAGCATTAGCAGCAACGACAGTACCGCCATCATTAGGACTGCTGCTGCGACTACCACTACCATGACTATTTTCGCAGCAAGACTACAAATACCACTCTCTACATTACCACCTGCACTGCTACTATAACTTCTACTACCATCCAAGTACTAACACTATATACCACCACCCGTGTCATCATGTCATCACGTATACTTCTATCATTAACGCTATAGTAGCCACCATTGAGGTTCTAGTTACCATTGCTGCTACCACCCCTGGAGCTTATCTACAACAGCTCCTGCCACCAACCTCACTACCAGCACTACGCCTATTACAACACAACATCGCCACCATCGCCACTGCCACTATTATTTTCACTCCTTCAGCAGCCACCAGGCTACAATTACCACTACCGTCACCACCTCGTAGACATGGTCAACAACTACTACCATCATTACAAAACTACTGAAACCACTTCTACCATCATTACCACTATTAGCACTACCACTACCACCACCACTACCACAACTATACGGACAGTTATAGCAGATTTTTTAAAAAGTGGTATTAAATAACGTAAACAATTACAGTGACTTAAATAACAGAGCACGGTCTACAACTACTTCCATCACCTTTGCAGCTACTATCATCGCTACAAGTGCCATAGGGCAGGGGTATAAACGAATCGCTTGACGTCATTGTTTTTTTGTGCTCTAGTATTCATGGGACAACTATGCCTAACTTTCGCTGAACCAAGAGAGGGTTTTGCGATCTTTGATGCGAAATCCTTATGTACGTAAAGGCATATTAAAAACCATCATAGAACCAGCTTATCAAGTTACCATTTGGAAACATTTAGACGCCTTTCTGTAAACCTTCATGGTTTTGGCAACAGAATCATGACGTGTCTCATGTATCTCTTTTATGTGGTTTTATATCAGGAGGTAAGTTCCGAGTCCGAGTGTCCATTTACTGGATCAACTTAATGTTCCCATCTTGAAACCAGTTATATAATTAAACAGGCATACATGTCCTATGCTATAATACGTTCCATGTGCATAATATTCGATGGTAATATTCGATGTCAGTTATGAATGTATCTAGTTTAGTTCGTGCACCTAATTGAATGTGATCTAATTATCCTGAGAGCTAATGTGTCTTTCTTCCTGAGGATTTAACATTTGTTGTTTATTTTTTCCTGATTCCTCGTCTATATTCATTCATTAAAGATAGCAGCTTGGTGGGCTCAACTAGACTAGGACTGGACTGTGCAGCGAGCACATTCATATTTCGAATTTCAAACAAGACTTAAGGCTGAAAAGTCGGTGGAACATAGAAAAATAACCAACGAAGTTCTCATTTTTACCGTATAATGAGACTTCAAGTTGGAAAGACTTGTGGCCGGAAAGTCGGTAAACCAAATTAAATACCAATGAGGTCCTCATTGTCACCGTACTATGAGACTAACTCTATTGTAGAAGTCGCTAGATATGGCCATGAAGAAGAAGGCATGCCCTGTTGTTTGTCTCATGGTGTTCTTGACCTATTGATGGGGAAAACTGATAATAGTAATCAGCCCCCTACGATTCTGTCCCCTTTCATCATCACTTCTTCAGACCCCATCGATGTTACAATTATCACCATTGTCGCTGCCACAAAGACTTCAACCTACTATTTCTACTGTCTTCATTAGCAACAGACCATTTAGGGTCGCAAACACAACAAGCAACTAACAACAAAAATTATTGCGATTGAAGCCTTCAGTGTGAGACAGAGGTTGCAGAACTTTAAAAAAGGGGTCATTTCCTGACACTAACTCCCTTGAATCCTCTAGGTGGCGCTTCAAATGTTCAGCTATACTTCATGACTTTTACTCTATGTTTATTGTAAGTTTAAATATCAATGGCATATGTATTTCGTAATGACGCACAAAATTCATTCCCAGGATTTCCAGAGGTACTTTTCCCTGTCATGCGAAATTTTGCACCCCAGATCTGGCGGAGTAAATGCAAATCAGCCCTTTGAAATTAGTATGAACCCCCAGATCTGGCGGAGTAAATGCAAATCAGCCCTTTGAAATTAGTATGAACCCCCCAGATCTGGCGGAGTAAATGCAAATCAGCCCTTTGAAATTAGTATGAACCCCCAGATCTGGCGGAGTAAATGCAAATCAGCCCTTTGAAATTAGTATGAGTACAGAGCAGTAAATGCGACCATCAGATGGTGGCGGTAACTTGTACAAGAGATAATTTGTTCGCTGGTTGTGTTCAAGACATTCATGATATAACTGGTTAATTGGCATTACTTTGAAATTTAAAAAAGAAATTAATCACCACATCCAAGAAAAAAAAAATATATATGCAAACAGAAGCCTCTGCAATTCATAGTATTTTCATAATTGGTTCTCAGATTTCCAAAGCCAATCAGCAGAAAATGGTCAGAAGGTCTTTTCCTCTAGAGTGTGCTTCAATTTCGTTCGTTATATTTATGGAAAATGACTTATTACTACCTTACTTGGGATGGAGGAGCCTATTGTGGGGTTTTAGACCTATTCTGTAGTATAAGTCGACCCCCGTCCTTCCATCAACGTGATGGCTTTGATGAAAAAAAACAGGGGCCGATAGCAAAGGTCAATAATACTTTTATTGTACCCTTCCCTCAATGCTTATGCGAAATAAAACGTATAGAAAGAAAGTAAAAGAAAAAAAAATTTTTTTTAATTCGATAGACCCAGCCATTGCACCGAATTCTCAATGCTATCACTGAAGAAATCACCATGCTTTGTTTTTTCATCTGTGTGCTGTTCCAGCACCACTGCACCATCTAACACTGTGGTGCGCAATCTCTATGCTAAAGAATTAGTGGGCAATAAATCTGGCAGCAGGCCGATGCGAAAAATTACCATCTCTTGACGTCACTACAGATCTGAATAGTGATTTCCAGTGAAGGGTATAATAAATGTGCATACGGCTCCTTGAAGTTCAAATTCAAGTGTATTTTAAGTACTCACGATTTTTCTTGTAGAGCAGTATCTCCACTTGCTCCTGCTGCAATTTCTCGAAGCATCCTTCCAGCTTCTTCACCGTCTCCTTGTCTGTCAGGTCACCGTACATAAAACTGCACGTGCTCGACTTCTGCATGACTTCTGCTCTGTTGTAGCCCGAGAGCTTGCAGAAGCCATCATTCATGTACACGATTGGGTAGTCCACGATACGGGCGTTGGCCAGGAGGAAACTGCTGTCTGTAAGCGGAAAGAAACAAGAAGGCATAGTTTAGAGACAGAGTTAGGGTCAATGCTACCGGTACGCCGAGAGAGGTAGGCACAAGCAAGAAGAACTTTGGGGAATAACTTTGCGCTTTTCCGGGGGGGTTCCAAGCCGGAGGATGAGAAAAATGTGCGTGGAGTGAAAAAGAGATGGATAAAAATGTGTGTGTGTGTGTGTGTGTGTGTATGTGTGTGTGTGTGTGTGTGTGTGTGTGTGTGTGTGTGTGTGTGTGTGTGTTGTGTGAATGAGAGAGAGAGAGAGAGAGAGTGAGGAAAAGGGAGAGAGAGAGAGAGAGAAAGAAGACGGGGGGGTGGGGAGAAGTCAGACCAATGTTGAAATGTTCATTTTTGAACTTTTCAACCTGTAGCTATGGCAGATTTTATCCCAAATATGGTCGTCTCTTGGTACCACGAGACTTTGAGCGGAGCTTTCCTGTGGGGCCTCTAGTGATTATGGGAATCGAATACAGAAATCTCACATCATTATAATAATGATAATAATAATAATCATTATCGGCATCATCATTATTTGCAAAACATTTATCAGCACTGGATATAAAAAAGTAAAGAAAGAAAACTATAACAATTCAACAAATTTAATAAACGAATTTTCGAACTGGCGTCCTTCTTCGTCATCATCATCATCATCATAGTAATAATAATAATAATAATAATGCGGTTTACAAGTCTCGTATCCAGGCTAATGCCAGCTCAGGAGACTTCACACAATTCTTCCAGGACAATTATTGATAAAAATTCTCACTCTCCTTCTCCCAGCTTTCTCTCTCTCTCTCTCTCTCTCTCTCTCTCTCTCTTTCTCTCTTTCTCTCTCTCTCACTCAATCACTCACTCACTCACTCACTCACTCACTCTCTCTCTCTCTCTCTCTCTCTCTCTCTCTCTCTCTCTCTCTTCTTTCTTTCTTTCTTTCTCTATCTCGTTTGTAATGTAGAGGACTCTGCACCACATTCCGAAGCAAGGCTCCTCTGTCCCTGCCATGTGCTCCTTTATAACTTTATGATAACATTAACAGGATAAATCCAGGATATTACACAACTTATTATAGCTATGGTTTGTTATGATTATATTGTATAATTCGTGTAAATCGAAGAGTTACAATTATCCTTTGAAAATGAGTAATTCCCGTGCGTGTCTTTCGCTTCCTGTGAGTATGCAGGGGTGAATAACTCTTTGCCCTGGTATAGGCCATGGGCTCTGAACAGCTGAATGGTAATTAATTCCCATGCGTATCTTGATCTCAAGGTGAATATAACGAATTGTAATCCTTTGATTCATTTTGTCCAATAGACCGAACGAAAATGACGTCACTTGTCTTCCTGCATTAGTACCGCAATCCCTCAGTTACTCCTCTGACAAAATGACGGGCACAGTGACGTCGTCGGTTCGACTTTTTTTTTTTTTTAACCTACTTACAATTCTGGTGACAAACTGGCAGACCATCTAAAATCAGTGTCACGGTTGCCAGATAAAAAACTGAAGAAAAAGCCAACAAAAAAATAGAAAAAGTTAAACCTCTTTTTACAGATTCGTAACTTTTATCGCATGACTTCCTATACATTTAGAGGTGTTGCAGTTTGGAAGAATGGTACAGCAAAAACAGCTGTAAATTATCGTGTTTCGTTAGAAGCAGCTGCATAAATATCTTGCATAGTCCATGAAATATTGAAGAATTATAAGCAGATAGTGACCGAAATACGATAAGATAAAGGACTAGTTTAGTTGTCATAATTTCATAAAATTTATTATTTATTATGTTCAGACAAATCATTGAATGAAGGCAAAAGCAAAAAGATAATTGTTAAAAATCAAGAGTAATCAAAACGCTAACCTGTCTTTTTTAATTGGGGACTCTAGCAGTCTATTTTAGAAAGCCAAATTATGGGGAATTTGGTGCTAAAAAGTCAAGCTGGCAACTCTTAAAGCATGTTGGTTATATCGGTGCCCACAGGCCAGATAAGTTGTAAGTCAACAAACCAGAGATGCCCATTCTGACTCTTGTACATCTTTAGATTGTCATTTTAGAAATGAGATGAAGTCAAAGTGGCAAAGAGAATGGAAATCTACTCTCTCTCTCCTCCTTCCCCCCTTTCCACACACACACACACACACACACACACACACACACACACACACACACACACACACACACACACACACACACACACACACACACACACACACA
>JAWQUT010000134.1:1467794-1475945 GCA_033807755.1 Ellobium chinense | reverse complement strand
TCTCTTTCTCTCTCTCTCTTTCTCTCTTTCTCTCTCTCTCTCTCTCTCTCGTTCACTATAAAACTTTTTTAAAAAGTGTTTTCTTTATCAGCGGAGTTATGCTAGATTTATTATCAAAATCAGTTTTACTTTGTAAAAAGTTGGATGTGTATCATCAAAGAATTAAAATCATCAACGATGAACTGTTTGCTACAATTTTTAATTATTTCCTCTAAAGGAGGTCCATCCTATCTCCTAGTTTCTGTTTCTGACTTGTAGTTTCGCTATTCTATATTTGTAATGGTCTTTCTCTGTCCACAGGTATGGCCTCTTTCGTACTTGTATAAAATAAAAATGCATGTTAAAACACTCAGTCTGACTCCTAATATGAAATCATCATACTCAACATACAGTTTAAGAATGATATATTGGCGCAGAGAAACACGCCCTGCGTGTTGCCGTATAAAGCTGCATTTCACAAATCAAATCATTTTATGCAACTATTAATAACATTCTTTTCCAGAATTTTTTGGCTGATTCTGATGAAAAATATTGGAATTCATATATATACAGTCCCTAAAACCTAGAGAGATGCAATTTTATGAGAAAGTTAAGTTACGTATGCCTTTTAACACCACTGCTAAAATAATTCCACACAATCCATGTTTTTCCGAACTTCATTTACATGGATGACGAGGATGTACATAAACAGGAACAAGATATGAAGGGCTTCATGGAAAAACGCATTATACACCATTCGGGGGTTGTGGCAAAACAGACCAGATACAAAGCATATTTTTTATGTGAAAGGCGAAATTTACGTCTTAAATAATGTAGATCAAATGTCCTTCTATGGAATGGAAATATACATGTATACTAAATACTCCTACTGCTACATGAAGTATGTAGAATACGCTAAAAATTCATATTGGTGGATAACGCGTTTTGTCATGGAACCCTTCATATTTGTGTTGAGATGTTACGAACTATGCTTTCAGTTAACTGTTGATATCATAACGATGGGACAGTGAACGGACGAACGAAAGAAAGACTTAACCATGGGCAGGGACCAACAATGGCTGACTCCTTGACAATTGAGAGCTTACTTATTAAAAAAGGAATCTTTTACCATCGTAAGAATAAATAAACTCTCCATGTTAAACGCCACTAAGGGTGCATTCAGCGCAGGTTCACAAATGGTAATCTTGTGATGCTAAGAGATTCCATCGTTAATGCATAAGCTCTCAAATATTGACGTACGGTCGTAAACACCATAACAGAAACAATGAAAGAACGTACACAATGGATGAAGTAGATCCATGAAAAATGTATATATCCGCTCTTTGTTCTACACTCGAACGTCCCCAGGCACTACAGTGACAATGTCTTGGACTATTACCACACACGCTATGACTTTGCATAATTGTTGTAGACAGCCGTACCCCCCTTCTCTTTCTCCAAAAGATCATTTTTAAATCATTCTCGACCCACCCCCCTCCCTACCCTACCCCTCCGAGGGTAGTGATAAGGGGTGTGTGACCACACCTACTGTATTACAAAACATCAAAACATACCTGTGACAGACCTGGAAACGGCAAATGGCGGGTAAGGTGTAACTCAGTACAAAGAAATCCTCACACCGGTCGATTGTGTTTCTTCGCCTCGCTCCCGGCTGCTCTTCTCAACACATAATTACTAAACTCATCCAGACTTTTTCAATTTCAAAAACATTTTTGAAAAAAAAAAAAACCCACGATCTGCGACGATCAGGAGAAGGTGGAGGAAGTGGAAGAACTGAGAGTAAACATGGCGGCCATATTGTCGCGATGATAATGGCCCACCTAGCGACAGACCTATACCATCAGCTGCTGGGTCGCATTGCCTGACCACTCACTTCGCTTCCAGAACAACAGCATCACTGCCAGCAGTAGCAGAGGTATCAACCGTGCCACGCAGTTGTTCGGTGCTCCATCGTCAGCCCTACCTCCCCCTCTCCTTCCTTCCTTCCTTCCCATCCTCTCCCCCTCCCCCTTTCCTAACCCCCATCTTCCCTTGCGTACCTGAGCTGAGCCAGGTGACTGTCGCAGACTCACTATCGAGCGACTGGAACCAAAATTCTATGGCGCGCCATTTGGGCCAGAATCACGGTATCTCTCTCAATCTTGGCCATGTAATGTAAGTTCATCAATAATTCAAGTTCTGAGAATGTCGTTTACAAAATGTGGCTTCGGGATATCATGTGTTCTGATCGATGAGAGCGTCTTTTGCTATGAGGAGTTTTTGGGGGAAAATGTGTTGCACGCGTGTGTGTAGGGGAGAAGAGGGCGGTGCAAGAGACGGAGGGCTGGGGTGGGAAGAAGGGAAATTGCCTATAGGTGGATTTCAGAGATATTGGAAGGCGCGTGGCCTTGTAAATGAGAGTCGATGGACATGTATGCACATGGATATTGTTAGACAGAGAAAGAATGTATGTCACTTTGCTTTCCGAGTTTATTGAATGGCTATAAGCGACATCGAAAGGGTAGTGAACTCTTAAAATCTTTAAAAATACGTTTAGTTTTCGAGAGCTGTAGTTTTGATACTGTCTGTACTGGTGACAGTGACGATGCCGATGATGATAATGATGATAATGATAGAAACCTTCTTTTTACGTCTGTTTTAAAGTTCTTAATTTCATAAAATTCTTAAATGATGATGATGATGATGATGATGATGACTGTGATGAGAGTGTTAGTGATGAATGATGATGATGTTGTTGATGATGATGATGATGATGATGATGATGGATAATAATGATGATGATGATGAAGACAATCTTGGCTTTGGTCTGAAACGTGGCAGTGAAGTTTTCCAAACACGGTGAATCCAAAAATATAATAAAGGATATTATTTTCTTCGCGTTTAAAAATGATGATAATGATGATGATGATGATTGAGAAGAGGGAGATTGACAGGTGGCATTAATAGCGAAGATGATGTCTGTATCAATATAGAGTGACAATAGCTGGAAAAAGCGGAGTACCTATTCAGCGGCGGAGTTACATTAATATATTGCTGATCGTATGGCTACGAGTCGTGAAGGTTAATATTGTCAGCCGACAGCAACATGGCAGTGGTCCTGACTCCTGAGGGATGCGAGGGAGTTATTGAGAGATCTTGCCTGTTAGGGTAATATTAATAATTTGAAGTGAAACCATCTGGGCTGGCGTTGTCTGGACTTGTAATCATTATTATTATTATTATTATTATTTGCTATTATTGTTACATATTAAAAAAACAAGATGAAGAGTCCAGAAAAAGTGAAAGTCTCATAAACTGAAACCGGATAATCCGAAAATGGCTAAAAAGGAAAGATTTTTGACGTCCAGCTAAGTTTTTTATTTATTCTTTGTAAGCTCACTCGGCTTTATATGAAAAAAGAAAGAATTAGCTTAAATATCTTCTCACCGAAATTTGTCTACACTTTGTAATGCAATATTTGCCCATCACGACCTGATCTCTGGGCTTTGCAGTGACCACTCGAGATAAAACATCGCCTGTTAAAAGTATGACTGCCAGGGCGTTTCCGCAGTAAAATGATAATAATATAATATGCCCGTGTGTCTCCTTTTCCAGAAAGGTGGTAGTGAGGAAGAAAACCGCCAATCGTTATGTTAGTGTTTAAGTAGACTTGTTTCAGTAGTAGCGTAAGTATATATAGTGGCATTGCCTACGCTGTTTTTATAAAATGTTCATCCTTTATAGCCAATCCTTTTGTAGGCACCAAAGCATCGAAACTCTTCTCCTTTAAGTGACACTGACAAAAAAGTCTCCCCCCCCCNCCCCCCCCCCCCCCCACCTCTCCCTTTTCGTCTAACGTAAAATTCTTCCATTACCCATTATAGATCTGGTACCAATATTTTAATCTTTCTGTCTCTCAACATCATCTGATGATACCTTTTCACTCAGGAAAGCACTGATCTTTTGTGGCATTTTATAATGAAAGGTACTTCTGTGTTCTACAAATCCAACACGCACTCCTTTGTATCCGAAATACAGTTAATGCGAAAATTTGTGGGGTTAATTCAGTTCTGGTTGTACCGTCATCCATTATTTGTAAATCATCTACAAAACGATACGGTAGACCAAAAGTATCCTTTCTGCTCCCTGCACGGTGAAAATCGGCGGCTCCTTATCACGAAGAACTCATCTTGTAAACTTCAGGTAACAGCAAACAATTATCAGCTGAGCATCATTCCAGGGGGAAAAACGTGAGTATAGGAAACATCATAATTCTCTCACGCGTCTACTTTCCTTCCAACTGATCGCCCTTTAGTTTTGCTCTCTCTTTTTCTTTTCAAAATTAATTTCTGTGATCGGGATCCGGATGTTGCTGTTTGAGTATGAAAATGCAATTTGGTCAGGGCTGGCTGAGAGAATCACTTGAAAGGTGACTACACGCTTGGCTAGTTAGCGTTGGTTCATGCTTTGTCAGCCTAGTGTCGATAGAGGCCTGACTAAAGGTCATCTAGTCAATAGGGGATGCTAGACATGGAGGCGGGGGGAAAATAGGAAGGGGATGGGAATTGGAAGGCCCATAGATGTGATGGGCGTACCTTGCAACTGTACTCCCATTGTTGACGGCTCTTGTTTCCATGGCTACACCTGTCACAAGGCATGTCGTCACCGTAAAGTGACGCGCAGGTCATACCTTACTTCCGTCAGGTTCAAAGTCTTGGAGATGATACTGCAACAAGACGTTTGTACTTGGGTAGATCTCTGCTCTCTCTCTCTCTCTCTCTCTCTCTCTCTCTCTCTCTCTCTCTCTTTCTCTTTCTTTCTCTCTCTCACTCTCTCCCACTCTCTTCTACACTCTCTAGCTCTTCCGTCTAAATATGCTGGTGGTGAGAACAGTGAATAAAAACAACGAGCGGATTTCAAAAGATTCTTCAAAGTCAATGTTTGTAATTTGATCTACTTTACCTCCTAGAGCAGAGCTGGTGTAATGTAAGATTCTCTGCTCTTGTACTTAAAGCACTCTCTCTCTCTCTCCTCTCTCTCTCTTTCTCTCTCTCCCTCTCTCTCTCTCTCTCTCTCTCTCTCTCTCTCTCTCTCTCTCTCTCTCTATTTCTCTCTTCATTACAAACTTCCGATGACATACTCAAGAATAAAACTAAGTGAACTGTATATAGGTGATGACAATAAATCTAAGTGTAGATCTCGGCATTCAGACAGATATATATGTATATATATATACATGCAGACTAGCACACACAGGCACAGACACACACGGACACATACAGACACATACACTCACTCACACACATTCATACACACACACACACATACAGAGATACACACAGAGACACACAGACACACACACACACTTACACACACACACACACACACACACACACACACACACACACACACATACACACACACACACACACTCACACACACACACATAGACTAGATTATTTTTTACCGCCATGGCTAAACTGCCAGACAATCTCTCATATTTGGCCCTTCTCACTTTGTGAAACAAAGTATACCCAGGTATGCAAATTTCTCCTTCACTTTCAGGCATTTAGTTTCACCAAAAGTAACCAAGTCATAGTTAGAAACAAAATCTATGAATACAGGATACTGTTGCTTTTTCCCCAGACCATTAACATTTATATAAATAACAGACAAGACTTAGCACCCCATTTTACAAATGGGCAGGCAAGCAACGCACCAGCAGCGGCAAAAGAATACCTAGCGCACCGAAAGGCATCATAGACGAATGCATTAGACTCCGTGAAAAAGTTGGACGATTGGCGAATCCATAGAGTTATAATATATT
This sequence comes from Ellobium chinense, assembly GCA_033807755.1. Lineage (NCBI taxonomy): Eukaryota > Metazoa > Mollusca > Gastropoda > Ellobiida > Ellobiidae > Ellobium > Ellobium chinense. The sequence goes on along the minus strand of JAWQUT010000134.1, from coordinate 1,470,139 downwards.
ATAACTCTATGGGCGAATCGGGCGGATTGAAAAGATCTATCGGAGAATGTATTTCGTTGCTATGCACATTCTTCTTTTGTTTTTAAAAAAAGGTAAAAATAATTAAGAGGACTGATGTGTATAGTTACTTTTTGTGTATCTTTCTACGAATTTAGGTGAAAACCGCATGTTTTTACTTTACGTAGTTCTCAAGAAATCTGTGACACAAATTTGGCTGAAGCGTTTTATTAATATAGATTTTCAAGCTCGCATCCTCACTGTTACTAGTGTTACTTTCATGTAATAACTTCCTGCTTTTGTATTTGCTTCTGCTCTCAGTTTCTCCACAAACTGTAGATGAGCTGTCAAGACTCTCCTCAGCATCTTCCTTGCTGTCAGTTATATTTAATTTGCCATCATAATACAGTGCTCTCTTTGTTCTTTTATACGTATTCGTACAATCATATGATTCATCCACTTGAATGTAATTAGCACAGAATGTATTCATTTTCATTTAGTAAGTTATTTTTCATCACTGCCGTAAGTATAATCGTGACATTTACACACGCACAATGGACGAAAACAAAGTTCACAGTCACAACAAGGAACATAATACTAATTCTCTAATCCTGCTGATGATGATGTAAGTCTGCAAGTAAGATTGTGTCCGTCGGACGGTAGCTGTGTTGCCTATTTTTTGTAAACCTTTTACAATGGGAAGAAACAGATTGATTGATTGATTGATTGATTGATTGATTGATTGATTGATTGATTGATTGATTGAATAGTAGCAGCATGGGGTTAAGTCTCTCCGTCCCTGATTGTCCTAGCGATTGTCCATATTGCACGCCAATCTTGGGCTGCCTGCGTCATCGCTTGCTCCCTCCAAAGGCGTCGACTTCGGGGTATGTCCTTGTGGATATTTCGCAGGTGGACACCAGACAAACGTATTGTCTAGTCTGATGTTTCCAGTAAGGTCTATTAAGTACCTCTGCTGGTCGACGATGAGCGTGTCCCTATTCAGCACAACTCTTTTATTCTGCGCCCTTGCCCTTTTCATCATTGGTAAGAGGATCCGGCGTTTTTCGTTCCATTCTTTCGGGAATTGTTCATTTATAATGCCGAACTGGGTCCCCTTCAGCTTCGGACGCTTGAGCCGAATCCTTTCTCTCTCTTTGCGGCTTGAGAATTTCGCGATGATGGGTCGGTTCTTAGCAGGAAGTTTTCTGCCCAGTCTGTGCACAACGTTGAACTCAGGCATACTGTCTCCTTCTCCTATTCTCTCCTTCTAGAACTTTTTCAAAACTTCCTCCGTGTCTTCGTCGTTGCTTTCCTCTATTCCTGTGAAAATCAGATTATCTCTCATACTCCTGTATTGCAGGTCTGCCATTCTGTCCGCATAAGACTCTGAGCTGTTACGCAGATACTCGACTTCCTCGCCACTTCCCTTTAAGTCATCGTACTGTGTTCTGAACTCCAGTCTGCACTGTTCGAAACCCTCATTCAGAAAGGCAACACGTTCGTCTAGCTTTCCAACTGTCTGCGCAATCTCTTTTATCCCTCTCACTTCCTTTTCGAGAGACTTCATCTTCTGGTCAATATCCTCTACTTTCGCGCCAAGGACGTCAAAGCTGTGTCATTTTTGTGTCCATATTTTGCATTTTGTCAGATAAAAATGCCAGCTTGTCAGATAATTCTCTCACCCAGTGTGGGGCTTGCTCGTTCTCTCTTGGCACGGGTGAGATGTTTAGGCTGTAACTAGGCTGTCCGGTGTGCCGGAGTAGAGTGGGGATCCTTGACATGTTCAGGTTTCCCTGAAGCACCGTCAGGGCTGGTGTCAGCAGTGTCTGCCTCTGAAGCCTCTGTAAACGTATGCATAAATCCATACGTTAGTCAACGAACAGCGGTAACAACGGGAAAATCCGAAAACATTAATAACTGATGCCACTTTAAAGCGTGGTTTATCCACAAGGCCACTGGCGCCCTTCAGCCACTATTTTTATCTTCCCATAACCAGACCCACATACTGGAAGTAGGACAAACGGAAGTGCATTCTTTCCCACCACCCATGAAAAGGCAATTCATGCACGATTGCGTCATAGCGACAGGTCTATAGCTAAACATTGTTGGTGGGGGTTTTCTGCTTGTGTGGTAATTGCTCATTTCCTTTTTTGGTGACTGTGCAAAACATCTGCGGCAAGTTAGACTTGCAAGTACAGTAAAGTTTATTCATTCACTCATCACCAATCTGCGACTGCCCGTGAACTGTTTCTTCTATATTTTTTTTTATTTCAAAATTAAATTTTAGAGAGCTTTATACTGTTAAGAGTAAAACAAACACCTACTATCGGGTGAATTTGATAAGC
>JAWQUT010000134.1:1450294-1462794 GCA_033807755.1 Ellobium chinense | reverse complement strand
GGCTATATTTGTCTCCCACACGTCAGACCTACGATAACCGCAGTAATAATTCCATGACGTAACGACCATGAATCATAGGGGTCTTCCCGAATTCTATGCAACGCCGTATAGTATAAATTTGGGCAACACGGTGTCACAAGCAGTCTGCAGCTAACCTCCAGCCGGAACAAACGCTCTCAAGAGCTGATAACGTGCGAGGACGTGGACGCTGTTTTCTCTTCAGTAAGCTGAGTGTTAGAATGTTAGATTCAACTTTTTGAATCAGACAGGTGGTAAATTCAACTGTTTTAATCAGACAAGTGGCAACCGCTGTCTTCCTTGACGTGATCGTCAACCAGACTTAGTTCAGTGACTGAAACCACTTTATCGGAGAAGACTGTTCAGAAGCTGTAACTCAGTGAACCGAAAGGTAGGTGTTTCTAGACTTTTTTCTTGCACCCCCCCCCCCCCCCCNCTTCCATAAAACCTATACCCTCCCCCAACTTTTTGCCAGTTTTTTTTTGTAGATTACAAATCATATCTTACCTAGCCTGACTACTATCTCTTGTGTTGTGGTCCTATGCTTTTTCATATGTGCAGTGATATACACCACGAATGAATCGTTCAGTTTCTTAATTCACTTGTGCAACAGCTCTTCCTATTTCTTCCTTTTATCACTGGCCAGCCGACTGAGTGATTGAGTGACGAGTGACTGACTGGCTGGCTGGTTGGCTGGTTGGATCACTCACTCACTCACTCACTCACTCACTCACTCACTCACTCACTCACTCACTCACATCATGTGCGGAGCTAAATCTATACAACGATTTCTATTTTCAATGCCAGGTACAAACAAAGAATTCGCCTTACAAATGGATCCAAACCAAATGACACAACAAAACACAGACGCCGTCTCGAGTTCCGGCCAAGATTCCGCCCAGTCTGAAACAAGTCAGTCGGTGGACTGGGATCAGTTCAAGATATATTTCATGCAATGTCCAGTTTGCAGAGAAACATGCCACTTGGGACAACGCCCACCCAAAAAACTGCCTTGTAATCATTCTGTTTGCCTGCCGTGCCTAACCCAGGTCTTTGAACACGCTCCTCGTGTCTTCGACATCTCATCTTCTGACATTCATAAAAAAGTCAAATGCCCGACATGTCGGGGGGAAATGTGCCTCACCAAGGATGACTTGATCAGAATGCCCAGTGACCACCATATGGTCCAAATGCTGGAGTTCTTCTCACAAAGAGCTGCGATGTCGTCTGACACTAGGTCAACACGAAATAACAGACGGCCTCTGACAAATGAGACAGGCGCCAACAACACGGAAACAGGCAATCAGACCATCAGTGGCATGTTACGGACTCTGAGTAACATTCCTACACTTTGCGAAGACACTGAGCAAGAGCACATAGACATAATACAAAGAATGAAAGAGAGAGCAAAGTCCTTGTTTAATGCCAGCATTAACCTTAGTGAGCTGGAACCTTACCTACTGAGCACAATCGAATCGACATTTTCTGAGTACCATGACATGCTGAGACAGCGACAAGACATGCTGTGCAAGCTGGTGACACAGTTCATCGATGACCAGAAAACCAAACTTCGCCACAGATTCGACCAAGTCATGACTTTTCGAGTTGGGCTTGAAGAGCAAATGCACGAATTTCAGTCCAGCAGATGTGCCAGCGACCCACGGGAGTCGCTCATGGTGATCCAGACGATGAAGGAGTGGCTTAGTTCGAACTTGCAGATGGATTTTGAAGACGACACAGAACTCTTCCAGTCGTGCGAGTTCGTGGCACAGAATGAAGGCATGTTCTTCACGAACATGACAGAACTGGGGGAAATTCAGACAAAGCCGGATCACACGTTGTCAAAACTTCCTGTCGCTGACGGAAGTGTATCGCTTCCAGATAGTGAACAGTGCCTGGATGGGTGGTTTAACGAGGGTAACAACGCAGAGTTGCATTACTTTGATCTGGCAGAAATGATGAACAGCCTTCCCCAGATCCCACAGCAGGTAAGTTCTCTATTCTGTCCTTAAGTAGACTCAACACACTTTATACTATGATAAAACAGGCCTTTGCTCAGGGAGAGTTCCTACCTTTACATTAGCTTAACCACTATTTCATTTCAAAGTCCCTTTTCAGGTTTTAACTAACATCATCTCATTTCTACAAAACTAAATGAAGCAATACAGTACATCTCAAGCCATAAGTTTTATTCTTGATGGACATTTTCTGGGGTGGAGTAAATCTGAAAATAGCACTTCACTGTACCCCCCACAGTTAACAGTGTCAGACTGCTCAAGGTGATCTGATTTTTTTTTCATACACACCTTCGGTCTTTGCATAGCACCGACCATGTTTATAAATGACGTATAGTCAGCCTGGCCAGTTCTATGCGAAAAATGACGATAAAGGAAATGGGGTAAAAAAGCCGCGTGACGTCACGAGTTTTGAGCTCCAACGCTCATGAGCCAACATCGCCTATATTTTCACTATATCGAGAGAGGTTCTTGTCATGTTTTATAGCGAAATCCGTCTGTAAAGTTATCTCAAGCCATGCATCACAATCCCGGTTCATCGCTCTTACTTTTTCGAAGCTTAGGTACACATTTCAGCATACCCTTTTATTTTTTTTTTTTGATTTACATGTTTGCAACAATTCTTTGTGTAAAGTGTGTCTCTTTTGCGCTATCTATAAAACTGTAAAAAAGAAGATCTGAATGTGGGTTTGCCTGATCAAATAAATGTTCCTTCGGTGAAATTAATTGTTGAATCATACGATCCCGTGTGTTTGATGTACAATGGCAATATCTGATGCTAGTTATGTGTCTAGTCTAATCCGAGCACTGATCTAAACATTTGATAATTGATGGAACCCGTGCGCTAACTAGAGATCCTTTTACAGGCTTTAACATGTTTATAGTCTTTTGACGATCCCATGCCTGCTCATTTATAATGTAAATTTATATAAAATATTTTTTTATAATGTAAATTTATATAAAATATTTTTTATAATGTAAATTTATATGAAATATAATGCACAGAAATATTGCAAATTTGGTATTTTTTGTAATGTATAAAAATGTCGTCAAAATTGGTTGGAAAAAATTTTTTAACTAAAACATTTTTAGCCAGTGAACGAGTGCTAAAACAAATTTCCGAGAAAGCAGCTATGATAGCTGGAATAGTGAATAAGTGAGTTAGTAATGTCAGAATAACTTACTGATACTTTAATTCATATCAAAGAAATACTTTTCATTACATTCAATTAATGATAAAAACCTCACAACTGGACCATAAGAATTCATCTGCTCAATACTGAGCTTTTCAATGATACTAACAACTTTGATATTAAATTTGTAATACGGGTTGGATGGTGGCTAGATGCATTAACGTTTTGAACAGTCAGATTACATCATGCCAAGATTCATACAGCGCCATTTGCCTTGACATTTTGGTTTACAAACCATTGTTTTTGTTTGAAGCGCTTTTTCCAGAGTGCACTTTTGTGCGATGCGCCCCTTAAATTTGAAAATAGCAGTCACCTCCACTCCCCCTCTCCCCCCCTCCCCCACACCTAAAAAACAAAATACATTGAATGCGCTCCGATCTTCCCGTTTTTCCTGCACTCTGAAGTTTGCCTGAGAAGAGTCTAAAATCCCTCTAAAAATGTACAAATCTTCCCTCGAGTTTATGACATGGAGGGGATGTCATCCTCAACTCTTATGACCTGGGTAAAACATTGAATAACTCTGTTTATGTAATGGACTTTAAAAGTCTTTGTGCGTAAATACTCAACACGGGATATGAGAGGATAAGAGAAAGTGCTTATGTACTGTATATTAATTGTATGAATTATTCACTTAACAGGTATACTTTGTTATTAAGTATGAATTTCACATGCACGAATTTATTACCATTCTATTGTTTAATTACTGAGGTGGACCTTGATACTGGGTATACCTTAATAAATAGCATACTCTTTCCATGCACTACGGACGTAATTCCTACCGAGGTTATTTGTCAAACTCCTCTATCTCCAAGCACACCACAACCCCTCTTTCAACATAAATTTACACGTCTTCTCTTCTCTATTCCGCAGGCTACCAGCTCTGATGACGAATACGCTGGAAGCGACAGTGAGCCAAAGCCTTCCACTCAACCGAAACGTCGACCCGGGGTCAGATTCTTTCAAAAGATTTTGCGCCCCTCTACATAGACAGAAGACGGCATAGAGACTTATGCTGGATTACGCACTTTTTGAAAGAGGTCTACAATACTTTCACTTGTGCAATCGTAAAGTCATCTGACAAGTGGCCTTATCTTTGCCAAAAGTGGTTTGGAGAAAGCTGAATGGTTTTGTCTGAATATAGCTCTCTGCTTCAACAAAATGCGTGTCTAATTTCTGTCGCCTCTTCAATGGCATTCACAGCTTCTCAGAAATATGTTGTTGGGAGACTGATATTGACCTGTCCCCCAAGAAACTTGCAGTCGCAAAATACCGCAGATTTCTGCATTTTTTAGCTTTTGCTATAATTTTGCAATTTTTTTTTTCCAATTTAGCCATTTTGCGCAGATTTAATGCTATTTTTGCAGATTGCGGCAGAAAAAAATGTACGTTTTGTGTCACGGTAGCAATACTGCATCAAGAGAACACAAAAAATGTGTTCCATATCTACAACTTTGCATTGGTACCATAGTAAACAATGTGATGTGGTAATAAATGTAACGAAGTTACGAGGCTTTTTTTTTTTTGCAAATTTTAGCACAAATTTTACCATTTTTTTTCATGTGAAGTTTGTATTTCTTGGTGCAAATTTTACCACTTTTTAAATGCAAATTTTGCAATTCATGGTGCAAATTTTTTTGCTTTAAATTGCAAGTTTCTGCAGGGACAGGTTAACGTAAAGATCAGGGATGTGAAAAAAAAATGTGATTATGGCCAGGAAACCAACATAAATCCTTTTTCAGGAGAGACGTTAGAAAAGCCTATGTGTAAAGACAGATTGTAGGAACTAAGGAACTGGAAAAAATGTGTATTTGGGCTTGGTTTGGTTTGGTTTGGTTTGGTTTGGTTTGGTTTGGTTTGGTTTGGTTTGGTTTGTTAGAATGGAATGTGAGGGCTCAGATGTTGGTCAAAATAACGTGTGCGTAGAGAATTTAAAAAATGGCTAAAGGCTCATTTCTTCAATTTTCACATAGTGAAACATTGACATCGAGTACCTCCAAAATGAATATCCCTGTTGTCACGCTCATTCCACATGTGTCTCTTTCAGTTTTTATGGTTTTGAGAATTTTAGCGCTCTCCATCTTTTCCTCGAAGCAAAACAATGAGGCAGATGTGGTTTAGCTTGTAAATTTGGGATATTATAATGAATCAAAAGTTTACGTTTGTTTTAAAAGGAAATAGAAGATAAATGATAGAACACAGTACTAACAGTAATATAAACAAATCATCCAAAAAAGAGATGGCTAAGAGTGGAATAAGCATGATGTAATAGTATATCATCAATCTGTCTGTATAAAACTCACTTGAATCAATGGTGAAATATACAAAGGGAAGTAAATAAATATAAAGGACTCTAATTAGAATGTTCGATGTTAGTAGGTCTTCATTAAAAAAATAGATGCATAAAATAATATGTCATAATATAGTATACTTTTTGTTTGGCTATAATGTGAGCATTTAGCTTGAATTTCACAAGTACAAATTAATTATCATTATCCTACTTTTTATTATTCATCAGGTGCACTTTGATAATTAATACATCTCAGTCATAAAGATACTTTTCCCATGCACAAAGGGATACATACTTTTTATCGAAGTTTCAATGTATATTCTATGATACAGATTTATGACATAGCTACGTTCTGTGTAATTTGGAGTCTCCAACGCATTCACACCTCGCACGCCATTTAAAATAACTGCACAAATCCCTTGATCTTAACTGCACATTTTGCTTAATCGCTACATTAAAAAGAAAAACAACAAGCATACAGGCTGAAAACAAACAGTGCCGCTTAATCACACCCTCCTTTTAACTGCAAATATTTCGTTGTTCCCATGACATGCTATTAAACGGCAGTATTGTAATTTCTCTGCATTCTTTCATATGTCCACATATCTAAACACTGGCCAAAAAAAAAGGGAAAATGACAACTGTTGAGCATCATCTGTTCATGTTGCTGTTTTAGAAATCGACCCGATATGATTAAATATAATGAATTATTTAGTACTTTACACCCTGGTACTATAAAGAAATTGAGTAAATTTATACAGATTATTTTAAACAGTGTTAAAGAGTAATCGTGAGATAGAGTTTTCCTNGAGAGAGAGAGAGAGAGAGAGAGAGAGAGAGAGAGTGAGAGAGACAGAGGAAGGACAGAATGTGAATTGCTTGTTAAAAATATTGTTATTTTGCTTATTTACAACAGAGAGTTGTCTGAGCTCAATAAACGTATTGTTATTGTTATTGTTTTTAAAAAAAATGTACAAATGTAGCATGTGCATGACACAACAGCCCTATTTGAATGAAGATGAGTGTAACTTGCTTCTTTTCTTTCAAATGTCAAACAAATTAAAATTTAAAAAGTTGATCACCACTAACTTTGTTACTGTCTAGTCTAGATTCTTTGTGACATAAAGCAGTATTCTGCAAAGTGCTTGTCATTTTTTTATTGGTCTGGTTTGAAAATCCAGTAGCCGTATGCATAACCCTTACGTTAGTTAACGCACTGCGGTAACCACAGGAGACTCTCAAAACATTAGTAGTGTTCACTGTGGTTAACACAATACGTTAAGAAACATATTTATGGATTATACATACGGTCACAGGTCACAACTTCTGTTTGCGCAGATATGATGATTTACCTCTTACTCCTATCTCCTCTCCTTAGAAATAAATAGCTACCTTCCTTCTCTCTTCCCCCCCTCTCTCTCTCTCTCTCTCTCTCTCTCTCTCTCTCTCTCTCTCTCTTTCTCTCTCTCTCTTTCTCTCTCACACACACACACACACATACACACACGTACACGCACGTACGCCCACAAAATCATAGAGCATCATCGTATGTAGCAGTTTCCCCTTGACTCACCTATTCATGGTAGTCTGACCAACTAGGCCAATTTGACCGGCTCAGTCCTAACTATTCCCATGGCTTGACGCCGTTGACGTGACCGTGAGCTGAACTTTATGACGTCAAAGTGATCCAAGGGGACATCATCGCGCATGAGCGACAGGTCTGTCCCAGATGAACGCAATGCCCCTGACCTACTGAGTAAAGTTACCTATTTCCTCATATTGACGAACAATCTAGGGTAGGCAGTCATAGCCTCCCCCTTCTGTCTATCTGCAGTCTAGCAGCTGAACATCTATTTCCTTCAGTGCGTTCTGCCCTCATCCACCTTACCACTCCAGTCAGAGTTTTCTCTCTTTGTCCTCCCTTGCTTCGGTTACCATTTAATTTTCTAGCTATTACCAAATGCTCTAGCGGTTGTCTTCTCTTTACACGTCATTTCAATATTATTTTGCGTGCTTTCCCCGCACTGATGTAGGTAATTTTCTTTGATGGCTTGCTTCATCCAATACCTGAATATTCATTTGTTTCCTTTTCTGTCTATGATCTTTTGAGGATTCTTTTTAAGAACCACGTCTCTCTGGCTTCCCGAGTTTTATTTAGCTAGACTACCCACTGGTTTACCTTTAATGTTAATGATGGGATCTTAATTGAAAGAGGGCTGTCCAAGTAAGTACAGATAGACTACCCACTGATACAAAGTTAATGATGGGATATGAAATTGGTAGGCAGGCAGTCAAAGAAGGCAGTGATGAGGAATATGGGAATGAATGATTGGATGGCCCAAGACCCAAACGCATACATGTCGAAGAATCGTTTAAGATTGCAGGAGCCTTTGGACAGATTGTGTAGAAATAATCATATAACATGAAGCCACACCGCAAAAGTGGTAAAATTCAGTCTTGAATTTGTAAAAAAATATTGTTGCAGGCAGTGTTTCCCAATGACTTCAGAGGATTTAATTTGTGCGGGCCTGTGATCTGCAAAAGAAAGCCAAAATTTTAACACCTTTTTATGTAATTTAAAATTGTGAAAAATCTAAATGAAGGAACCCCACCATAAACAGTGTATAGTTTGAGCACAGTGGTGACACCAGACCTGCAGACTAGTCTTGGTAATCTCGGAATGTTCCTGTGGTTCGAGCAGAAATTTTTATTAAATGGCTCAAAGAGGCTTTTACAATTTGACTCCTGCAACCTACAATTTTTGGAATTATTTGCCTTTGCAAAGAGGAAAACCAAGAGCGTCGTTTTGTACTCGTATCAGGTGAATTGTTATCAATGAGGAAGTGATGTTAAGAAACTTAGAGACAGTCTGTTTTAATACTAAATGTCAGTTATTGTAGTGTTACAGCAAAATATCGATGTAAATTCACAAAGCTGCTATCATACACAACTTCTAATGTACTACAGCTGAAGTTTGGGCTTTTGCATGCGATTCCATAGCAACCTCTAGATGAATATCGGAAATCCGGGAAAATTTCGCTAACAAAATAGGATAGTTGACACACCCCTTTACTTACACACGCTGATTGGCGGAAGGAATAGCGTGCCTCTATAATTATGCCCGAAATTTTATCTACTTACTTTTCATAGGGTTACGTTTTCGGGTTAAGATTGTAGCTATTTGACTTCAGTAGCACGCTTCACGTCGCAGGGTGTTTTGTTTTTTTTTCTTGGTCGAAGTTCACGAGTAAAGAATTTCATACTGCCTAGAAATTTAGCAGAACATTGTTAATTTATTGTCTCTACGAACGATACAGAAAAAAAAACTGAAATAAAAAACATGTTGTATTTGATATATGAAAGCAAATTCATCAGGAGTAATGTCTGCGACCATCTGTAGGGCGAGTTTGCCTTCCGACTGTAGAGGTTGGCTGATGCAGTTTTAAGTAAAAAAGAAAACATCCAAAATAAAGTCAAAAATTTTGATACTGATGGATTGATCTGGTTGAGTTCCGACGGAGACTTATACGCAAAATCAACTTTTTTATTTACCCTGTAGGTAATTTGATTTACAATGTTATACATCATATTCATAATACATAATATAGAGACAAAGAACAATACACATCATGCATGTAAATTCATAATATTACAATATGAAACACATACCAAAGTGCAGCGCCCTGGTCCCTTCAGCTCTAAAGCCAGGTATTCATTTACACCTGAGTCGGAGAGAGGAAATGAAAGTGAAGTGTCTTTCCCAAAGACACTACAACGTAAACCGCCCAGTGTGTGATTCGAACACACAAACCTTAGACTTGATAGCTTCAGTTTCTGAGTACGACTTACAATCCACATAGCCACGCTGCCTCCTTCGAGGCTGATTTAAGAATAAGCGTTCTCCGATTTCATGACAGATTGCTTAGTAAAGTCTGCCTGTGCCCCGTGATAACAGGCTTTCTATTTCTTACTTTCTTCTCATTTCTCACTTTCATACATTCTCATTCTTAGCTTCACACACGCTTTATCTCTCCCTCTGTCTGTCTGTCTGTCTGTCTGTCTGTCTGTCTGTCTGTCTGTCTGTCTGTCTGTCTGTCTGTCTGTCTGTCTCTCTCTCTCTCTCTCTCTCTCTCTCTCTAATACACACGTTGTCATCAACCCTTATCTTATTCTCTCTCGTTCGCTCTTTTTCTCTCTAACTACCTGTCACTAACCCTTCTCTCTCTCTTTTACTCTCTCTTTCTCAGGCACACACAGGCTCACACAACCTCTATCTATTTCACGTGTTGTCTTCTCTCTCTCTCTCTCTCTCTCTCTCTCTCTCTCTCTCTCTATCCCTCTCTCTCTCTCTGTCTTCCTCCCTCACGCCCTAGCACGCACCGGTCTTTCTCTCTCTCTCTCTCTCTCTCTCTCACACACACACACACACACACACACACACACACACACACACACACACACACACACACATACACACGCACACGTATACACACACACACAAACACTGTCCTTTTCATGTGTCGTCACACGCTCACAAGGACGGAGATATAGGGAGGTAATTCATTCAATTACCAGAATGAAAAATATCCTATAATTACTTCCCTTGTTAATAGCAGTATTTTGTTTTTCTTTTCCCTCTTTTCTACCGTTTAACCCTTCAATAGTTTAATTTTCGGAATGCACTGAAAGCTTACTAATTTTCTAGGGAAATGCAAAAGAAAAATGCAAGAGAACAAACAGACAGACAGACAGAAGGTAGGTAGGCAGGCACATAGACAGACAGACGGCCAGTCGATCGCCCAGCAGAATCTTCAACACACTGACCGACCGACTGACTAATATTCATCTCACAAACACACTGTAGCATCCAGCTGACCATACAATGACGGTCTGACGAGTAGGACGAGTAGATGATTGGAATGGAGGTTTACCTATTGATCGATCAACAGGTTGACAAACTAACTGACAGATGAAAACGGTCTGATAGAGAGATCCACAGACCGATCCACTGATGAAAGATGATAGAGGACAGTCAGACGAACGGGCAAACCTATTGAAAGATCAACAGTCACACGACCCGACTGACTTACGGATCATTTGCCCTCCTCCCCGGCGTTTACCCTCAGGTAATCTGCTAAACCAGCCGACAGACAGCCAGCTGGACATACAAACAGGCAAACAGACAGATAGACATACAGACATAAAACAGCCAGCCAGTCCAGCCTGCTACATAAACAGAAAGTCAGAAAACCAGCCTGCCAGCCAAGCAGACAACCAGTCAGCCTGCCAGACATACAGATAGAAGACAGACAGTCATTCAGACAGATGGACAGAAATACTGCTTGCCAGACAGACAAACAGGCAGGCAGACAGACAGACAGACAGACAGACAGACAGACAGACAGACAGACAGACAAGCAGAAAGAAAAGCAGACAGACAGAGAGACAAACAGACAGACAGACAGACAGACAGTCAGCCATCTTGCCAGACAAACAGCCAGCCAGCCAGCCAGACAGCCTGCCAGCCATACAGACTGACTAACAGACACACACACACACACACACACACACACACACACACACACACACACACACACACAAACAGACAGACAGACAGACACATGTACCAGTTTCTAGTAATGCAGTGTGAAGTGTGACATAATATCATAAAGACCTAGATAGATATAAACAAGACTAAGTTATGTTATTACCAATTACAAGGTGGCAAACGAGGGCTTACAACTTCATGACCTAGAAACTAGAGTAGAAAATACAATGGAGATGATACATGGTTTGTTAATGTTCGTTACAGTTATGTAGACATCAGGCTTTCTACGTGACAAGCATACTGAATGAGGAATTAGGAATCCGTCAAGGGAGGTAACAAAAGCTGTATGTTAGATTTTGCACACTGTTAACAAGCGGAGTTCTTTATCTCTGAGTTCTTGTGTGCTATTTATGAACATGCGGGACCTTTGTCTTTGTGTTGAGCTATGTAGCTACTCTTTATTTCGTAGACTTGAGGCGGTATCTGAAAGTGTCGAATGTATTAAAGTGTTAAATATAGGCATATGCTCACCGGAAGTTAGAGACATGCAGGGGAATTAATCAGGTTCAGAAGATAATTCTTAGGTGTGTCCGGCCAGCACCAACTGGTTACAGGCCTGTAATTCTACTTTAACTGTTGGATCCTACAACTTTGGAGTTATATTTGACCTCCCTTCTTCCTTCTTTATGCATGCCCTGCTTCCAGTAATAAGGGCTTCAGGGGGGGAAATTTGATTTGATGGCAAACTGTCCATTTTAGTTTATTTTGCCAGGCACTATTTAGCCCTGGGCTGGGACTGTCAGGTCAAGGGTGTGCTCAGGCGGAAGAGGAGGGGTTCAGCCTCGACCAGTGAAAAAGGTAGGGTGTGTTTACAAATAACAACCAAGCTCAAAATTTCAAAGGGCTTGCTGGGATTAGGTCAGTCTTAAAAGTTGGGCCACATAATGAGCTTCAGTCTGATATATATGTCTGGGTGAAAGCTAAAACTTTGGGTTCAGAGGGTAGCTTCAAAGGCTAATATAGCCCAAATAGGATAAAAGGGCCCAGCAGCATCACAGGTCTGTAACCAACTGTCTCTCTTTTTGACCATAGAGGAGATTTTTCTATTTCTTCCCTCCCCTCCCTCCTCACGCNCTCTCTCTCTCTCTCTCTCTCTCTCTCTCTCTCTCTCTCTCTCTCTCTCTCTCTCTCTCTCTCTCTCTCTCTTCCACCCCCTCCCTCTTTCTCTCATATTCTTTAGTCTCTCTTCACCGTCACTCGCCAGTAACAAGTCTCGTGAGTAGAACTGCAATCACAACTTACACCCGGACCGACATGAGTTACCCAACTAATGAACCAAATAATCAACACATTGTTACCACGCATCACCTGTTCCTGCTTTCTGCTTTCATTCCACAGACACTAGCCTTTTTGTTCAAGCCTTGCCTCCCCACCCCCAC
>JAWQUT010000134.1:1432961-1450285 GCA_033807755.1 Ellobium chinense | reverse complement strand
AACTCCACCCTCATTTACTCTCACATAGTGGGTCGCTTTCAACAGAATTCAGCCGTATTGTCGTAAAAGCAGTATTTCCAAAATTACAATCAGTCAAAAAGCAAATGTCTTGCAGCCAGTCAAAAAGTGGTTCAAGTCGCTTCTTGATTATCAAGTTGTTGGTATACTATAAAAACTTGATGTTTGTACTTTCATTAAATCACAGTCACACAGGCAGACAGACAGACAGACAGACAGACAGACAGACAGACAGACAGATAGACAGATAGACAGACAGACAGACAGACAGGCGCTGCAACCAAAAAAAATATGAGAATGTTGCGATTCAAAGTCTTATTGATTTTATCTACTATTCATCTAAGCCCCCCCCCCCNCCAAAAAAAAAAAAGCACAAAAAAACTTAGATTTATCCACAACTATTGACTCTCTGTCTATAAATTCACAATTTATGTCTTGCTGCCCATTAAATAAATACTTTTGTTTTTGTTCGTTGCAGGAATTGAGGGTAAAATCACTTCTAGGAATGATTTGAAATTTCTGCGGCGAAGCAAAACTGGCCATGTTTATCTTTAAAGCCCAATATTTGATATCCGAGTTCAGTCACCTAAACCTTATTTTGGCTGTTTGCTAGACAAATAGCGAATAATAATTATGTTTGTCATTAAATTAACGCTTTGCTTATCAACTATTTCGAACGTCTTTGTCTACAATTTCCAGCTGTTTTCACTTCAGACTTATTGTGCCGGGGCAATTATTTGCAAGCCAACAGACAGAAACCATTCTACACACTTTTCTAGGTACAGAAATCACTAATCACACCAGTCGACAAACTCAGGCCAGAAGAGACCTAGGTGAGAAAACCGTATAAGGTATTAAATTTTTGAAAGCGGACCAATTCAGAATGCATTCTCAAAATTCTATGATTGTCCGAAATGGTAAGAAGGGAGGGAGAAACAAACTGTTCAGCCTGTTGTAAAGGCATTATCAGAAGTTATTTTAAGTCAAGAAACATGGTACTCGTAAGTGCATGTAAATTGATTTGTTCTCCAAACCTCTTTTTTTTTTTATGAAATACGACATGAAATACGAAATTTTACGTCTACATCGACGAACTGTTGCCGTCAAGAATTATCTACCCTCAAACTCACCCCCACCCCCTCCTCTTCCCCATTCTCTCACAGACATGCATTCACCTTTCAAAAACGCATTCATGCCATCAATTTGCATGGCTTGCAAGCGCAGTGATTTGGTGCGCTCCATCGAGTGGCCAGAAGCACCACTTGGTGCGCATGTGGATTTGTTTCCTACCTACGGCTAAATTGACCATGACGCCCCCTGGTGCTTGAGGGTCTGTGTGAGTGTTGAGTACAGCTGGACAGGCAAGCAACTGCAACCGGCCAGTTGTAACGTGGTAAACCAAGTTTATCCACTGGATAGTACAGTATAACTGCTTCCAAATTCTTTGATAATACATTGATTTCTTACATCATATAAAAAGTTACTTACTAAATGATACTTTCAAAATAGGTTTCCACTCTCTTCTTGTCTCTCAATCCCCTTCCTCTTCATCAGTTGCACTATCCCAACTCGTCCTCTTCAAATTATGGCACTTTATTCCAAATCTTTCCTACCTCCAACCACTCCTCGCCCCTTCCCCCAAAATGGAAATCAGAGAAATGAAGTGAAACGCACAGGTAAAAAGTTTGTTGATAGCAAGAGGCAAGTCAAAGAAACCAGCAAACAAACAAGACGGGAACCCGAAAGAGAGACAGCCCAGCACAGAGCAGTAAACAGATCGTGATTTCCGCTCCTTGGAGTGGCCAGGGATGACGGTCTTAAGGCCAGGGGCTACTTCCGACAGTTTGCCAGATGGTAACAGTTCCAAAACGGCGGCAAAATTATGGCCAGAAATTCAGAGACATTCCTGTTGATGCTCAAGGATGCTCATCTTCTAAGATTATTCCTTCTCCTCCTCCTCCTCCTCCTCCCCCCCCCCAGCCCTTCCGCCTTCTGTCTTTCCTACTTCTTCAGCTGGGAGCAGCGTGGCCGTGTGATTCGTACTCAGAAACTGAAGACTATGAAGCCTAAGGTTTGTGCATTGGACTCTTGGGCCGGAGGGTTTAGGTTGCTATGTCCTTGGGAAAGAACTTCACTTCCTTTCTCCACTCAGCTCAAGTGTAAATGAGTACCTGGCTTTAGAGCTGGGGAGAGCAGGGCGTTGCACCGCGAAGACCAGCAATGACTTTGTTATGTGTTTCATTTGTAATATCATATTACATGTATGTGTACTGCGCTACAGGTTTGTACTATGAATGAAACTTATAACGGTTTATGGCATTGTAAACTAATTTCCCTTCGAAGTAAATAAAAGTATTTTCATTTTCATTTTTATAAATTCATTTTTACTATTGATCTATTCATCATCATCATCAATGCCTTTCACCCCCAGCAGGGTATAGGCCACGTACAATCGAATTCCATCTTTCCCTGTCTATTGCTTGGTTAAAATCTTTGTTACAAATTGTAGTTAGACCAGCTTCTCGTTTATGACATTGAACTCACAAACACAAAGATAGGCTGCAAGATGGTGTCTCATAAAACAGGAGTGATCATTTTTTTTAAGTGGTTGAAAGGGCAGAGAGACATCATTTTGTATTATGGTTGTCCTATTGGAGTCACTAATACCTTTGGTGCACTCTTTTTTTTTTCATGAAACATGATAGTATACAAAATACACATTCAGCACTGTACATATATAGCAATTTCGCTGGTCATGTTTGCACCACAGGTCAAGTGTTGAGTATCCAGTAAGTCCTGTAAAATCAAAATTTGTATTAATTTCTTTTATTATTTTCTTCAAGTATTATTATAGTTAGGAGCTGCCATCTATGTTTCGCCCACCATCCAGTCCCTTGATTAAGATTGGTAAGTAATTTCACGTATCAGATTTAGAGTCTACTGAAAGTCTAACTAGTCCATTGGAACGTGAACCTTTCTCTTCTGACTGGTTCAGAGCCGACAAGATCCATACATACTCCGGCTCCACAACGAAATCGACCTCTTACGGCAACACTACTGTAACTCATATATATCCCAAAGAGACACTTACAGGACTATTGTACCCGAGCGTAGAAATATATTTATGGGAACATAGGTTTAGCCCAGATAAAGAAAAATGGGCACCGCTTTCCATCATACTAAAATTTACCCCCTGGGACTGCCATCTGTGGGGGGTAAATTATTTGAAAGTTAGAAAACAAAAAGATTAAAGTGCACATGTCTGGAGTCGTAGGACAATGAATGGAAATCAGTTTCGTGGGACTTTAAAACGAAAATATAGATGTGTAGGACCTAGTACCAAAAGTAGATTTTTCAGACTGTAAATTTGCCTTTCTTTGCTTTTTTTCTTGCTCTACTCGTCCTCCTCAAAGCAAACACCTCTAAACTACAGAATATGAGCAAAATTGAAAAGAAAGACCATTGTAAAACATAATGAAAGGAAAACGTATTTAAGGATAAGGATAAGGATAAGGATAACTATATTTGTTCACAAAGGGAAATTTGCCTTGTTACAGTGTGCTTACAAAACATAAATATCTGTTGAATGTATAGTTGTTGAACTGCATCTCTTTTGACGGAAGTGGTGTTTTCTTTTTCGAGAGGATGGAAGCAAAGATTTTTGTACCAATATAGTTGAAGACGATGTCTTGTGTTTTTGTTCACTGCTCCTACCCGGGGGAGAAAAAAAACCAGTAAAACAAAACAAAAACAGGTTTTCATTTCCTTCCTGTGAAGTGCTCCCCCGTCTCTGATCCCTGGACACATCTGGATTTGTTCTTCTTGACATGGTCTCGAGGATGGAGGACGAGCGGGAGCGGGAGTGGGATAGGAGTGGGAGTGTCTCATATCTACATTTACGTGGTGTTAAATTTCACATGTCTGCTCTTCTGCGCTGCTCGAATCTGGGCAGTGTTGCCACTCTGGCCATATGCTTTTCCCTACAGCTGGACTGATTCTGTGCCCTTTAATTCCCTGCACAGGATGTTGAAGCAAAATTTGTAGAAAAACTCCAATAATGTTACCGTTAAAAAGAAGAAAACAAGGTACTTTACCCACTTTACCATACATTTCATAATTTTCCTCACCAATTCACTAAAAATGGCTTTTAAAACTATTTTACCCTACCATTGAGGAAAATCTCTTGGAGTGGCAACATTGATTCTGGGGCGTCTGGGGTACGGATAAAGGAAGGGGTGGGGGCTGGGGCAAGNGCTGGGGCAAGAGGGAAGGGGGCAGGGGGTATAGAGACGCACATGTAATATGGTGTGAAGGATGAGAATGTGGGGGGTGAAGATTTAGGTCAGGGAAGTGATAGGCAACGAAAATACGGGTGTTAAGGTGTTGAGTGGTTAGAGGGCGGCAACACATTGTTACTCCTCATGTTCTTCTTCTCGCTCTCCTCCCCCCTCCTCCACACCACTCACACCCCCTCAATTCTGGAAGATCAGATGTAAAGAAAGGGGAATGGGATGCGGTTGGGCGAGATCGGGGATGAAGACGTAAATTTAATGCGGCGTGGAATTTAGAGAGGGCAGGAGAGTTTGTGTCAAGAGGGTAATATGGAAGGAAAGTGTGGGTGTCAAATGTGGAGAGGAGGCAAAAAGACAATCTGTTGCTCATTTCTGACAAAAAGACTTAAAAAGCAACTAGTTTATGCTTTTCTCAAAAAAAAAAAGGTAGTTTTATTTGTTCTATGTCATTATCGTTTAAGGGGAGTAATTTAAGCTCTGTCTGAGATTATCTGGAGAGTGCGCCATTAGGGACTTTATAAAATCAGTGTAAAAGATCAGTTTTGAGAATAAAGGCAGACAAAAATCGAACACTATGAAAGTTCCTGTCCCTACTGGGATCGAACCCAAAACCTCTCAGCTTGCGTTGAATGCGCTGGCACTTACCGACAAGGTTTTTACTGACTTCACAACAATTTAAATCTTAAATTTCTACTGCCTGAATATTGTATCTTGATTCCACATGTAATGTTAGTGCTCAACCCCTGCCACCCTTCCCAACTGCTCACATATATTTACATTCAGATTAACCATATTATTATTTGTACATAAGTCGTTTTTCACATAATTCTCTCACTAATTATCAGAGATTATGCCACAAAATTTGATACAAGATAGGTCTGCCCTCGTTTCAAAGTGCTAAAAATGCAATTGACGCAGTTTTCATCAATTATTCATTTAAGGTGTTTGGTCAGAGGCTGTAAAAGCGTTCATAGACTTGTTAACGCAAAAATTTCTCACAGACTTTAGAAAAAATTCGCACGGTTCTCCCTCGTTGTGATTTTTTTGTGATGATTACATTAATATAGTGGGCGCCGCTTAGTAGCAATCGTTTAAATTGCACATTCGTTTAACTGCAATCATTATCATACAATATGTAACATAACAATGTAGATTTAAGGAAAACAAACAAGTCTCATTCATTTAATTGTAACGTTTTTGTTTTTTTTTAATTCACTTAACCAGAACGTTTTTTTATTGCTACAATGCAGCTGTGATTATGCGGAGTAGACTGTATGAAAAAAGGTTTGTCTCTTAAGTTTGCCCCTGTCTAGATTTCCACTGTTTGACATGGGAAGGCAAAGTTTGGCCGTGCAATACAATATGGACAAAATCTGAGCTTAAAGTTGTGCCATCCGATCGTGACAGTCAGGAGACGAGCCCCGCCTAGGACTGGCAGTGGATAGATAGAGCCTCAGCTCAGAAGAATGTGCTTTCAAATTTCAAATACTGAACGTATTTATATTACAATGTATTAATTCCTTTGCCTTAAAGTTTGGAGGGATAGTTAACTGGCCATCTGCAAAGCTTGAGTGATATTCGGGTTTGCGATGTAAACGTGCGACTCAGTTCAAACGAGTGAAGTGTCTCAGCATGCTTCTCGTCTTCTTTTATATGTGTATATATATTTTTTTTTTAAATTATTTTTTTTTATATTCTTCTCAGGTTTATGTGTTTGACTCGCGAGCTAGGTGGTTTACGTTGTAGTGTCCTTGGGAAAGGCATTTCACTTCCATTTCCTCACTCGACTCAAGTGTAAATGAGTATCTGGCTTTAGAGTTGGGGGGACCAGGACGCTGCATCGCACCGCTGGCGACCGGCAATGACTTTGTTATGTATTTCATTTGTAATATTATGTATTTACATGTACGATGTGTATATTTATATGTGTTTGTATTATGAATGAGATGTATGACATTGTAAAACAATTTCCCATAAAGTCGTATTTTTTTTTCTTTCTTTTTTCTATTAATTATATCTTAATTTGATTTGAGCAAATTGAGTGTATTAACGTTTCTTAGCTGAACAAGAAAACAACCAACCTGAGTTTAAAATGAATAAATCATCCACAGATTACCAGCCTGCATGGTGTGGTAGTTAACAATCTCCACTAGAAAGCCGAAGGCACCAGGTTCGATTCCTGGTAGGGTGATAAAAGGTGTGGCGGTCCAGGAAACTCCATAGGAAATACTGTGATTAGTGCAAAATAACTTTTTTTTTTGCGTTCATAGTCAAAATTGATTTTTTGTTCGCTAACACATTAATCAACATTTTATCAATCTCTTCTCCGTAATTCGGCATATAAATAATTATTTTTGATGAGTATCGAAATACATTTACGATTTCAGTCTGGCTGCTTTAAGGCCAGTTTTTTTTTTCTCAGTTTAAAACTTCGTAACTTCCCAATCTTACAACAAGCGTATCTCAGCTTCTAATAAAAATGAAAACTTGAAACGAAAAGCTTACTGTTATGAAATAAATGAGGAAAGCAGACACAATAATATCTAAATTTTTGAAAGTTTGATTACTGTGAGGGGTTTTCCTGGACCGCTGCACAAATTTGTGTAAAACTGGTTAATTAGTTCCTATCAAAACTGATATATCACGCTGGCTGATGCCGAAAATTCTAACGCCAAACGGTACAGGTAATTTTTCAATATAATGATGTTGTTGTTGGTGTTGATGGTGATGGTGGTGATTGTGGTGGTGCAGGTGGTGGTTTACCACGTACCCTTCGTCTCCTCCTACCTATACATTTCATATTGCATTGAAACCGATGAAGGATCACTTTTTGAACCGAACAATCGTTTTTATTTTATATCATTATAATCAGTACATTTTAGATTTTAAATATTAAAGTTTCTTTCTTGAGGGGCAGCACTACACAATGACATGGCGTGCAACATATTCCCATGAGTGCACGGAATTTATATGCAAAGTTGCGCACCAAAGTGCTGAATGGTGCATTATTTCCTCTCAACAATGATGATCTTAGGACAACTGGCATTTGCGATAGCACCAAATGTTTCAAGGTATATTTCACCCATTTATCTTTGAGATCTATATGCTTGATTCTACAGAGGTTTTCTCGGATTTTCTGTAGTGAGGCATAATTATGAGGAACTAACTTTGATGTAATACAACGTAATTTGCTACCTAGACAGGAAATCCGCAAAAAGCTTTTGTATGATCAAACAATATGGTACCTATGAAATATAAATGAATTATGGTGTCAAAGAAGTGGTGCTATCCCAAATGACAGTTTTCCTAAATCATCACCTTTGAAGGAGAACACTGCACCATTTAGCACTCCGATGTGCAATTTTACTAGAAATCTAATACAATCATAGGGATAAATTGCACACCACACATTATATGCATTACAACCTCTGGGAAAGGGGTATGAACAGAACTTTTCAATACTTTTTTTTTTTAATCTGTGTTCCAAGTGCTGGTGATGGCGGTGTTGGCAATGGTGTTATCATCTTTTTTACTTTTGCCAACCACTTGCCATGTACTTGAACAAAAAGGTTCTACGCCATGTACTTGAACAAAAGGGTTCTACGCCATGTACTTGAACAAAAAGGTTCTACGCCATGTACTTGAACAAAATCTACGCCATGTACTTGAACAAAAAGGTTCTACGCCATGTACTTGAACAAAAAGGTTCTACAAGGAAACAGAGGGGTACGGATGGGAAGGAAGAGACAGGACACAGGTCACACATCTAAGACATCTTACCCTCTCAAAATGATTCACCTCCATCGCCCTGTGTTTCCCCCCATCAGGAGATAGTTTCACAGCCGTTGGCTGGGAATGCAAGCCAGGTGTCCGTTCAGCCCGAGTTGGACTAGTGTGACCTGGTAAACTCCAGCATTCCTCCAGCTGCCGCCGCCTCAGACCTGTCCTGTACCATACGGTGCGTCTCTAGCAGCAGGGGCGGAGAAGTGGTCTGAGGGGTAGAGCATAAGACAGGGGGATGCTGGGGGAGGGGGGAAGTGAGAGGGGAGGGGCTTAAGAAAGACAGACTTTAGGAGAGGAGAGAGGGGGCATGGCGCTAAAAAAATCCAAGAAAATCTCGACAGCACGTCCCGTAATTAGGCTGATCTCTTGGTTAGTGCGGTGACGCCTTCCAGTCCTATCTTGTTCAATAATATAGGAGCAACATGGTGATATTCCACTCTATGACACATTCTTATCGCGATTTATTTGAGCTGTTGACTTTTCTCATGTCCTATATGAGTAAACGATCTGCAAAGCTTTTGTGTTATTTGTGTCATTGGGAAGGCAGTGTCTATTCAGACGTGCCTTTGGGGACAGATATAAATATTAATTGACAGTTTGAGCATTATCATCGAAGAATTATATTAGTGCGTCGGTGCTGAAAGCACTCATAGTAGCGCTCAACATGCAGAGTTTGAAGTAACCCTTACGATGGATGGAGATCCCACCGTTAATGAGCACGTTCTAAAACATCTCTACGGAACTGGAAAAAATCTCTTTACAGTCTGTTTTACAGGAAACTTCTCACACATAACTGAACATCATTGGGCCTGCTCATGTCATCCATGGACTGTGTCGACCATATTCTTGCACCAATTGAAACAGGATTGATAATGGGTCTGTATCAACAGACCGAACTAACCAGGTGGCCAGATTTATTTGGCTTCGTGTTATCAGTTTTAAATGCAAAATTGCCTCCCGTATTCTATGCAACAAGAATTTGATCAGACTGGCATATAACATTAATATGAGCCCTAGCCTCCAGGCCTTCCTTCCCAACTCAGCCACCATCTTCAAAATCTTCTAAACTACCGATTTCTTTTGTCTTTTCTCTGTGTGTTTTTATGAATTTTGCTCTTTGACGAATAGAGTAACGGCCTTTGTCCATTAAAGAACAAACTTGTTGATTGTCAGTAAAATGGGCATTCAGTTTGCTTCATTAGAGCGATATGATTTTAATATCCAGTCATGAAAATATGCAATGATGCAGAGCAGTTTCTATCACGAGAACGCCTTACATTTACAAACAGGCGCAGTTGATTCTAACATCGTTGTGTTAGAGAGTTTATAAATGCCACTGGGTGAAGGAGTACTCTAAAATGCTGAGAAAAAGGTCGGTAGAGATGATGTATAGCCCCGAATGCAACAGAATTTAAAAAAAAAAACACGAAGCAAATAAACCTTTTAAAGGCCAGCCTGGGATATAAAAGGAGATGAAAGGCATTATGAGACACTTCTCTCATAAGAATTCCCTTGCACGCTTCATATCGGAGTGCTACTTGTCCAAATTTCACGAGTAAATCATTTTATGTTTGCATAAAATAAAAAAAAAAATATAGATGGCCAGTTTGTTGTCCTTCAGAACATCACCATGCAAAAAAAGTGTGGAGACTGCGGACGGGTAAAAATCAGTGTGTAAATAGAGAAAACAAATCCTGTCATAGAAAGAAGACCTTTTGGTAGAAAGCTTGGGGCTTGTAGTATAAGATTTTTAGTATATATTTAATTAAACTGTTTTAATGATTTCTATGACGGGATTTGTTTTCTCTATTTACACAGGAACGTTACCATGCAGAAAATTAATATGAAAGCGTCAAGCGTTTGAAATTTGAAAGCAAATCCAGCAGAATTTAGCGGACTAGATAGATTTTGAAAACAACCATGTTTCGAAAAAAATTAAGATGGCTACGTTTCCATGGCAACCATAAATAAATCTTCATGTTTTTCAACATTTGTTTTGTTAATTCAGACATGCCGCCGATGTAGAAAATTTAGCCTAAATTCAGATCCTCTTAGGATTCGCCGCTTGCCACCTTTAAACAGTCATGTCATAATTTTTAATTAAAGCTGCGTTCCTGTTCATGACTTTAAAGCACAAGGATAAGATTTTGCTATCCATCCTGGAATGCAAGACATGTCATATGAGAACATGACTTCCTACAGCTGAGATGACAACGAAGGAGTTTTCCCATGCATGAAATGTGCCTTGTTATGACGTCTAGGCTTGAATCTGTTTCAGACCTTAACAAAACATAGACGTGTAGAACACGATACTGTTAGGATTAACTCTGAAGTTGAGCTTTTGTTTCGCAAGTAGATGTGTAAACTTGTGCAACATGGAGCATTTGAGCTTTCCATTTATTTGAATATGACAAGAGCACAATAGACACAAGATTATGCTTTTGTGAGGCTAACAATTTTTTGATATTGTTATATACATACTGTTAAGGCAGAGGGATTTTGTTTCTGGAGAGATGAGAGTACAGTTTACAGATATAAAACTCTCTTATTTGGAGAGCGAGGTAACAGAAGATCTTCAGAGAAAGATACTCCTGTCTAGCAAGTGTTTCGGCATTCTTGATGTCTTGACATTCTACAAGGGCTGGGCCACACTTGGGTCATGACTCCTAAGTGTTCTTTTTTAATTTTTCTTATTTTGCATGGAGTATGGAGTATTCCATACATGTTTCATGCAGAGTTCGTCCTAGGTCTGCGCCTATCAACGTTATGAAGATACACATGATACAGATGTACGAAAGTTTACACAACGACAGAAGAACATCCTACTGGATGTTTCGGCAAAGATGGCAAAATGTTCCCTCTTTGCGCGCTGAAGTGTATTAGTCCTCTCATGTCATAACCATAGCTACTGAATCCAGTAAATGACTGAAATGCCAAAAGTTCATTTGCTAAGCTTCACGAAGAATTGCCAATCTCTGAATCATTTCGTTCATAAAATGACGACAAGTTAATCTTCAATCAAGCACCCGTTGTAAACAATCAGGAATTATGATGAAATTTTTATTTGGTATCTGTTACAGGTTAAAATAAAAGACACATTTAACGGAACTACAATTAAGTTTTTGTTAACGCTTGGCAACATCTCCACCAAATAAACTCCCCGTCACATAAAACACAGAGGCGTATTATTTTGGCAAAACTTCTCATAAAAAATATTTGAACGAGTGTTCGCTCCGTATGCCTTTTATCATTCTGTTTTTTTAATCTGCACTTACTTTTTGCCTGCTCACCACGCTTACCCTCTTTCCTCATGCCCTCGCCCCTCAAATTTACAACGCAGTGTTTATGGATTATATCTTTGATGTTTTTCACTCGATGCTCACGTCTCGTGATGAGCCTAACATGTTTGTGTGCGGGGCCAGACAAGCGAGATCAGAGATAAAGAAGGTCACAAAATAATGACTATAACATAGTTTGACGTTTATCCGAATCAGATCTGTAACAAAACAGAGAGGAAAGATAAGGCAGAACAAAATTTAAAGAAAGAAAATCTTGAGTGAAAGAATTACGAAAAGGGATAAAAAGAAAGAAAGAAAGAAAGAAAGAAACAAACAAACAAACAAAAGAAAGAAAGAAAGAAAGAAAGAAAGAAAGAAAGCAGTATAAAATCAGGAAGGGAAGCGAGAAAGGAAATTTTGATGAGAAATAAGAAACAAGAGAGCTTGAAACAGAGAAACTGGGAAAATACGCGAGAAAGAGAAAAATCGCTTGAAAGAAAAATAAGGCAGGAACAGAAAGAAAGAACGAAGAAAGAAATGTAAGGAAAAGAAGAGAGGGAAAAAAGATATAAATATACACAACAAAAATATTATAAATTTAAACTAATTCTTAACTATTTTATGCGCAAAAATAAGCAGTGTAATTATGTCTTCCATTACGGTTTTGTCTTGCCTGCCCGGTGTAATCTGTGCAGTGATGCACAAAAATGAATGACGTCATACAAAGGTTTAGGGCAGCTTGGCAGTCAGCAAATCTCATATTAACCCCTCAAGGGGTCGGGCCAAGGAGAGGGTTATCTACGGACCTCTTCGGCTCTGATAATGTAGCCCTTGTTTGCGCAGGTCTTTGAGGGGTAGAGAAAAGGGGATTGGGGCAGGGGAAGGCGAGAGTAGTCCTGCAACAAGGGATGCCTTTGTTCCCCGAAGATAACTCAGCCATGGTTGGAGAGCCAACCACTCCCGTGGGCAGCGGAGTTGTCTGCCTTGTATTGGATGTTCGAATGGATTTGTGCTGTGGGCACGAACAGTGAGCATTCTGTTTATGAGTGTACATGTGCACGTGTGTTTGTGACTGCGTCGATACAGTTGTAAACAGAGAGATTTAATGATATTTAGATACGTATCTATTAAACTGTAAATAATGTGAAATTTGAAACCGCTGAATTTGAAAGTAATTACCCACAGTGTAGACCCTCTACAAAAGTGGTTTAATAGGGACGTTCCAATATTATAAATTCTTGTTTGTCTTAGAAACCGCGAGGTTCATTCAGGGCTTTCCACTGTGATTTGTAAACGCAAATGTTCAGATTATACCTGCCACTAAAAGATAAATTGGATCATTCCATGTAAAGTTCGCATATTTTCTACATATGCCAAGCTAATGAGTTTTTCACCCATCGAACGAATGAATTGCAGCGTTACTGGTTTTGATATTCTTCAGTTATCCCTTGATTTATCGAGTTAGATGTTTTATCGCTCTATTTACATTTCATTTTATCCCTTTTAACGCAGCCTTGGGCGGATGTTCCTTCGTTTCCTTTTTAATGTCGTAAATAAACATCTCGGCAGACCATCTAAAAGAATGCGTTTTCCCCATATCTTTATATTACATTGTTATTTTAGATTACATCGTGAAATGAAAAGAATTGTTGTATTCTGCTGTCATAACGCTGTCATGGACTTTGTATTGTTCAAGGTTTTCAGAACAAATCTTAGCTGATTTTCAAAGGTGTATGGGTATGTGTATGTGGAAGAGACGGGGGCTCAGTGTATGTATTAAACGTGATTAAGTACGGTCTTGATAATTAAAAGTTGGTTTTCCGAGATTTACAGAGTTAATACAGTAGTGATTTTTCAGTACAAAGTGAATAGCGATTTTCAGATCCAAATAAATATCTATGTAGTAGTTTTGTTGTTGTTTTTTTTATATTAAGTGACTAGTGGTTTTCAAGTACTATGTGAATAGTGGTTTTCTAGCACTAAGTGAACATTGTTTCTCTAGTATTAAGTAAATAGTAGTTTTTTAGTACTATGTGAATTGTGGTTTTCTAGTGCCAAGTGAACATAATGTGTAGTGATTTTTTAGTATTACGTGAATAGTGTTTTCTAGTACTAAGTGAATTGTGATTTTCTAGTGCAATAGTCGAAGTGAACTTTGGTTTTCTAGCGTAAGTGAATAGTGGTTTTCTAATACTAAGTGAATAGTGGATTTCTAAGTACTAAGTGAATAGTGGTTTTCTATAAATAAGTGATTAGTGGTTTTTCAGTATAAAGTGAATAGTCGTTAGCTAGTATCAATAAATAGTGGTTTTCTTTTACAGGTTATGCTAATTTAAGGGAGGTTTTCAAAGGCTTGCAGTGATAACTGAATAGCTGTCTACCCAAAGCTGAATAGTTTTTGTAATTTTTGTAATTGTCGTTGAAAATAAAGTGGCTGTAATTCAGAGATGTTTGTCTGCATTCTTTAACCAGCAGGCATCTGAGCTTCCTTTATGGCCTTATTCAAAACTGACGACACATTTAAATTTAAGCAAACATGCGTACGCGAAGACTACTGAGAGCTTGTACATTAATCTCGGGATCTCTTACCATCGTAAGAATTATTTTAGTGCATCGGTGCTGAATGCACCCTTAATGGCGTTCAAAGTGTAGAGTTAATGTAATTCTTACGATGGGAAGAGATCCCATCGTTAATTTGCAAGTTCTAAGGTATCTTCCTTTGGCATGTTCAAACTTTAACATGCTTAACTTTTGGAGATCTGCTAGCTATTTGACTAGGAACATTATTGAAACACTGACCTTTTGTTTTCGAAAGTACGCTTGATTTGGCTGACTCAGTAGTGCGAACCAACTGTGACTAAGCTACAGTAATTAATGAATGCTGGAGTTCCTCTTTATCATGTGCACTATTTGTGGGTTGGATCTCCGGTCCTTGAGCCGCTAATTAGGACGGCATATTTGCACAAGGAAGATGTGAAGGGCGGAGTGTCATCATTAATTCATCTACATAATCTCACCCATTCCTTACCCCCCCCTCCTCCTCCTCCTTCTCTCTCTCTCTCTCTCTCTCTTCCCTCTCACTACCCCTCCTCCCCACCACCCTTTTGCCTTTCTGTACACCCCACCCTTAAGTAAAAATTTGTTAATTGCCAGCTCATCAACTTAGCATTTATTTTTTCCGCTCTTAAGAATCATGTGGCCAAATCTGTGGGCTTTCATTTTAACTGTGGTTTTTATAATGATTGCTCGTAAACAGCTGCAGAACTTGAAAACAGTTAATTACGGGTAGGCCTACAATCAGCTGTGCATACTGACGATTCGTCGATTCTTTTGGAACATGGAGAACATTGCCAGTATCTAAAAGGTGGCTTGTAATGAACAGAATACTGTTATTTCAGGTATGTGTGCTTAAGTGGCTGTTGCATTTAAGTACACTACATGTTGCACGTAAGTGGATTGCCAGGAAGAGAAGACTGCATGTAGGCCTAAGTCTCTCTTTTTATCTGTATTTCCCATATTATTACCCAGCTTCTCTCTTCCTTGTCCCCTTCGCATCTTCTTGCGTATCATCCCTACCCCTCCACCTCCCTCCCCCAAAGCCACACTCCCTCCCCCACCCAGCCAGGAGCTAGCATCTCCTACCTCGTGTTGCCCAGCCCGCGATGAAGTCTCCAGAGACAGGGTTGCCACTTTGCGGTTTGCCTTTTCTTAAATTAGATGCCAAAATTACACCAGATGGCATTCAGCTTCACTAGATGTCTAATTCTCACTTTATCTGAGCTTCAAATAGAAACTGATGAAATTAATTCAACACATCACTTTTCTAAATTAATAAAATTTAAATTTTTTTATGTGTGTTTTTTTTTTAAAACCAAAACGAGATTCTGCTAAGTACAATAATTTACTGTTTAATGGGCATTACTTCTAAAATCTGCGTCGATAGCGACCACGTGTAACACATGTTGTGTTCTTGTTTCGTACGACTTGCTATCATGCAAGCACCCGGTTTGTAGCTATATATATAGCAAAAATGCAGCCATTTTGTTGTGTGTCTCCATCACATTTACTTTAGAAAATACGGTCTTCTCACACGTGAGAAAGAGCTAGCAGTATTTTCACTGTTGCAACCTCTAATGACAATATAAATATAGATCTTCTCATCCCCCTCGACCCTCCCCCCACCCCTCTTTTCTGTCTGATCAGTCTCCCCTTTTTGTCATTCACGATTTCACCAGATTTAGTGAAAAATCACCAAGAGAGGCAACCCTGCCTGGAGGATAGGGAGAAACGAGAGAAACAAGAACCGGAACCAATGCAGCAGTGGCGCCAACCGCCACCGGCCTAGCAGCGCTCAACTGTTCCTGGCAACTGGTGCGGAAACGTTTCACCCTCTGGCCAGTCTTACTTCTAGTCTAGCTCTTAAATTTTTCTTGTTTGTTTTAACGGAGCGCGTCGGCTGTCAGCACACCGCAAGTGGTTGCAGATGATCGGCACTCTTAGGAATTTTACACGACATTAAAAATCTAGGAACTAGAAGTCGTAAAATATTGTTTTTTAGTGCTCTTTGGAATCCGTTCAACAACTTAACGTTTTTTTTTCTTGTTCCTATAGAACGTGAGTCCGAGTGTGTGATGTTTTTATCTTCCTTCTAATTCAGCAAGCATTTTTTTTCTGTTGATCCCGTTGACTTGAAAAGAATTTTTTTCATTATCCAGGGAAAAAAAATTGGCACAACCTGCAGTGACCAAAAGTTTTATTTATCGTATGAGTTATCTGAACGATCAACAAACAAACTTTGGGATAACGGAATTGGGAGAGAAAATAAACATCTGTGAATGTGACAAAAATATTTTTTTATTGTTTGCACTTCCAAAACGATTATTAGTTTAAATATATCAATGTATTGACAGGAGAAATCAGTGAATTATATTCCACCGTCTTCTAACATTATAATTAGTCTAGTATTAGTAGTGAATTTCCAGGAGTTTCCAGCCTAGTTCGTGGATTTTCTACAAAATTTCCAATACATCCTGAAAATGTCGTCGTGGTTGTTGTGTGTGGTGGTGGTAGCACTGTGCTGTATGCGGGCCCAGGTGGTGGATGCTGTTGCGTTGAACTTGTTCTATCCTTTCGGTCTTCAAGTTGGAGATGAGGCGTTGCAGCCAGGGGACGATATCAGCACCAGTGAGATCCCTTTGAACGAGGCTATTGTCTTCTACAACACTACCTTTGATAGAATCTATGTGAGTATTCTGGGCATGTTCTGATCAAATCTTTTTCTACTATCAATATATGCACGTAACAAGAAGAAGAAAGTTAGAGCCGAACATTACCGGTTGTGAAGTGGACCATTTTTGGATGGTTGGTTGGTAATTTGGTAGTACAGTATATGGTCCATAGTCCTTAAAGCTCCTGCAATATTCGGAGACTCCAGCTCAAAGGAAAAAAAGAATTGTCCAGATGAAGAGCATCACAGAATGCACTTTAGTTTCTTTAAGACACTTTAGCCCGCCCGTGGCGCAGTGTGACAGAATAGTTACAGAGATAGAATTAAGAGTTAAAGATGTGAGTAGGCTACCGGTATACTCCTGTTGTCCTACTGTATGACATGCCGAATAATTTCAATTACATTTCTCTCAAGATGGAGAGGGGGGAGGGGGGAGAGGGAGAGAGAATGTAGACTTATTTCATTACATTTGAAAGACGCCCCTACCTTGAACATAACTATACACTGAATAGACTATGTGCACATTGTCGTCCTGGAAAACTGTCGCCTATGCATGCTGGTGTGGATATGTCGTTGTGCAAGCGTGTGTCTCTTCAGTTGTGTAAGGAGCTAGTTAAAAAAAGACATCATTGCACGCGAGGATTTGAGCGTCCCAAACTCTCTCTCTACCCTTTCCCGGCCAATGCGACACTACTAACATGCCATTTGTTTTCCATGTCAAACCAT
>JAWQUT010000134.1:1394874-1406778 GCA_033807755.1 Ellobium chinense | reverse complement strand
ATCTGAAATGAAAACAGGTGGAAATTGTAGCTAGACAATGGCTTCATAAGCAGCTGGTAAGCAAACTGTTAAACCAGCTCAACTAAGAATTTCCCTTCTATCGACGATGTCCATAGCTGCAGCTACAGTAGAACTCTGTTAACACAAACACTGCCTAGCACATTCGCTGTTTAGCACACTCCTATGTAACAGTGTTGTAATTGCTGGATAGCACTCTGGATTTTCCACTGTAATTGAGCCAGATATATCTAGAGCATATCTATCTTTCTTTCTTTCTTTCTTTCTTTCTTTCTTTCTTTCTTTCTTTCTTTCTTTCTTTCGTTCTATTTTTCTTCCTTTTTTTCTTTCTTTCTCTCCATTTTCTCACTTCCTTGCCTTCGTCTTCACTGTCTTTTATTTGATATAGATTTTGTATTATAGTTGTGTTGTTGGGCCAAGAGTTTGAATGTTGACTCTATATCCCCTGCTGTCTTCTGTTTTGCAGCTGAACACCTTCCAACTAATACTGGCCTCAGATGGCTACAACTCCTTCGCCATTTTCCACTATCTGGATGGCGGTATCCAGTGGACCGAGTCAGATGGCAAGTTCCGTCCAACCTACCGTGATATCCCGCCACAGGCCGGCTTTGATGGTGGCAAGGGAAATCTGAACTACACACTCGCTGGTTCTGGCCAGTCAGGCACCTTTACCTCGTAAGTGACTATGTGGGTTTGACGTAGTGTTGATATTGAGGTTACAGACCTGTAATGGGATTGGAACTTTTTTTTCCTCTATGGGAGTTATTGACATTTTGAGTTTCCCTCTGAATCCAAAGTTTTAGCTTTCACCCAGACCCATACCAGATTTAAGCTCATTGTGTGGCTCAAATTTTAAAACTGACCTAACCCTATCAAGCTCATTGAAATTTTGAGCTTGGTTGCTATTTGTAAACAGACCCTAATTTTTTCACTGGTAAACGCCAAATCCGTCGGTCGTCTGAGCATACCCTTGACCTGGCAGTTCCAGCCCAAGGCTATAAATGATATAGTGCCTGGCAAAATAAAGTAAAGAGGACACAATTTCTCAATAAATCAAAATTTGCCCCTTGAAGCCCTTATTACTGGATGCAGGATATGCCAAAAGAGGGAAAAAAGGAGATGAAATATAACCCCATAGTAGCTGTCTTTGTAAGGTTAAGCACCGTGGCTGAATGGTTGCGACGTTGGAATCAAGATCTCAAAGCCGTGGGTTCAATTCCCCACCACGATCGTGCACTAAGTGCCTTGAAGTAGCATTTCATTCGCATTTTCCTCAAATCATTCGTTCATGAAAATGATTACCGGGCTAAAGGCAGTGAAGGATCATTTCAGAATGCTAATGATCATAGCTGTAAATGACACTATTTCTGTATATGCCCCACGGAGCTGAGAAAGCAGAAAAATATCGGATATCATCGAGAGGATAGAAAGAAAGGAGGATGCAGCTGGTAATTTCGAAATCCCTGATACGTGTATTTACTAAGAACACGTTTTCTATAGCGTTCTCCATCTGTTTTCAGAGGTTCGAACGTGAATATCCCTGGAGTGTGGCTGTACCATATCGGCAACACAGGCAAAGGCAATGTCCGGCCAGCTGACCTCAACACAGGAGAGGGTAAGTACGCTATTTTAGTGGTTTTATGGACAGAAGTGTTTTGGCTGGAAAGCCACAAAGTAAGATTTTTGCACGTAAAAAGGCCAGCAATATGCAAAAAAAAAAAAAACCGAAACAACAAAACAACAGAAAAATGTTTATAGACTGGTTCATGTGAGGGTCCTTGGGGTTTTTTTTTGCAGTGGCTTTTGTCTCGGTTCTAGTGTTACTGTTTCATGTGCTACAGGTCTCATTCTCTGTTCCATTCACGTTTGTGTGTTACCATCCCCTTCTCACCTATTCCTTTGACCGTCCTTTGTGTTGCAGTGACCCTCTTCGAAGTGGAAACCGCCCAGGAGAGCTGCTTCCAAAGCTCTATCGCATGTCACGCGAACGCCCAGTGCATTGACCACGACGGTGGCTTCTGCTGTATGTGTGTCCCGCCTTTCTATGGAAACGGCCTCCAGTGTCTAGAACCAGGTACGGCGGGTCATCTGTCATACAGGTGGACCTCTTTGGTATTTGTTTGGATCCAACAGACAGACAGGCAGGCAGACAAACAGACATACAGACAGACAGACAGACCGACAGACAGACAGACAGGTAGCACTGAAACGGATTACAAGTACACTGTACTGACATAGACTAGTGCATTTGTAAGAATGTGAAAAAAAATGGGATAGAATGTTACCTTTAAGATTTTAGGAAGACTAGGAAGCTTAGTTTAGCGAGGAAGTTATTTATTGCTTCTTTAAAAATGACACTAGTATGTCTTTGCTGGTGAACAGGAGCTTAATAATAAATGGGCTGGTCGGATCTGGTCTTTCATCTTTATTAATACCATCATAATGTCTTTGCTGGTGATTAGGAGTACCCCAGAAATTGAACGGCCGGGTATACGGCTCTCTGAATGGAGTATCTCTGGACGGAGACCTGTTGATGCACACATACGTGGTTACCACGGACGGAAGGACGTACAGCGCCATCTCACGGGTACCAGCCAGCCTCGGTGCCGCCATGCAGACCTTGAACTCCATTGGTGGAATAATTGGCTGGCTCTTCGCTGCTCCGATGAACCCCAGAGCCAAGAATGGATACAGTTTTACAGGTGAGTTTGTCCTTTCAAGATTTTGACAGAGCAAGATGCCGTGGACATTGATATGTCTGTTTCGCTGTTATTTTGGGACTCTGTAAGGTTTGCCCACGGCAAATATGGCTCCCATAAGCACTAGACATGCTGGGAAAACGATTGGGCTTCATGTTGATAAAATCTGGAAATCTGCCCACAAATCCAAATCCTGCGTCAGGCAGGAGAACCATCTAGGCATCATGTAGGTAGTATGCAGGCTACCCTGTTCTTAGAAGTGTGAAGAAGCCATATGAGTCCAGGAATGATTTTGAAAACTGTGTATGGTGAATGGAGTCACATGGAAATGAGTGAAAGGCAATTTTAATGTTGACATGTACACATGAGGATTAGAGAAGCTAGAGCTAGAGGGAGACGTCCACCTAAAGCTCTTTTTCCACGCTAATATTGCAATGTAAGAGTTTGATATCAACGAAAGCCATAGACCAAAATGTCACCACAAGAAGCATCCACATGAAATTGTAGAAATGCGAAAGGACTGAAGCCAAATTAAGAAAATAAATAAAAGAACGTGTGAACACAACCCAATATGTCTGCGTTTCCTTTATGTCTAAAGAATGAATCTTTTCCAGGTGGCAAATTCAACCGCACCGCCCGAGTGACCTTCCAGTCAGCTGACCGGGCCGACTACGTGGTGCGCATCTACCAGAACTTTATGGGACACGACTCACTTAACAACATCCGTATGGAGACCAGATTGGAGGGCAACATGCCTGACATTCCTCTCGGTGCCATGGTTTCTGTGGACGACTATCATGAGAACTACAAGAGGACAGCTCCAGGTAAGTCTTGATGGCGTGCTGACGAGAGAGGGGACGAGGATAGTCAGGATATGAGACGTGCCTGACATCTGTCTGGGCATCATGAGAACTACAAGAGGACAGCACCAGGTATGAGAGATCAGGGTTCTGGCAAATGAACCAATAGGAGGATTGAGCTGATGCTTGAAATTTAAACACAACTGTTATCCCGCTTCCATCATTCGTGAGACACTTTGATAAAGATTAAGTCTTTTGGCAAGTTTTTTTTTTCTTCGGATAATGCGACTGTTACACTTTGGTCTACTTTTTAATCGATACCATTCCAGAATTTGTTGAATTCTTTCTCAAAGCAAATTTTAAGGCAGATAGATCTCCAGATGGTCGCCGTTGGTGATGACGGTAGCGGTTGTCTAATAGCGATGGTTACTACCCTGATGAAGATGATGTGCTAATAATGATCATACTATGATTTAAAAGTCTTGTATCTAGATTTTCTAAATGGCCGAAACACTTAACAGCTTTCTCAGCATCCTGAGAACATAGAGTCCAATGTCGTTACCGTTTTGGAAATCTTGCTCATTGCCAATCAGTCACCAACTTTCACTGGCAATATTCAGGATCCAGGCTAGAAGCACGAAGGTTGGAAAATATGAGCTATAGAATACAGAAATTATCGCTACAGAGTGGCAAAGATGGTTTGAAGAAGGAAAAACGAAAAGAAAAGAAGAATATATATAATATATATCCACCCGTGCCCTCCGGGTAGACTGCCGAGGGGAGAGCACAGGTACCGAACCGCAAAGTGGTGCTGTGCTCCCACGCCCTCGACCGCCATCATCATCATCATCATCATCATCATCTGTGACTGTTTCTCCCTAGGTACCATCAAGTCTTTCGTGGCCCGCACCTACCGCGTGAATGACGTGGCATATAGATACACCTGGGACAACACCATCACGTTTGACGAGTGTGAGAATGGCCAGAGCCGGACCGTCAGTGACGTCATGAAGCTGGCTGTCTCCAGGCATTACGTCAAACACAGCGAGCAGGACCAGGTGGTCAGGTTTGCTATGACGTCAAAGGTCGGCATTTTTGCAGGTAAGAATTCTTGTTTGAATGACCAGTTTAGCAAGTGAGATGGAATTTCGTAATGAGGTCTGATTTCGGGTAACCTATGCATTTGCTCTTAATATTATGCAGAATGGAAATAATGTTTGTCTGGTTTGTTTCACTTTTATAATATTTCCTCTCAGAAAATGTAAGAAAGGCTAGATCTAGAGCTGTTATTTCACAAATCAAAGATAGACTCTCATTTTGCGATGTGGAAAGCAACATAATAAGTTACCATTTCATCTCCTTTATTGAGCATAGATCCTGACACCTTGCGCTGTCTTCATTACCTCATGGTTCTTAGTCACATATCATATATCAAGTAAACATCACATCATGATGTAGGCCTAGATCCAATCTCCTCCCATTCCAGCTTTGTCGCTATCCAGCACACAGATCAATATCACATTTTGGCTAAATCATTTCTCCTTTTTTCTGGCATCAAAAATCATTATATTATTTTAATGTCTCAAGCATAAACCCATTACCTTAATGTGTACCTGTATCCCTCCACTCATTACTCATTTCTCCCTCTCCCTCCCCTCCCCCCCCCCCCCCCCAAAANCACAAAAAAAACCCAACAAACAATGCCTTTCAGGAGCGGATCCATGTTCCGGTGGGGCCCAGAACTGTGATGAGAACGCCGACTGTGTCCCAGATGGTGACTCCTATCAGTGTGTCTGTCGCTCGGGCTACTCTGGAGACGGCGTTTACTGTCAAGGTAGGTAGGACTGTCATGGGAAGGCAGAATAGTTAACAATTTTCCTCTAACACACAACGCAACATTAGCAACAGTTGCATAGAAACATTAGCAAAAATCAGCATAGCAACATTAGCATAGCAACATTAGCATAACAACATTAACATAGCAATATTAGCATAGCAACATTAGCATAACAACATTAACATAGCAGCATCAGCATAGCAACATTAGCATAACAACATTAGCATAGCAATATTAGCATAGCAAAATTAGCATAACAACATTAACATAGCAACATTAGCATAGCAACATTAGCATAGCAACATTAGCATAACAACATTAGCATAGCAACATTAGCATAGCAACATTAGCATAACAACATTAACATAGCAACATTAGCATAGCAACATTAGCATAGCAACATTAGCATAGCAAAATTAGCATAACAACATTAACATAGCAACATTAGCATAGCAAAATTAGCATAACAACATTAACATAGCAACATTAGCATAGCAACATCAGCATAGCAACATTAGCATAGCAACATTAACATAGCAACATTAGCATAACAACATTAACATAGCAACATCAGCATAGCAACATTAGCATAACAACATTAACATAGCAACATTAGCATAACAACATTAACATAGCAACATCAGCATAGCAACATTAGCATCACAACATTAACATAGCAACATTAGCATAAATTAGCATAACAACATTAACATAGCAACATTAGCATAGCAACATCAGCATAGCAACATTAGCATAACAACATTAACATAGCAACATTAGCATAGCAACATTAACATAACAACATTAGCATAGCAACATTAGCATGACAACATTAACATAGCAACATAGCAACCTTAGCATAACAAGACGAAGATAAGATGCTGCAGGTTTGAATCAGCACTGCTTTGCTATAAGAACTGGAGCTTGCAAATGACTGTACTAATTCCATATCATAACGTAAGTGCTGGTATCAAAAGGTTGCAACAGTTTACAGGTATTATTTCTAATGTTGGATCAAGGCTCTCTCTACAGGCAGTGATTTTTGGGAGCACAGAGTACTCCACGTAAGTCGAAGTCGCTTGAATCGATCTTCTTATTATTTCTCTTATGTTCACTAACTATTATTAGGCTTTGGAAAAATCGAGTTGATGTACAAGAAAATCCTTATGAAACGGCCACTCCTTTGCCTGTCAGGCTGGGCCAACTTTTCCATGAACCGAACTGATCATATTCTAGAACAAGACAAGGTCAGTGACGGGATGGAAACATTCGGTCATGTTAACCAGCTGGTCAGTGTAATCAAAGAACGTCTTGATAAGCACCCAGCTGTATTAGGATGCAGCAATAATGTTTTTCTTATGTTTCAGACGTTGACGAGTGCGAAATGAGGCCCTGTGATCAGAATGCTCGGTGTTACAATGTGCCTGGAACCTTCCAGTGCCAGTGCCTGCCTGGCTATTCAGGAGATGGCCGTGTGTGCAGGGGTAAGACGAGCTGCTTGGTTGGTTGGTTGGTTTAGTGGTTGGTTGGTTTATTGGTTGGTTGGTTGGTTGGTTGGCTGGCTGGCTGGCTGGCTGGTTGGCCGATTTTTTAGTTGCATCGATCGCAGTATTTGTTTTTGCTTTCCACCACAAACTTCAAATCAAGGGAATTAACAACATTAAATAAGTTGTCAAAATGTGGAGTTACTTCTCTTAGCAGCCATGATTTCTGGTATGCTGGCAAGTATTTCTTCCTCTTGTTTTATTTAGTAGTTTTGTCTAGTTGTCACACGATTTGGGGAGTTTAAGTTCATGCATGAGACTGAATTGTTTTTCCATATTACGATTTTAAACCTCATAAGGAACTATTATTATTATGTTTAGTATTCTGATATCTGCAAAATTTCACCACACTAGTAAAGAAATTGGCGTAAAGCTAAAAACGGGAGTGTGGAAGAAACGTCCTTTGTATTGTGCCGTGATTCTGTAAAGCTTGCTACCTACTTGCTCTTCCAAAATTTCACCAGAATGTGTCAGTTTTTGAAATCATCGCCTTCAAGCATTACTTTATGGAGTTTTAACATTTGCAAAATTCAAGCACATCCTAAGGCCTTGTGTCCTGGTCTGATAGGAAAAATCCTGAAATTCTCCCACAGTGTACTGAAGACTGAGGTTAAGGGCAGTGTTGGAAATAGGGTTAATGAAGGAAAAACAGCTTTGGGAGAGTCAAAGACCTCATAACTCTTCCAGGGTCTTTTTCTCGTCCTTAAGCCTTCCCCTGATTCTAACCCAGCATACTATGGAAGAATCCCAGGATATGGTCATCAAACTCTGTTCACAAGGCAGGAAACACAATCGTTTCTTGATTATTATTAGATATCTTCTTGACCTCTATATGGACTCGCATGTGTTTCAGCTGATGTGAGACTGTGCGGTGAGCAGGTGTGTGACAGAAATGCCCGGTGTGTCTTCACTGAGGACACCCGCCAGCCACGTTGTGAATGTAACGTGGGTTTCAGAGGGGACGGCCTCAGATGTGCTGCTATCGGTAAGCCAAACTACACAATACAGCATTTCATTCACAGCATTAGTCATTCCAGTTTACGAATGCCCTATGTCTGTTTGAGATAATGCTTGAACTCTCTTAAGATGTATTTGGGTGAGTGCTAGGAACATAGAGAAGATGAAGCACTCTTGAGAGTTCTTGAACAATATCAAGGGACTTTACTATCCTTTAGCATCGCTCTGAGAGTTGCAGGATCATGGCAATTGGACATACGATATTTGTAAACTTAGGTGAAGAAAGTCTATGGAAGGCTTTTACTTCAGGTAGATAGAAAACTCTCGCAGAGGGACACAACGTGATGGACGAACATAGCCAGCTTTCTGCATTTGACAATAGGCATGAACTATTCTTAAGAAGGAGCCACTAGAAATGGCACACGTATGAATGGTCTGTTGTAGGTTATAGCACATGGATTAACCCCAGCCTTTACTCAATTCCACTGGGATGTGAACTATTCTTAAGAATAAGCCACTAGAAATGGCACAGGTATGAATGGTCTGTTGAAGGTTATAGCACATGGATTAACCCCAGCCTTTACTCAATTCCACTGAGATGTGAACTATTCTTAAGAAGGAGCCACTAGAAATGGCACAAGTAGGAATGGGTTGTTGTAGGTTATAGCACATGGATTAACCCCAGCCTTTACTCAATTTCACTGAGTTAAGTACTGGAAGTAGCCAAATATCATGACTAGCTGATCAACGCCTCCATGAGTATTGCAGTAGAAGGATGTTGCCGGGATGATTCTCATTGTCTCTCTGTTGTATTCCAGAGGCCAGTTGTAACGAGGCAGACATCTGTGCAGAGAATGCTGAGTGTCTGTATGACGAGGATCTCAGACAGTATTACTGTGAGTGCATGGACGAATTCAGTGGTGATGGCTTCTCCTGTGAACTTATGGGTGAGTGGATGGTTGGTACAGTATTACATAGCGAACTCTTGTGGTGTCGAGATGGTGCTACTTTCAGTGGTGCCGATATTGATGATGCCAGTGATGCTGCTCCTTGCTGCAGTTGAGATTAGTAAAACTGAGTAGTGGTCTACAACTGTTGCTAAGGAGTCAGAGCATTATTCTACTCTCTGCTGTAAAACAATATCCGTACATTTAAAAATGCGGCTCAGCAGCTGTAGAGCCAACGTTTGGTGTTTGGACCTATTTGTCTTTACCACGTAATTCTTCTCCCAAAGTGAAGTCATTTTGGGTGTAGCCGTTAGAATCCCTTTACTTACCACTGTCTCCTGTCACAAAATATCAGGAAATGACGTTATCATTCTGTCTGTTGTTTTCATACTTACTCCTCTGAGAAAATGGTGAACACCATTGGCCAACAGTCCTAGAGTAGCTTTATCCTACGTTGCCTAGGGAGTATCGCTCCATGTTGTTCTCGTCTTGTGTCCATGCTGCCATAGTGTGTTGGTTATAGTGCTACAGTGTTCTATATCTTACCTTTGTCGTTTCAGTGATATTAAGATAAATCCATCCTGTTGTACCGGTATTGTGCCGAGGACGTATCAGTCCTGTGCCAATGGTGTCCTGACGTCATTTCGGAGATACAATTTGTATTTCAATACTGGGCTTGTGGGCGTTGTCTCGGAGATAAAATTCTTATTTTAAGACTGAGCTTGTGGTCTTTCTTTCCCCAGATAATGGCTGCGGGGACTGTGACAGATACGCCCAGTGTATATTTGACATTACCAGAAACACTTATGCTTGTCAGTGTAATGCCGGGTATACCGGTGACGGCAGGCGCTGCACGCTCATTGGTGAGTACCCACATTATATTTTTATAGCGTATTTTTGGAGTCAGCACCAAGGCATTCAGAGCAATCCAAATTCTCTGTCCAGCTTTCTGTTCCAGTAGCTGTGGAAGAACATTCACGCTTAATGTTACATTTTAGTAGTAATCTAAGTGAAAAACCACTACTTGAAAACGAAAAAGACGTCATGCCTCATATAATTAAGGACATTTACAGCGCAGTATTTGGGAGTCCTCACTGGTAAGTCGCTTCCCAGATCTGCCAGCAATATGATCACAAAGTCATATTCTTTTCAGATGTAGACGCTCAGCACTCGTAGGACTTTTTGGTTTTGGTAATGACTGTTCATTCATGGCCTCATCAAGACATTACCTCTCATTTTTTTACCATTCGCGAACGAAATTATCGCATTTCGTTTGTAATATTCAGACGCTACAAACTACAACGCATGGGAGTTAATGGTCATGTCATATTACGTCATAGATATTAATTAGTGAGCTATGCTAAAGTGCAACCGATCCACCCATCACGATGTTTGGTAGTGAGCAATGACGTTAGGAGAAGAGGATGTTTTTATCCTGAAGTCTTCGTTGATGACAGCATTATACTATGATAGTGTTAACTGCGACTGCTTTCCGCGCTTATAGTAGGGGCACGCTTATATCGTTTCTTATACCTCTTGGTCCTAACGCACACTATTTCTCACTCACTGCTCACCTTTCACTGTCTTCCAGATACGTGTGCTGACTGTCACCGTAACGCCAGGTGTGTCTTCAACGACGAGACCAGCGACTACGAGTGTGTTTGTGTACGGGGTTACCAAGGCGACGGTCAGTCATGTGAGCTGAGAGACTGCCGGGAAGACCCTGAGATGTGTGACCCCGATGGCGGAATCTGCTGGGTGGACCAGGAGAGGGATGTGGGCATCTGCAGGTGCAACTATGGCTTCAGAGGTAAATGTGGTCATCCTCAGGTCTTTTCGGCCATTTTATGGAGGAGGACCATTTATTATGCACTTAAGGTTCACCCACCATCTTACCAGCAATGCTGTGACCTTAAGAAATCCTATCGAGAGATTCGCTTACAATTTTTAGTCGAACTTTTAAGAAGGAAATCGCCATGTCATATTCCAAAGATATGGTAGTCTATGTTTGGTAGAAATGTGAATGGCCCAGAAATGAAGATTACAAAATATTGTACTGAAAAAAAAAAAAGACTGGATGAGAAGCTGGCAAGCAAGAATTAGTAATGGTTTTATGTTTGTTGTTTGGCAATTTTTTAATAACCAATAAAATGTTTATTATGTTCATGATATTGGCAGGGAGGAATTAGATACGCGAGGAACTGGAGCAGTAAAACTAGTGACAGTGGCAGCGATTAAAACAGCAATATTGGTTAAGCGTAGCAAGAATTCGTAACTCATACAGCATCAGCACCAGCAGATGTAAGCAAAAATCCATTAAGAGGAACTTTGAAGTATGAGTCAAATTTCACTAACATTATTCAGACTCTTTTTTTCCCATACAAACCAGAATAAATAATTCGTTGAAATATCTAGGTGATGGTTTCAACTGCCAGCCAACCGGATGTGACGTGTATGATGACTGTGACTCCAACGCCAGATGTGTGTCGGACGGCACGAGGCACTCCTGTCAGTGCAACGAGGGTTTCGTGGGAGACGGACGGCGCTGCAGACCACAGAGTAAGATCTATTAAGAGACCTCGCTTCAGATCATGTCAAACATAAGAAGGAAAACAGTTAAGAGCTGGCGTATTAACCATGGGTTCTCTTTCTATAATAAAAATAGAGCTAACTCGTCATGTTGAACTTACAAAAGACACTTTCAGCACTGATACAGTTAATTAAATTCTTACGATCTTAAAAGATCCCACTGTTCATGGTCAAGTTCTCAATTAACAAAGGGGATTTTGGGTGAGAGGGCAGGTGAAGTCCTTGGCCAACAATAAAGAAATATGGAGATAAAAGAATGTCAGAGAGGATGATAAAAAAAGAAATAGGATGTAGAATAGAAAAGAACGGCATTGGTTGAGTACGTCCATCTCTGGAGATCGTTCTTCGGTCCTGGTGCCAATAACAACAATAACAATAACAATAACAATATGTTTATTGAGCTCAGACAACCATCTGTTGTAAATGAGCAAAATAAAAATATTTTCAACAAGCAATTCACATTTTACCCTCCCCCCTCTCTCTCTCTCTCTCTCTCTCTCTCTCTCTCTCTCT
>JAWQUT010000134.1:1360303-1391101 GCA_033807755.1 Ellobium chinense | reverse complement strand
GGAGGGTGTTCATGTTGTGGAGACTGAGAAGCTCAATGCAACCAAGATATTATGAAAATAGTCATCTGATCAGGACTATATCCAAGATTGTTATTTGCTTCACTGTAGTTTGATGTTGCTGTTATTGTTGTTATTGTAGTTGTTGTTGTTGTTGTTGCAGTTGTTGTTATTTTTGTTCTCATTCTTGTTGTTGTCTTACTGTTGTTGATGTTGTTGTTGATGATGATGATGAGATGATATTGTTGTTGTTGTTGTTGTTTTTGTTGTTGTTGTTGTTGTTGATGGTGATGTTGATGATGATGATGATAAGGATATGTTGTTGTTGTTGTTGCTGTTGTTGTTATTGTTGTTGTTGTTGTTGTTGTTGTTGTTGTTGGTGGTGGTGGGTGACCTATTGAAGATGAGAGATTGGTGACTGACTTTGTTGAATAAGTTAAAGACAGGAATAATGGTAGACTTCTAGAAAGCTAAGTATATATCCTACAGACCAAAAAAAGAGC
This sequence comes from Ellobium chinense, assembly GCA_033807755.1. Lineage (NCBI taxonomy): Eukaryota > Metazoa > Mollusca > Gastropoda > Ellobiida > Ellobiidae > Ellobium > Ellobium chinense. The sequence continues at coordinate 1,390,601 of JAWQUT010000134.1, read as the reverse complement.
AGAGGTTCTTGTTCGACACCAAGAATGAACCCTGCAAGTCCAGAGAGAAAGTAGGGCAAGTTGTATAAGGGGAAGATGAGTTGTTTGGTTTTTTTTGTGAGCTCTCGTTGAAGGTTAGGCTTGGCTGTTAATGCAAATATATACAATCGGCTCCGCTTAACTGCAACATCTTCCTACTCACAACCCCTTTCTCGATAACAGAACACTATACTTCATACAAAAATCACTAGATAATCGCACAGTCCATTTAATCGAAATTTATGTCCAAATTATTGCTATTAAGTAGAGACAAACTATGCTTGTCCGATCCATCTGACGTGTATGTCAACCTCTGACTGTCACCCACACCAGGCATGAAGTCTCCCGAGGGTATCGCCATAGACTATGTTGCCAGGAACATGTTCTTCACGGACTCTGAGATGGACTGTCTCAAAGTCTCCCGCCTGGATGGTTCCTCTATGAAGACACTGGTCAACACAGATATGATCAACCCTAGAGCTATTGTGCTGGACATTAGCAGAGGGTGAGTCACGTGACACTTGTAAAGTGCAACATGATGCAGTGAAGTGTACATGACCTGGACCTTTTTTTTTTCTGCATTTCTTACAAAATCATGTGATACTGTCACAACGTTAGACTGCGAAACGGAGCACATATTTACCTCTGCATGTATGGCCGTTTAGCTCAGGGTATCTCCAATGTCAGCCTGTTTCCTTCACACCTATGACAACAAAATTTGTCGGCTATGAAATGTGCAGGATATTATATGTTTTAGCCAATGTGGTTGAAGTGAATTACCTATTTACTTTCACTCGTAACTTTGAAGGACCCATTTTTGGCGATAAAAGGCTTGTTGGTAGCAAATGTGTAGAATGCTAGAGAACATGCATTGTTCAGCTGTTTACTGCTGAACTGCATGGGCACAGTGGTGAGGCGATGAACTCAGGATCAACCGATTCCTGGTTATGTGATGAAAATACCTTGGGAAAGCATTTTATCTATATTTTCCTGGATTTATAGTCCACAAACTGGGATATACCTTTAATCAAAGAAAGATATCTCTTAGTAATCGTGTTTGGGACCCTGAAAACTGGTCGCGGTTTAATTCTCCTTAGCGAGGTGAGATAGTCGTCCAGAGAGCTGGCTCCCTGGGGTAAATATAATATGAACTCACTTGAGCTGACATTTCCCGGATACAAGATTAATAGATTGTTATTTTCTAGACTGTTATTATTAAATGAATTGATCATGGTCATGCTGAAATCATGTGACCATTTGCAGTGTGATCTACTGGACTGACTGGAACAGGAATAGGCCACAGATCGAGCAGATCAACATGGACGGCTCAGGCAGGAAGGTCTTGGTGCTAGAGGGACTCAGGCTTCCCAACGGGTTGGCTTTTGATACCTTCTCCCAGACTTTGTGCTGGGGAGATGCGGGTGAGTAGAGGAGAGAGAATGTTTTGGATGTTTTTCCCTACTTTCTCTCTTTCATTTTTGTTTCTTTGGGAGGAAGAGGTGAAGAGGGACTCGATCTCTTTGTGAACACGAGGCATTCCTGTCTTTGTGACCCTTTAATTCTATACCATATTTTTTTTATTGTCAAAATGTAATATGAAGATGAAAGGAAGATGGATGAATGGAGAAATTAATGAATGAATAGAGCAATCAACACAAGAAACGATTAGGCCTATAGAAATTATACTAATGACATAATATTGTCACTTTGCAGGACAATTCTTATTTATTCAACCATTTCTTTGACAAGGGGACAAGCAGTGTGATATTATTTGTTTGCTTTGTACACATCAATCCTCTAACAGTGTTTGGTGGCCAGTTCGTGCATGTTCTTATCTTGTTTTAGAACTTGCTGCGTCACAGTGGTATAGGCAAGAAGTAAGGGAAATAATACCGTGCCAAAATAAGGTCACATGAACTGTGAAAGACATCAATCTGTAAGATTTTCTACATGCTTTGTCAACTTGCCATCAAATCTTCATCACTAGTAACTCAGAGAACCTGGGACTTACGACTTTGTATCTATGTGATATGAATACACAAAACATTGATCACCTTATACAGCAATATATGTCTTATATCTTATTTAGCCTTCTCCTATACTCAATGTAGCAGAGCAAGTAGGTAGAAAGCTTTACAGAATCACGGCACAATACAAAGGACGTTTCGGCCAAATATGCCTTTTTCAGCAGACACAAAAACAAGTAGAGAGTAACGTCCTTTGTATTGTGCCGTAATTCTGTAAAGCTTTCTACCTACTTGCTCTTCTATACTCCTGTTTTTAGCTTTACGGCAATTTCTNAAAAAAAAAAAAAAAGGTGTCTAAGTAAACGGAAAGGTGCCATTCATTCATAATTTACCTCCATTTGATCTTTGTTCTTTACAGGCACACAGAGTATCGAGTGCGTCCGATCCGATGGTGCTGGCAGACGAGTGGTGTATGGTAAAGCCACATACCCGTTTGACATTACAATGCTCAATAACATAATATACTGGACCGACTGGGAGAGGTAAACATTGTACAAAATATGACCTGCATTTAGTCATCATCATTGTATTAAGTATCGTCACCATTCACACAAATTGTCAAACTGTAATAGGAGCTAAACGTTCTGGCCGAATGATTGCGACGTTGGAATAAAGATCTAAAATTGCCGACCACGGTCGTTTGTGAGTGTCTTGGGAAAGCATTTCATTCACATTTTCCATCTGTCTGTAAAAGGGTACCCGGTTATAGGCGGTGAAAGATATTGTCAGAATGCTAGTGATCAGCGCCTCCAAGTGGCAGCGGCACTGTTTGCTTCCCAGGGAGTTGAGAGAGTCCTAGAGTGATCTGGCCTGCTGGGCGTGAACGGGCATTAACATGAATATGAGACTAATAAACTGAAGTGCATTATTATTATTATTATTATTATTATTATTATTATTATTATTATTATTATTATTATATGTTAGAAACTACATTGACCCTAGCCTTTATTTGGATTGCTCTTGCTTACTTCGGTTTGAATCTTTCCTGTTTACAACTCCAGCTTCTCCCCGAGTACATCATCGCCCATACACTTACATGGAACATCATAGTAATATGAACAACTTATCCAAAAAAGATGACTTAGGAAAATGTTGAATGAGCGTGACGTATTGTTATACTTACGACCAACTGTTTAGTGCCTTGTTGTCACTGCTGTAATGTTGCAAAATTTATTATGATTTATTTTGATTATTACAAAAATCTACAGTTTAAAAAGTTTGCTATAATTATACAAGATGGACGGCATGTGCTCGCTTCACTTTTTTTTTATTTCTTGACACTTTAAAGAACATAATGTGTATACATTTTTGTTTTTTTAATTGTTTTATGAAGATGTGTTGTTATATCTGTTCGTGTCTGTCCCGCCATTTGATTCAAGTAATGTTGACTGCCCTCACACCGTCAAGCACGGTCTGGGCATGTACAGAAACTATATATAATTGTTAAACCTGCTGCTACTGTGCTCCTGTGATGACAACTATTTCACTTCTCTCCTGCAGCCGCCGAGATATCCCCAATGTCAACCAGAACGGAGGGGAGGCAAACCAACCGCTGAAACAAGCTATGGGAGGACATGGGAGGGTCTATGGCATCACAGCGGTCAAGGATCAGTGTCCAAGGGGTAGGTGACGGTCTCTCAATGCTGTTGCCGATGATGATAGTGGTGGTAGGAGTGGGCTTGGTGATGGTGGAGGTGATGGTGGTCGTCTTTGAAACTATGAAGTGATACTGACTGTAGCTCATTTTTTGTTCCTTTGATGAATCAAGCCTGCTCAGCTGCTTTTGTTTTTATAACAACCATAGCCACTGGATCAGAGACCATTCTCAAGTGCTGCGAAAAAAAAACCATGAAGCAGTGGTCATTTACTATCTTGAAAATGAAACCAGTTTTTACCAACACTTATAGATTCTGTGCCTTCTTGAATGGCAATAAAGTAGATCAGAATCTAAATTGATATTCCTTCTTTTTTTTTTCCTTAATGTTACTAAGCTCTTGTTTAAACACAGCGATTCATCCACCCACGAATGCAAAACACAAATGCTTATTTCGCCATATTAAATTAGTATTACCTACAAGTGCTTGAAAATATTTTTTCTGTGGTGTTTACTTACAGCACGGAACTCGTGTGGTCTCAATAATGGAGGTTGCAAGTACCTGTGTCTAGCATCAGCCAACGGAGGCCGAACCTGCGCATGCCCAGACAACGTGGACCCGAGATTATGTCAGCAGTAGTCCCGCATTGAATACTTGCGTGCCTTGTCATTGGTGAAAGTTGGATCACGTGAATGACAGATTGCAGGACATTCGCAATAAATTGTTGATCGTAGATAGGTCTAGAATAATTCAAGGAGCAATACACGTTTCCTAGTCTACAGTGTAGATGTATATATTATTTGAGTGACCATCTACAGTCATGTTCTTTGTTTTATAGAACAATATGCAATATGTACTGACGCAATAAGAACCTGAATCTCCCAAGGCATTACATCCATCAGTGGGAAGATTCAACAAATCAGTATTGACTGTACACAAGATCAAATTTCTTTGTGTTGTCCGTTTTTTGTTTTATATTTTACTTATCCTCTGTAAAATCGTCAGTATATTAATAATATGATTTATATGTTTTTGTTGAGTCGAAATTTGTTTCACATCTATGAATCTGAACGTAGCCTAGTATACTCTTTGTTGAATTCGTATGGAAAAAATGGCATATATATTGTTTAAGAGTGAAAGCGTCTATAGAGATGTACTGTATATATGACGACAGGATCGAGACCAGTGTATGTGTGTTGCGAGTCGTGTTATTGCTGTTGCTTGTCTCTGCTGTTGCTAATATAATCTGTAGTTCGCACGTTTAGTGTTGTACATACATACATACCCGTAGTACCTGCTATTTGCAAGAAATGGCGTACGCATCGGAGGCTGAACTACCACTCTGTGTTCGCTTTAGTTTCTAGCTTTAACGGTAGATTTTGGTATTGACGATCCAGTAGCTTCTCTTGGTGACTAGTCTAGATTCTCTAACCCAGCAGTGCATTATGAAATACGTATATGTTCAATGAAGAATTATAGATGTGTGCAACAGCTAAGCGATATTACTTTTAAGTTGACACTGGTTGATGAGGTTAACAATGGCATCAACCCTCCATTCTCTACCCCCCCCCCNCCTACCCCTTTTACACGAAATAAACCCTATTTTCAAAAAATAGAAAAAAAAGGCTGATGAGTGAGGTACCTGAAAGTTGATTTTTCAAAACACCAATTCAGCTATTGGATTTGAATACTGGATTAAAAGTTATAATAAACAATTCTATGCAAATTTTTGTGAACAGCCTAGGTTGGCTGTACAGCTTTTAAAAGAAGAACGTATATTTATATCGCTTGCCTGTATCACCACATGCTCATCAATCTAGCAGATTTTTTTTCGATTCTTAGATTGTACTATTGTTTTGTTTTTTTTCAATGCTTTGCTACAAGATTGCTTTAGTAGTAGACTTACATCTATAGGCTAATGCTTGGCCCTTAAATTGTATTAGTAATTTTCACAAGTTTGCTAAGCCTATTTAGTGCACAAGTGCTGCGTGCTTTAAATGGTTAAACATTTGAAAATCTGTGGCTACAGTGTGCGAAGCTATATCTAACAAAGTCATCTATAGAAGACTTCTGCTCCAATTTCTGTAGATTTTGCTTCACTTCTCTTGGCGAGTCCCATGTACATAGTTCTTTCTTGTGTTCAAGCGCGTTCATTTACTTCGTTTGTCAAGTCTTATCTGTTCATATAATGAGAATGAGATCACAATGGTTTAAATGTGTAAGCACGATTTCTAGAAATGTGAAGGTGCTTAGAGATTTCAGTATAATAAGCTTCAGATGAGAGGGATTGAAATGAGATCGTACTGGCTGCCATTCAGCGATGGCACAAATCGGTCTGAGTTTTAGAGATCTGATGAACGGAATAAAAACATAACATTTCCTTTGTCTTGCCCCGACATTGAATTTATGAAAAGAACGGTGGAAGCAGGGCCAAATGCGGGTAGGGCTATGTCGCTTGAGGTCATGCTTTCTCACATGTTCATAAAAGGTATTATAAGAGTTTAATGTGGGGTTGACTGGTTTTGGGTGGTATTTACAGCTCCCCCCTGCGCGGCTGCCCTATTTGAAGACTTTGTAAAAGGCAAAACTCATTGTCCTTGATCAAGAACATCAGGGCTGAGTTTTTAATTGTGGCAGAGATGCATTTGCCTCCAAAATCTGACAAATCAGCGGCTAAATTTACAAGCTTTAGGAGATTGGTATAGATCGTGTAATTTTGACACCTCTATGCCTTCCTGTTATAGGCTGTTAGTCTTCCTGTATAGTTAAATTCGTATAGTATGACTGTTTGTGCTGTCTTACATGTCTATGTGTATCAGTGTATAAGTCTCAAACATACTCGCGTCTGGACAGCCTCACACCAGCAACTGTGATCAAGAACCAGACCTGGGTTAGTGTCGCTTCCAGTGAATTTTGTCAACTTGTTTTTACATAATAAAGATTTATAATTTGTACTTTACAGTGTTTCAAGATTTTTGCAAGTTATTTCCCTTGTACATGCAGGTTACTGGCCCCTATTGGTTTTCATTCTTTTTTCCCTATTAACAGTTTGTGTCATTCTACATAATATCATTGTGATTTCGAGATTATTTCTTCGATGGAGGTTAAACGACTTCTTTTGTCCGATCTCTAAATGCTATCTATATGCTATAAATGAGACTCATAAATGAGGCTCCGACTTTACTGGCCTCAGCCTTGTAATCTCAGCCCGCTATCTAATTGACCCATAACTCCATCTTTTCAAATATCCCTACAAGATCAAACATCCCTATATTTTGCTGTGCACACCGATTAACAACTTTTTCAGCTCGGTTGCTATTTGTAAACAGATCCTACCTTTTTCACAGGTCAATGCCAAACCCCTCCTTTTCCGCCTGAGAACACCCTTGAAGGAAAAGGGGAGATGAAATATAGCCCTTAAGTACAATTACAGGCCTGTAACCTTTAAATAAACGCTCGGTAATCTTGGAAGTTGGAAGTTATCATGCAATTAAAGAACCACCACTGGCAATGCAATGCCTCATCGTTTCTTGGATGCTGTAGAAATCTGCCTGGGCTGACATCATGATGAACTTAACATAAAAACATCAACTTGTTCACACTTCACTCTCACCAATATGTTTGTATTTAGAGTTCAGCTTTGTAAGCCTTCACGTTTTTTGAGCGTGTTCAGAAAATGTTGCCTGCATCCTTGCTCCTTACCCCGTCCACGTTCCTGCCCCCGTCCCATTTTTCCTCACAACAGCTAAAAGTGGCCCAAAGTCTGAGATGGATGTTGTGGGTTGATGCCCTCACCTGGGTCCTCCTCCATTTCAACAGTCCCTATTTGCTGTGCACACAGATTAACAACTTTTGGCCCGTGCAACTTCCCAAAGTTACCTACATAACTCGTGGGACAGTCAGGCAGGGGTGGACGCAAAGATGGCAGGACCTTCGAACATATCAACATGCTCTCTTTCTCACTTAATTTTCTCATTACTCTTCCACGTCTTGTTTTTGTATTATTTTTTTTCTCTATTGCTCTCACTGTGGCTACTTTTCGCTATATTATGAATACATGTACATTAGAACTCGGTTATGAAAGGATGGTCAGGACTTTACAAATTAGGCTTTTATAACCTTCCGTCGTTATTTCCGAGTTAGGATATTTTGACAAGGAAGATAACCTCACTTACGATAAGATAAGATGCGTTTATTCATCCACAAGGAAAATGTGTCTTTGTTACAGTGATTACAATGAATATATTTACAGAAATAAATAAAGAAAAAATACTCATGTGTGCAGATACTCCCATGTATACATGGATTTGCGCACACTGTCTTTTTCTTAGATTATGTTGGTGATTTTTCTGCTAAAAAAAAAAAAATTAAAACTCATGCAACAAAAGTTGACAACTCGGTCTGCCATACAACAAACCTTATGCGTGACGGTGCATATGTTGTTACATGAACATTTCACCACTGAAATTATATACGACAATTTCAGTTAAACATTAAACGTTGTCTCAAAATTGATCTTTCACAGTGATTCTGAAAAAAAAAAAAAAAGAAAGGTAGTGATACACTTTCCAGATTAGGACAGATCAGGCTCACATTTCTCTCCCCTACTATTAATGCACAACATAATTATTCTTTATCATCTGGTCACATCTGAGTGCCCCCGTCCACTACCAACCATGATGCACTGCACTTCTTATGCGCCACCTCTTCACACCCTTATTAAGTACTGTTTTGGTACGCCACTGCCAAAGGATACGTTGGTCTACACTACCATTTCCTTTGTCTCGAGCCCGATTCCCACGTGCTCCCTCATGAAGAATCCGCCTTTGACACTCACTGAACTTTTTTTGGCTGCAGTGCAAATCACCAAATAACAAATCAAGGGCTTTTTTTTTTCTCCCCTTTGATTTTGAGGGGCTGGTGAGAAAAACAGTGTTGTTGAAACAGGAATCAGGAAGAGGCAAACGAGGAACAGGATGTAATAGACTAGCGTTCAGAATGCAGAGTTAATGTAATTCTTACCATGGTAAGAGATCCCATCGTTAATGCGCAAGTTCTCATGTACTGACAGAGTGCAGGGGTTAGAGGGAGAGTTGGAAAGCTGGAAAGAAAGGGGTTTGTAGATCTTAATTCTGGCTGAGGGAGGGGCGAGGAGAGGAGACGGAAGTGGAGCAGCGTGGCCGAATGGTTGTGGCGTTGAACTTAAGATCTAAAGGTCGTAGGTTCCTTTCCTTGGGAAAGCATCTCATGCACGTTTTCGTCTGTCCACCCGTCTGTCAAATGGATACCTGGTTGTAGGCAGGTAATGCCAGACTGTAGTAATCGGCGTCTATAAATGGCAGCAGTAGAGTATGCTCTTCGGGGAACTGAGAAAGTTCTAGAATGATGATCAGGCCTGCTGAGGTAATATTAATGCGAAGACTTAATACAAGCCTTGTAAACCACATTATAATTAAGAAGGTATAGTGCTCCCAGTGAGTCACTGGTTGTATGAATGGGGGTAAAAGTGTTAAAAAGACCAAGAGTTTAACCCCTTCGTTACGTTATGTTTTTCAAGAACTGATATTATTAAATTACCATGAGCTCATCGGTCATTCCGTAGGTTTGTTTGAGTCAGAGTTTTACGGCTCTTCAACATGATTATGGCTATATTATGTCCAGTTACATAGAAATACAGTAGACAACGGTTAAAATGAAATCTTCGAGACCAAACATTATGTTGGGTTTAAACGGAGTTTCGATTCAAGCTGGGAAATTTAAAATGAGGAAAGGGTTTCTTTTTTCTTCGCAATAGTGGTACTTTCGGCTTAACCGTTTTCGCTGTAATCGTTATCTTTTGTAGTTCATTACATATGAAACAAGACGTAGGGGTACGTTGGATACAACACGAGAATGTTATTACTTCCGTGCAAGTACAGATTTAGTAATGATATGCATGTATAAAGAAAAAGTTGGGAATTCCAAATCAAGTCGACCTAGGCAGAATGTCGAGTAAAGAGACGTCGAGATATCTGGGCTCTACTGTGTATAATGCGCTATTTGGAAGATTTGGACGAATATAGTATGTGCATCATTGGCAGTGAAGGGGTTAAACACAGGAGACAAAAGAACTGAAGTTGATTTCACGCTAGATAGGCTGTTTGAGTCGATGCACCTGTTCAGCATGCACGCCGTGTGCTTGGCTGAACTTGCACCTTTAGCTCTTCCAATGCACTAGAGAGATCTATCGACCTGAGGAGGAAGCTGTGACACCCGAACGCGAAGTGCGATACCATGTCATGCTGGCTCAATACGATTATCACTACTGTATGTACTGCCTAAGTGTAGTAGTAATTGTAGAAGTGATAGTAGTAGTAGTACTAGTAGAAGTAGTAGTAATAGTAGTAGTAGTAGCAACAATATTGGTTGTTGTTATTGTTGTTTTTGTTGTTCTTATTGTTGTTGTTGCTGTTGCTGTTGTTGTGGTGGTTGTTGTAGTAGTAATAGTGGTAATAAAAGTAGTAATAAATAATAATATTAATGATATTGTAGTTTACAAATCTCGAAACCAGACCAGTGCCCGCTCACGCGACTTCACACTATTATTACCCCAGCAGGCCTGACCACTCGAGAACTTTCTCAACCTCTTGGGGAGCACACAGTATCAATGCCTTATACAGGCGCTGATCACTAGCATCCTGCCAATATCTCTCCCTGCCTGTAGCCGGGTATCTATTTTACAAACAATTGGGCTGAGAAAAATGTGAATGAAATGTTTTGCCAAAGCACTAACAACACGATGGAAGTCAGGAATCGAACCCGTGACCTTTAGATCTTGTCCTCAAAGCCATAACCATTCAGCCACGCTGCTCCGTTAACGTTTTCGCAAGTAGCTGCGCTTTATATTCACCAATTTTGTCAGACAAATGACAATGGGTAATGTTCTTCCCTGATCCTACACAGTACACTCCACACGTATTCTAATTCTACTTTATTTAAGACAGAATCCACTCGTTTCAAGCAGTCGAGTCCGTGTAGATTCTGGTGCTCCGATTATAGCCTAAGTAGGACAGCTTTGATGCAGGGCTGAGCCGTGAGGCGACACTGCCTGCGAGCAGAGCAAACACAGAGCTCCAACAGTTACCTGGCAAAGGGAAAAAAAAAAAAACAACACATACTAGTACGTGAAACGAGGTGGTTGACGAAGAGGTGCAAATATAGCCCCAACAGGGATTTCCATCTCCTTGCCGTGTTTGGTTTGAATTATTTTCATAGTTTGTTGCGAAGGAGAGCCGGTAATACATCATATTCACCATCTTCATTAAAATCTTCATATGGTTTTCTGGCGTACGTTCTTGGGACATACACTAACAACTGAATTTGGGAAATACACTAGCGAATGTAAGTATATTAAAATCAGGATTGTATACTGAATTTGGGAAATACACTAGCGAATGTAAGTATATTAAAATCNTGATTTTATAGGAACTATTTAAAATTGCATATTTTTATGCCAGGTGCTATTGGCATCTTCATACCTATACTTAAGTAGGTGCTGAGTACTGAATTTGAGAAAGACACTAATAAACTGAATGTAAGTACACTTAAATAGGTACTGGGTAATGAATTTGGGAGATATATATTATACTAGGAACTGAATGTTAGTATCCTAAATTAGATATCGTGTGTTGAATCTGGGAAATATTCTAGCAACTGAATGTAAGTATACTGAAAAAGGTGTTGTATATTGAATTTGGACTGAATGTAAGCATATTAAAATGGGTGTTGCATATTGATATGCACTAACCTACAAGTAAATTTAAGTATACTAACATAACCGTTGAGTATTGAATGTAAATATCATATTATGTATCTGTATGTCACAATATGAGAACGGTAGAATGGCCATGTATAGTGAATCTTGTATTTCCCTCAATGATCTCTGTAGGCCTGAAAACATTGCTTGATTATTGTACTGTACTGACTAGGCCAGTCACCATTTTGCTCTGATTTCTCTAATTTCGATTTTCCAAAGACTGTTCGCTTTTTTTTAAACATCGCGCAACGCCAGTGTTATAGCTTAATTAATAGAATATTTCCTGGATCAATTCCTATAGGATTGGACGCATTTACAGTAAACCTCAAACTGCAACGTCCTTTAAAACAGAACCTCGCTTAAAATGGGCCTAATTTAAGATCCCTATTCAGAGGCGGTAACACTAATATTGTTCCTTACTGTTATTCCTCTTTCTTTTATATATCATAAACAACTGATCTCAGTCTTCAACAGGATCTCGGCTACTACAGTGGTCACGATATCACATCCTGATGATCCCGTTGTATTCCGAGGTCTAAGTTATAAAGATTGCCATTCGTGTCACTCCTGTTTTTCATAACTCATCTCGTCCATGGTGTCTTCTCTTAAGTAGGCCTACTCTAGAATTTATGTTCTCTTCGTTCTTGCCCCTTCCCCTAAAAGATGTCCATCTTTGTCATGTCCAGTCTTCCCTTTGCTTCCCTCGTTCTCTCTCCTCTCCCTCTCTTTCGTCTCTAGCTCTCTCTCTCCTCGATCTCTTCCATCTCCTTTCCTTGCCCTCCCTGAGGCGTTTCTCCCGGTTCGTCATAGATAGGAATAGTCAAATATTACTTGAAAGCCACAAAATGAGTAATACAGTAATAATTTATATTCTATAAAGAAACCAGACTGCGTTGAAAACACGATTCAAGGACTTCCATCATTTCAATTTGTCAAGCAGCCCTTCTGTGTGTACCTGTGTAGGCAGAGATGTGGATTTTAAAGCCAGTCCATTATACCTGAGGTTCACCTGCGCGCTGGCCATGTTTAAACAGCGCACAATGATCACCTGCATCCTTTTTAGTCTCTGTGTACTTTACTGAATAGCTTTTATGTGTTACAGAGCCCTTCCCATGTGCGTCTTAGCAGAGGATGTTAAAGTGGGACTCTGTAAATTACAGCAGTGGGCAGTATCGTGTTGATACTTCCGGTACTGAGCATAAGTTCTAGAGTTTCAATACCGTATTGATACTTTTAATGTAGTGTTTGTCCGATCTAAATTACCGTAGGTATCAAAAGTATCGGACCTTGATTGCTAAAGGCTTAAAATATGTCGGAAACGTTCAAAAGTATCAAGAGAGATCGAAATGTTTACTCTGTAGTGTTGCGATACTAGCCAAAGCTTCAGGTTCAGCCACCATTTTAGTTTTCCCAACATGCTCAGGAGGAAGACCTGGGTCGTCCATGTTGCTATTTTGACCTTGTTTGACTGAGCGAACGACATTGCATGATCGTGTATTATGAGCCATTCCTAGCTAGGAGATACCGGAAGTGAAACAGGTATGAGTAGGTCTTTACTAAGTCACAATAAATAGGGATAACTCCAGCCTTCAGTCAGTCCTTTCTTATTTACAGTAACCGCGCATCCTGGGATCTGCCCTTGTTACACCCTTAATTTCATTGGCTTCTTGCTTACGTACAAGGAGGATGCCATCGAACATGGCGTCACTAACTGAAGGCAGAGAAAACGTTGCATCTGTTAGTTTTGGTGAAAGTCGGTTGATAGACACTATTATTGGCATGTTCAGAGTGGATTATGTCCCTTCCACTAAGACGTCACTGCGTCGTGTGTTTTCGAGGTGTGAGTATCAAAAGGTTGAAAATAAAACGTGTGATTTATAGGACTCTTCCCTCAAGAATGGTGTCTGGGAAGGTAGATATAGCTATGTAGAAGTAATCTTAAGTTGTGAGGGGGTTAGAATTAAGGTTTGTGTTGAAAAGTCAGGATATTACACTTCATTGACTGATGGGCTAGAACTACGATCCACTACACATTGAGATCATTAAGAGGTGCGTAGCATACTGCACGACCATTTTTGTTTCGACATTAGACCAACGATCGTCGAGTTTTATGTAATGTTTTAGTGGCATCACGGTCAAATGGTACACTTGTTGAATATGCAATAATGATGATTTTTAAATATTTTATTTTATTTTAATGGGATTTTTGAAGCCCTTAAAGACCACGGCTATCCAGCAACTATTTTTCATACCTACATTAGTTATTATTAATCTGATGGTCGCATTAAATATTTTAATAAAGCATCTTTCCAATTAGAAACATATCAATACTTGCATAAGGCCGTTAAATGGATGGCAAAAATTTACTGGAATCAACACCAAATTCTCTTTGACTATGGATAAAGTACAATCTACAAATTGTGTGTATCTACCCCTAGAAACACTTTGGGAATAAAAAAAGGTATTTTCTTACAGACAAGGTTAATCAGTGAAAAATTGCCCGCCCTGTTGATTGATCTTAAAATCTCAAGAACTTTGGCCTGCATGTCAGTAAGATCTTTTTGTAGACCATCCCCGTTGAGAACTGAGACACTGGAGTGAAGAAGACATCAATTGTCCTTGCGAGTGTGAAACGGTAATTTTGAGTTCGCATTACCTGCAGGTGTTTTCACTCTGTTTCCTGTTGTTTGAATAAGCCATGCAATTGCCTGTGTAAGACCAGGTCCCTTCCTTCATGTAAGTGTGGGATTTGGCCATACACATTACACATCTGAGGTGTCTTAGCGTGTTATATTACACAATCAGTTTGTTTAATCGCAATTTTTTACAGACTGCAAACTCCTGTACTTCTATATTCTACGAATAATCACAACTCATGTTCATTGCAATTTATTCCATGTTCCTAAGTAAACGTGATGAAGTGGAGGTAAGTACAAATGCATTCAGTGTTACTTCAGTTCTTCTGAAACGTAATAATTCCGAAGTTATGACTATCTCGAGAAATTCGAAGTTTCATAATGCGTTACTTTAACCAACGCCCTTGTAAACTTAGAGCTCTTCTTCTTTCTACTTCTTCTTATGCTAAAGGCTCAGTCCAGAATGGCTGTCAAATAGGACGATGTACAGGAGGTCGTGGCGTGTACCATATAGTTTGCTGTTCAGCTGGGCTGCGTTCGGTTAGATCTCTAACTTTTGTCTGGGACTGGTTGGACAGTCAGGCAGAGTCTGTAAGATCCGCAGAGACAGAAACAGAGTCATGTAGAGGCTCTACTCAAAATAGTTCTTTATTACAAATACTTATAGGGAAAGACATGAAATCTTAACAGTAGTCTTTAGATTGCCCTCGCCTTATGAGGTATAAAAATACAAGATTTTACTTTCATCTACTTTTCACATTGGTCATTATGTTGGCAAATGATGGAAGATTTATTACGAATACGAGTATGTTAGCCAGCCATAGATGCATTTGAGAGGTGGCAGGAAGGGGAAGTTAAATTGAGGATATTCCCACAATACACCAGGATGTATACAGAGTCTTGGAAGTTGGTTTCTCCAGCACAGGCGTGTGAAGCGTTCTGAAATGCAGCTTTTTGTCAATTCAAATTTCGAGATTGATTTAAGATTACCCAAAGCTCTAAGATATAGTCGCACATCCTGTACAGCTATCCTCAACGCCTGCACAATCTCTTCACTATCTTCAATGGTATGTTGTGCATTCATTACCATATATTATTCTTGTGACACTACCGTTATAGGTCTCCCGCCATGTGTTGTCCCTGACAAAAGAAAAGGACCTGGGGTTACATTCGCTTAATTAGCCAAACATCGTGTGGAGAAAGACAAGAGTGAGGAGAGCTGACAGGAGGGCACAAGATGGGCAAGACACTTGAGTGACAACCCAAACAAGGTAATTGAACAGGCTTTAATTAAAAACTGAGGGGATGGGGTGGGGTGAGCATGATGACTCAGACAATATTAATGCTCTCTGTTGTTTAAGACGCGATTTGGATTGTTGCTGGTATATTCTAGATCACTCATTTTTTTTTTAAAATCAACGACTAAACAGTAGCTAGGTGCAAGATGAAGAAATCTTATCTGCGATCCATGTATGTCATCCAGTAACTCTGCATAATGTGGCTCAGTAAGTGCTACGAAGGCCTTGCGAAACAGTAAAGTTCTAAAAACTACATGAACTAACATCTTTTTAATGGGTTGTGTTCTGCCTTAGCTTTGTTTGTAAATGAAAAACAAATTAATTAATGTCAATAGAATTTGATCACTCGTAAGTTTATGAACATGTCTTTCTTTCTCCCTCTCTCCTTCCTTTTTCCTCTCTCTCTGTCTCTCTGCTTCCCTTTCTCTTTCTTTACTCTCTCCATCCATCTTCTAGTTTTTTAATGCATGTCATGTGTATAATAAAGTACGTGTATTTTGACGAATCGGTCGTCCATTAGGACGGGTACCTTGGTCGTAAAAATATGATAACTGTTTGTCGTACATTAATATTATGTTTAAATATTAAAAAGTCATAACATTTATATCTTCCTCTTATATTGACCTCATACTGTCGTATTATCCTTCCTACGTCTCCATTGTCTTCTCAGATACTGATTTTGCCAAGGACTCACATTGCCTGAATCTTCTTCCATTCTTACTACATAAAGACTCGGGACTTCGAAGATATCAGTGTTGGAGCCCCTACTATACAACTGAAAAGGAGAAGAAGAAGATCTTTTTTATCTGTCCATTTGGCTGGTGCAGATCAACCAGATCTGGAAACATTAGACTCTCAACGAGCAAGGGTCATCTAAGTCACCCTCAGGAAAAGGATTACCTTATGCTTCCCAGCCAGTTTCCAAAGAGACTGCTCTCGAGAACAAGTACAGCTATTTAACAGCAGCACCTCGTTTGATCTCGTTGGCTCCTTTCAGGTCAGGAAATAATATCTGTCCATTGATGTTAGCGCTGCCACAATGAAGCCTGCTGTGGAGATACTGAAGGAGTTTTTCATCCAGAGGATTATTCTCTATGGCGTCATCGTATTCTTCAGTCTTTTCGTCATCATCCCCATGGGAGATTTAAGGGTGAGATCCAGCTCCAGGTTTTTGTTGTTGGTGTTGTTGTTGTTGTAGGTGGTGGTGGTGGTGGTGGTGGTGATGGTGGTGACACTGATGCTACTACTGCTGCTCTTGTGGAGACCATTCATCTGGGTCCTGAGACCAAGGATTTGTGCCGAATGAAAATCTAGACTATCTGGTCTCAGAAAGTGTTGGTGGAACAGCACTGCCAAACGTGGTGCGTGTCTTATATAGAGTAACACTCTCTGTTGAAGTAGGCTGCATTTGAAGACGATGTCCCCTTAAGATATCTGATGTTCTTCTATCGAGGGTTCTTTCTTATCAATGTTCCGTTAATGCTACTGTGGTTGGCGACAGAGACAAATAATAATAAATACTATCATCATAATAATAGGATGGACAGATCTCTTAGACAGATATCCACTCACGAAACTTGTCAGTATTATTATTACCCCAGAGGGCCAGCTCACCTAGTCAGTAATATTTTTCAGTTCCTTGGGATCAAACATATCACTGTTTACAATCAGTATTCACCAGCATTCAAACAATAAGCTTAGTTTTCAATGCTTGCAGCCAAGTGCCCATCTTATAGAGGTGAGAAATGAATGCGTGAATGAAGTCTTCTATCAGGATATAACTTACAATATGAGATGGTCATCTCGCTGGAATCGAACTTACAATCATTTTACTCCAATGCCATGACCATCCAGTCCTACAGCTATACGAGCGTAGACCTTCCTCCATGTCTTCGGAAAACTTTGATGGAATGGTTTGACGATGGTCCTTTGAGAAACTGGACGCCAGTCTCCATCTTGAAATGTCAATTTTCCCCCCTTCTCCTCCTCATCCTCCCTTCTCTCTCTCTTTCTCTCACGTCACCTTGACCTCACTGCTATCTCTTTCACTGTGCCACATGTTATGTGCTCTGCTTAACGAGCATATTTAGCCACTCCTTGCCTTTCTTCCCAAGAACACGTCACTGTCACCACATGTGTGTCTCTAAGACAGAGACGATTTATTGAGCATCAGTTATCTTTCCCTGTTGTCCCGTACCCGCCATATTTGCTTACTAACTTTGCTTGTGGACTCCTGAACGTCCTCAGTGCTTGGCGAACAAACGCCATCTTGTTTGCGGCTGCAGAGGCCGTCAATACTCAACGGTCTGTCAGTAATCAACACGTTGATGGTATCTATACTGGACCTTGCGTCCATGTTGACAAATGACGTCACTTTTAACAAAAATAAGGTTTGAAGAAATTTGAGATAACATGGAACTCATTTATTAGTAAGATGAGCTCTAATTCCTCATGAAATTGTTACATCCGTTTTTTGTTTTGTTTTGCTTTTTTTTTGTTTTCAGCATTCACATGAATACCGATACATTCCTTTATTAGAGCCGCTCTAAAACTAAGAAACAAATGGCTAACAAATCTGAATATGGCAAAATTATGGCATTTGATCTCATACAAGAACATTAGTACTGACTGATCTGTTTTTCTATATGAATGAAGACTTTCTCAGTAACCTGCCACACTGATTTTCTTGATGTCTTAAGCTGTAATTTTGTGATCTAAGTAGAATCCAGACGAAATCAATGGTTTCAAATCAAAGCAGTCAGCCAGATTCTCTAAGAAATCCCTAAGTTAACACACAAACACTTCTGTTAGTAACTCAAATATCAAAGTACCACAGCTCGAGAAATCTGGCACTACAGCTCGCGAAATTTGGCTGAATAATGCGATCTAATATTTATATAATTGAGAACTTGCACATTAACGATGGGATCTCTACAATCGTAAGAATTACATTAACTATGCAGCTGAACGCTACTAAAGGTTTAATAATGTAATCCCTAGGCTTGTAAGACATCATATCTTTAATGCGCAAACTCTGAATTGCTTCCGCATTTAGTAGAAACACAAGTGATTAGAGGGAATCAGAGTGTTATGGATCGATAGATTTGTCACCTTTATGTTTGTTTATGAATGGCACTGATAGCTGAAATTATGGTCCAACAGCTTGATTTGTTTATGTAGTATTTATTATGAGATATTGATTGATTTTTTTTTTATTGATTTATTGATATTAATTTTGACATAGTCTATTTATATACTATATGAGAACTCGTGGCATGTCTGCAAAGTTACTGACCTTTTTGACAATTCTTTTCTCTAGACTCGCTTCACAGATAACCATGCCTCGCACTGCGTGCTGTATTCAGATGTTGAATACCTACAGACAGCCACATATCACTACTTCAAGATCAGGTTTGGAGAGCAAGAAGTGTGTGAATACAACATTGCTGTTTCCTCTGTGTTCTGTCTCTTCTACCCACTGGCGGCCGGCCTGATCTACTTTTTCTTGTACAGGAGAGATAGCAAAGAGACCAAAGAGGAAAATAAGTGAGTTGTTAAGACAAGAGAACTTAACGGAAAGTTACAATCATTACAATAGGCTTCACTGGTCAAAATGATGATTAGAGTGGTGATAGACGAACCTAGGAAACCAGAGAGAAGAATAAGAACATTGTGGCCAGGGAGGAAAGCACTGCAATGTCGCAGTAACGGTGGTAACTGGTGGTATGTACTGATGGTTAGAGGGCTGACAAAGATGCGGACGGCGATGATAGTTCGATAGTTACCAGAAAATGTGTAGTTATCAGGAATACAGGAAAAATTATTATATGTTATTATGTAAACCGATTGCACATAATGATACAAAAGGAAAAAAATGCTTATGCAACAGACACTGACGGCGAAAAATAAACTGACGATAATAACAACAATTGAAATCTTGCACATTAACGATGAAATCTCCTATTATCGTAAAATTGTACGTACTGAGGGTGCATTCAACACCGATGCAGTAATGTAATTCTTTCGATAGTAATAGATCCCATCGTTAATGCGCAAACTCTCAAACAATAGCATGATGTAGGTTCGGAATGGGGAATTACATAGTTCACTTAGCTGTAGCAGTGGTGTTGAGATGATGGTAGACATACACCACGGAACAGGATTAGAGCAAAGATCACTTTTCGGAGGAAACATTGTTCCAAAGTACTTTGAAAGTCTCATAGAAATGAGTCTAGCTGGATATTGTATTACATGGATATTGTAAAATATTTCAATTAGTCTATTAGATTCATAAAGGTCATGCAGCATGTTGTTAAGTCATATAACTTTTTATAACCGTTCTTCATTCCTTCCTTTCTAAACGAATGTTATGGCCGGTCGATCATTCTAATTGAAACAGGACTATTTTCTGAATTGGTGATCATTCTCATCTCTATTTAGAACTGATTTTTTTCTCTACCGGCCGAATCACTCTCCAAGGACTACAACGGCCGCTTGGCAGTATAAACCACTGTATGTCATGCTTTCATTCCTGTCTACTTCCCAGACTTGACCTGTCTCATGTGCTTTTCCTGGCGCACGTGCTGGTGGAAGCCGTTGTTGGCATCCTCATGCTGGTGTCTGCTTGTATGATCAGTGCAGGCTTCAAGCATACGTGTGACTCTTTCTTGACAGGACTGCACACCACGCCAAAGATGCTGCAAAGGTATGCTGGAGATTGGGTGGATAGGCATTGAGGGTTGGAGGCTTGAAGTAATGATGGGGAATTTGTGTTGGAAGGGTATGCTGGAAATTAGGCGGGCAGGTATTGAGAGTTGGAGTTTTGGAGTCTTGAAGTAATGATGAAGATTTTGTGCTTGAAAGGTCATTAGGTGGTTAGGCGTTGAGGGTTCGAGTCTTGAAGTAGGAAGGCGTGAAATTGCATCTGCAGTTAGACCAGGAAGGGAGGGAGGATGCGACAAACTAGGGGTAGGGATTGGAGTTGACTGACTTATTATTACCAAGACGAGACACCAAACCCAGGATGCAAGATAGAGAGACGGAAAAGAAAGAAGTCTGAGAGAGAGAATGGGGGAGAGAGAGAGTGAGAGAAAGGAAGGAAGGAAGGAAGGAAGGAAGGAAGAAGAAGAAGAAGAAGAGAACATAACTGATATGAAGTGAAAGGAAAGAAACAGAACTGGTGAAGGGCGAGTTAGTATGACCATCTGTTAGACAGATAATATTAAGCCTGTTCTCTACATAATTATAACCCAGAAATTCGAGCCAAAATGGGCACCCTCTGGCAAGGAATTTGGAAGGGGGAGGGGGGGTGGGGAAGGAGTGACAAGCAAAGAGTGTAGTTTGAGAGAGTGAGTGATTATAGCAGTAATGTCATGATTTGTGTGTCAGATTAACTCTCGAAAGTCTGGGTGTCAGCTAGATGAGAAAGTGGTAGATGAGTGGCAATAGTGTGCATGAGGAACACGGTATATGTCTTGGCAGTGGATTGTACTCATGTAATATTGTATTGTAATGCATTATGTTGGCCTATGGCCTAATAAAACCTTTGAAACCTATAACCAAACATTAAAGAGACAGGGGTAGTTAGATGCTTCACAGCCTATTAAGTTCACACACAGTTGAAATGTCAGGATTTTTACTCGGTGCGCGCCGCCATTACTCGTGCTGCGTGACCTCAAAAAGCAACATAGGCAAGCGGTCCAGATAATTTACGCATGCGTCTGCACCAATCGTCTGCTAGCTTTTCACGCTTATTGACGCCACGCAGCACGAATATTTGGTGGCTTCGGAGGATGCACATACCGACATTCCAGCTAGTTTTTCTCGGAAATGGTCAGGTGGAAGGAAACTGTACACCTTTTTAAAGTTTAGCAAAAAATCTTGTGGATTTTTAGGCTGTGACGCAAATATCTACCTCTGTCCCTTTAAACTCAGTTTTTAACGCTGATCTTTATGTCACTTGTGACTGTACAAGACATAGTAAAACATAGTCTCATCACCGTTGTTTCTTCTTCTCCCTAATCAGCTGTAAAGATGCCCAAAACTTTGAAGACTGGCGGGACTATGATGGCAGCAATTTTTACATCTCTTTGTCAGTAGCAACAGTAAGTAAAGCCTCCACGTACTGCACTCAGGCTTGGGCAAATTGACCAAAAAAGTCAGTTCAGATTAAGTTCAGTTCATTAAGGGGGAAAAAGCCCTAAGATAAAGTTACGCTCAGTTTCATTAAAACTGAGTTGTTTTCAGATCATATCAGTTTCTTCATGAATTTTTAAATTGACATTCGGTTCTAACTTTTGAGTTAGGTGTGAACTGAACTGATATTTAGGAAATTAAAGTTCAAACTGAGCACCCAGAATAGTCACAGTTAGAACCAGATCAGTTTGTATAAAATATCAAGTTTCAAGTTTATTTATCTAGGCATAAGCCAACCACATACAATGTAATGTTACCTCAATACAAAGGAACAAATGAAAAGGAAAATATATATATATATATACACATAAATGTTACTAAATTACATTTAGTCACTGACATATCTTGTCTCTTTCTCTTTCTCTCTAATTCACTCTCCCACTAACTTTCTCTTTCATTATCTTACACATACTCTCTCTCTCGCTCACTCACTCTCTCCATCTAAGGATAACAGTTATAACTTCCACAACATCTCATTTGAACAGTCACATATATGTAACAGAAAACTAACACCCTCCCCACCTCTCTATCTATTGAGCTCATAGCAAGTTCACGTGAACTGGAGTTTATGAACTGCGTTCATATTATCTCAGTTCTGCCGAACTCTGGATGCACAGCATTGCTTCAAAACAATAAATCTGTTATTAACAGTTTTGACACTTTATGGGACAGCGTAAAAACTGGAATGTGTTTGTTTGGTTCCTGCAATATGACAGAATGGAAAGCCACACTCTTGCTTAGCAAAGGAACTATCAGTCTTTTTGGCAGGCCAAGATGGCTGCGACCAGTGCGGAAAGGACAGAAAACAATGCACTGACTTGCGAGTGGTGTTTGCTATACTTATATCTTTGCCTTATTCACTACATACCATTGTATATTCTTGACACATCCTCCTCCGACATCAATTCGTTGATAAGACATACCACTAACAAATTTTAAACCGTAGATGGTTGCATCCGTGTTGCCGAGCTTTTTCTTTCGGTTTTGACGAAACACGACACATTTCTAATAAACCTTTAGTAGATGTGCACCCTTTCTCACAGTGATTTG
Organism: Ellobium chinense; assembly: GCA_033807755.1. NCBI lineage: Eukaryota > Metazoa > Mollusca > Gastropoda > Ellobiida > Ellobiidae > Ellobium > Ellobium chinense. The sequence continues at coordinate 1,367,984 of JAWQUT010000134.1, read as the reverse complement.
CGCGCACCAATCAAAATGGGACCCTTTTCCTAGCGACTGCCCAGAGAATACAAGGAAGGCCCCTTTTGCGACGCCGCGAGGATCAAACAAACGTAGCTCTGTTTCATTTTTTTTTCAGTTCAATTTTATTTCCAATGTAACACCAGTTACAAAACATGGAATGACAGCTACCACAGGTCAAAATACATCAACATCATGGGACATTCGGACTTCCGCTTTACATCATAAGAAAGAACTTTACGCCATAGAGAAAGAACAAAACTATCCTCCAGGAAATTTTAAATATGTAATTGAACTTAGACACTGAATAATAAATTGTCTACATGAATATGAATTCCGCCACAGCCAAAGACATTCAAAGGAGCGCACGATGGTGAACTGCCTCTAGTAGATGACAGCAGATAGTTTTTAAGAATTTAATACGATGGTAACAAACTTTATGATGCTTTGGAAAGTTTTTGTGCACTTTGTATTAAAAAGGTTTTCACAGTGCAAAGTCATACATTTAACAGACAGAGTTTCTGCAGCCGAGGCACTGTCTGGCGCACAGTCTTAACATTTAAACATGATGTTGTCGGCTACAACCAGATTCAACTGAAGGCATGCCAACCAAAAAAAAAAAGTGGAAAAAAAAGTGGATACACGGTTCACACTGAGGCGACGACTTTTACTCTTTATGTGACTTTACAAGTTGTTTGTGTCTTGTGGAGATTGTTCCTGTCGGTATGGCCTTCATATTTCGTAGAGTTAGTTCGCCTCTGTATGATAGTAAGGTCGGTGGCTGGTATCTCATACCCCTTAATACATGTATGACTTAATGTCGAACTGTCTGTGTCTTGTTGACTTACTTCCCTTTCGAATGTCTACAAATCGAATCAGTGGCTGTATGTACAGTCCTTGAGTTATTTAACGTAATGATTATAAATTATGCAAACGGCCACAATTCTCCATTTAGTGTTTGGCCATGTGTGGTGTGTTTTCTATTCTTTACACATTTTCTCGCGTGCTTACGTACCATGTCATATTATGTTGGAATCTGGTTTCAATGCATATTAAAAGAGAAACTGTGACCTAAGTGCCTTACTTTGTATAAACTAAAGTGGGGATGTGGGGATGGTAGGGGGTTGGGNNGGGGTAGTGTAGTGAGCATGAGATCGCTCTGTGTAATGAAAACTTGTATGAAACATTCATCTCCGCTTTTGAATGATAATAATTCTATGGTCTGCTGAAGTCTGATAGTGCCAGTTCTTCTGAGGCTGATAAACTGAGCTGTAAACAAATGACAAAGTAGTTTATCCTGAATGTTCCAGTCAGATTCTGCTCTTATATACAGTGCATGTATATTATTAGTATTCATCAGTGTATGTCTTTGGTGAGATACCCGCCCGTTTCATGAGTTTTTGGAACACGAGTTGTACTGTCACAGTAAAGGCATGAAAAAGCGTATGTTTTTGCATAGGGCGTTCAGAGGATAGACAAGGAAGGGTTTTACCTGCTAGACAGGCGTTGAAACCTTACATTTCTCATACTTGAAAGCTTGCACATTTAAAATAGGAATTATATAAGTGCAGGAGTATTCTAAAAACGAAGTGGCAAGACAAGATACGAAACGAAGAGTTATGGGCAAGAACAGGACAAAAGGAAATAGAGGAAGAAATTGGACTCCGTAAATGGCGCTGGATTGGGCACACCCTCAGAAAACCTAATGAAAACATCACCAGGCAATCTCTGCAATGGAACCCACAAGGAACACGAGGCAGGGGTAGGCCACGGGAGACATGAAAACGATGCACGGAAAGGGTCATGCGAGAGATGAAGATCACTTGGATCGAGCTTGGAAAGATGGCCCAAGACAGGGAAAGATGGAATTCGCTTGAACGTGGCCTGTACCCTGCTGGGGGTAAAAGGCATTGATGGTGATGATGATGATGATGATGATGATGATGATGATGATGATGCTGGGCTCAGACTGTTTGGTAGCTGCGACCTCGCAAAAGGGACCGTACTTGTATTCTCCGGGCGGTCCTAAGGAAGTATCAGTGGACACCAGTCAAAGTGGGGAAGGGTGCACATTTACTAGAGGTTTGTAAGAAATGTGATGCTTTTTACCAGTATGTCGGAAAAGAAAGCTCGGCATCATGGTGGCAACCATCCAAGATTTCAGATTTGTTAGTGGAACTCTTATCAACGGTCTTGTGTCGATATCTAAGATTAAGAATCAACGGTTGTATGTATGCTGATGAATGAGGCAAAGATATGTATATCAAACACCACTCGCAAGTCAGGGGATTACATTCTTGCACTTTCGCATTTGTCGCAGCTATCGAGGCTTGCCTAGGGACTGATATTTTCCTTGCTAAGGGAGGGTAGTAGTTTGCCCTTTCTCGACGACCCGGGGACCAGACAAACGCAATCTAGGGAAATGTGACTTCAAGTAGTCTGGAACCCTGAACAACGAATTCATCAAACCCGAATGTTGGGGAATTTGATGTTCGAAAAAGCCAATCCTTGTAGTTCTTAACTCCTAACGTTCCCCCATATCTGTTGTGTTGCAAATTCATATCAGAATGCCAGAGTTGCCTTTTAAGGAGCCAATTACCAGATTTTTGACTCGTTTTAATATCCCATGGTTCCCAAGTAACTGACTGGCTCTTTGGCTCTCCTTTAGCTCCAACGGACTTAAGGTCAAAACTGATTCAAATTCTTTACAAAAAAGTACTCATACCTCTTTCAAACTATTTGGTATTTCAAGTGAGCTGGCTTTTGTTATATTTGCCCCATCCTGATGAACACGAATCAAGGAACGATCCGAAAATGTATATATTATTTAACAGTTATGTCATATATTGCTCTAATATATTCAGAAAAATTTATGATCGCTCAGATTCCAATGTATATCCAGTACATGGACACTTCATAGTAAATTTATATCAAATTTTGACCCCTTCCCAGAAAATGGTTTGGCTCTTTTGTACGTTTTTTTTATATATATAAACTATGCACTTTGGCTCCAGATCGAAAAAAAAGTCTGGCAACCATGGTTCACATCCGCTTTGTTTGATTGTAAGCCATTTGTATGTTGCAGGCTGGGAGCTGGTTTCTCTTCGTCGCATGGTTGGCGCAAGGAATCCTCGGCGTCTGGAAGTTATGCAGACTGAATGTGTTACCTGATGTATCTGCTCCGATCAGAAGCCTCAAGCAAAGAACTGAAGAGAAACGAAAGGGAGGGGAGAACAACCTTTGGTGGTTGAGTGGGGGAAATAGGAAAAACGAAGTGAATGAGTCAGGGGCGTAGCGTCCATGTAACCTATGAATATGAGATTACCAATAGTGTGTATCATCGTATTCATCTAATACAGTTTAACGAATCCAAAATACTTTATAAATTTAATTAGCATCACTCTCATATTATATCGCCTATAAGCCTTTTATAATCACTGACAATACGACTTGGTCAGCGTTAACTGGTTTTCTTCGCTGAGAACCCACACACTGTTTCACAGATCCAGCTCTCCCGTAGTCACAATGTATTGCATTCGAAGGAGATGTAAAGACAGAGACCTTATAAAAAGGTGGCCAATAATCTCAGAAAGAAATTAGGTTACCCTTTATACTAACTGTAAATTTTTGCTTTTGCGCAAGACCTTTTCCGTGAACGGCTTCTCGGACTTTTCTTTCCTCGTTTTTTTTCTTTTGCGACGACGAGAGCAAAGATACCAGGTTTTGGCTCTTTTGAAGCCTAATACTAGATTTTCGCTCTTTTTAGAATCCCTCGACTCTCAAATAACTGACTGGCTCTCATCAATTTCTTCTACCAAAAAATGCTTAACTGCTCTGAAACAATGCGATGAACACGAATGAAAGAATGATCTCATAACTATTTCCACTTATTAATCATGTCTTTTGTTGCGCTAATGTATGTAGGAATGTTTGCAATAACTATAAAACCCATGCATATCCAGTACAAAAACAGTTCGCAGTAAATTTCTTGTTGGCTGTCAGATCTTTATTCCAGTCGGCCCTTTCCAGATATAGTTTAATTCATTTTTTTTTTTTTTAGGCTTTTCAAATGCGATTTGGTTCCGGCATGAAAATAAGTCTGACAACCCCGGACCTAAGGCTAATAAATAGTCAGGACGATATTGTAAACACTCAAATATTGCAGAGTTTATGATGAGCCTTGACTTTGTTTACTGGGAATCATGTCTAAGAGCGCTAACCTGCTGGATTAACCCCCCCCCCCAAAAAAAATCACCTTCGCTACGCCTTTGGAAAGAGTGATTAATCATGGCAATAATGTCATGATTTGTGCGTTAGTTCTCGAAAGTTTGAGTTTCAGATGAGAAAACTGTAGATGAATGAAAATCGAGTGCTTGAGGAATGTACTGTGTTCATGCAATATTGTATTATGAAATGATAAGTGTTGGCCTATATCCCAATAAAAGGTCTGAACTTGATGAAGTGCTGCAGACGTAAAAGTACTAGAAGGCAGACATAGGCAGGACATTTTGACAAATGCCCAAGCGTTTGGCTGAGGGATTTTCGTGAAGTTGGGGAAGGGGCAGTCCTGCAAGATATGTTTTAGCGTTTGGTCTGCCTGCAAACAAAGGCAGAGAGTTAAGCTGCTTTTGCCTTTCTTTTACAGAAGACGTGTGATTGTCCTTTTTGAACGCCAATGTGAGGTGAGATTCAGGGGTGGGTACCCCTATTCTTTACATCTGCAGCTATCGTCGTCATTATGTTCTTATGTTCCGGAAACTTACTACATGATGCATGTTTTTCTTTTTTTTTAATATCTTTTTCTTTGTTTCATTAAGTTGTATTTCGCCTTTTTTGTATACTTCCCAAATGAAGATGAGGGTTCAATGTGATGTAGCTTCACTTGCTTTTTTCGTTTAAATAAAGATGACTTTATAACAAAACATCTGCCTCCAAATGTGATATGAACGTTTTATCGAGCCAGATTTTACTACTTCACACATTAATAAAACTAGAGAAACGAGTTCATGTAACAGCGGTTCAGTATAGAGCTATCTACACCCATGTAATCTGATATGCCACCACTTTTTGGCAATGCTGAGCTGCATATTATTATAACAGCCTTAGTTTTCCAAATAGAAAGGCTAAACTAAATATTTCTGAAAACTAATGTTACTTCTAAAGCTTTGTGTAATCACCGGTTGTTGTTTTGAATTTGCTGAAACAAAATTTGACTTAGTTCTCTTAGTCAGAGTTCACGGGTCAAAGGTTGAGCCGGTCTTTGCCTTTCTGTCGCCAGCAGGCCTATGCCCAGTATCAGTAATTCGCTACTAAGGCATGGCAAACCCATTCAAAGGATGGCTGTTGTTAGTAGTGTTGATCACTGTATTGTAAGATACATTCAGTCAGTGTATTGTGTGTCACAAACGATGTCACTCTCACAGTGTCCACATATTTGGCAGTGGAGGTGGTCAGTGATAGAAAGACTCATGATGACGATTCCCAAATTCAGCCTAGAGGAGAGGATCACAGGAATAACGGTTAGAGTAATGGCTGTGGAAGTAGGGGCAAGGGATTTGGTGAGCACCTCGGTCTTCGACCTACTCAAGATAAGATAAGATAAGATAAGATAAGATAAGATAAAAAAAGATGCTAGGATTACGAGAACGGGTGCGATCACGTGCTCTGAAGGATCTGACAGAGGCTGCGGAAAAGAGCTCAGCATGGATATGGACCAAGCGTAGTGAACAATGGAATGTTGCACAGTAAATTTAAACATACCTAAAATGCAACTTCCACAATGGCTTCATGGTGGCAGAGATGAAATAAAGCAAGGAATTAAGGAATTGGAGGTTGTGGGTTGAGATCCCTCCCGAAGCGGGAAAAAAATCAACAGAAGGACAATTGGGAGTCATGACCCAAGTGTGGCCCAGCCCCTTTAGAGTGTCAGGAAGTCAAAGGGCCAAAACACTTGTTAGACGGGGGTATCTTTCTCTGAAGATCTTCTGTTGCCTCGCTCTCCGAGTAAGAGAGTTTCCTATTTACTTTAGAGAGACCCATGATGACTATTCCCTAATTCAGTCTAGAGGAGAGGATTACTTGTCTTCACCTTACGGCTTTAAAGGCTGTCCGGACACAACTCCTTATCTGAGCAACCAGTTTTTGGTATCAGATTCCTCCCTTAACCGAGACATGAGATACATTCAAGGAATTCCTTATTCCACGTCAACTAAATCACCTCACTTCATTCATGTGTAGAAAACAACGTCACCAAAACGCTCTACATTCATGCCGTCAAAGGAGATTATCCACGCCCAACGCATATTTTATTGACTACGCGTTAACAGGCAACAGATTATAACTATTAGTCCGGCCTGTCAGAGCCGTTTACGTGCAATTCGTGCACTTTGTGATACCTGGGCCCGTATGCATAATCCTTACGTTAGTTAACGCAGTGCGGTAACCACGGGAAACTCCCAAAACATTAGTAGTATTCTCTTTGGTTAACGCAATACGTTAATTAACGGGTTACAATACATTTCCCGAAATTTATTTAATCCTATCATAATCCAACCATACGATTCCCGAAAAAGTAGTATACATTTCCCGAAAAGTCTCTCCTTCTCTTAGCCAAATGCATGTGACAATTTTTAGCAGGTTTACATTACGGTACACATGCATTTGTTAGGTTAATGTATAGGTTATGCATACAACTACTGAAATCAGGTGAACCATCATGGCATGACCACTGGAACAACTTAAATATTGGCCTTGAAGGTGCGAAAAATGCGGACGTTTTCCTTTGTTTATCCTTAGTATCAATAAATTAGAAACATTACATTAAACGGTACTGATGTGTCAGAATCCAAAAGCTGTGAAACTTGGCATCTTACTTAAAGAAGGATCTCTTACGATGCTTACTAGCTATGTAAAGGTTCTGCTCATTATCATTTATTCTCATTATCACTTGACATTAAGAACGTGATATAAAAACGGTATTTTGATATAGTCAGTCTTAAAATAAATGGGCAAGGAGAATTCCTCAAACTGTAGTTTGAATTCTCAAATTTCATCGATTTTTTTTTTTTTTTTGCTAAACACTGTTTATGAATTATTTAAAAGGATGATTAGGGAAAAAAATTTCAGACCAAGAACGGGAGGGAAATTATGCAGACTTTTCGTCGCGTGTGAGATCCGCTTGTTTACCGTGAATCGTGTTTACTTGTTGCAAGCACATCTCTGCACTGCTCGATCGGCGATGTGACGATTGAAAAGAAGTTGAAGACCTACACAGTGAAAGAAGTGATGCTGGTATTTTTATTATTCTGATGTATTTTGAGAAAGAAGGAGTCTAGTCCAAGACGACAGGCAAAATATCAAAACATCCAGATTCCATGCGATTGCTGCTGCTGCTGCTGCTGCTGCTGCTGCTGCTGTTGCTGCTGCTGCTGCTGCTGATGATGATGATGATGACGATGATGATGATGATGATGCTGTTGGCTGTGAGAATGCTGTTTTTTTTTTTTTATAATGATGATGGTGGGGTTTTTGAATGCTAACAATGAAAGTTACACAGGAATTTCCAGAAATGAAGAGAGAGAGAGAGAGAGAGAGAGAGAGAGAGAGAGAGAGAGAAAATTTAGCAAGGAATCAAAAATTGTCTAGCTTATTTGTGATGAGAAAAGTAGAGCAGCATACCCCC
>JAWQUT010000134.1:1342803-1360200 GCA_033807755.1 Ellobium chinense | reverse complement strand
ACGCAAACAGTTCTACAAGACTTTATCCATCAACAACTGCTCAATAACAAAAACAACAACTAGAAAAAACATGTTTCACTTGTTTCAGTACGCACACGAGCAGAATCCTCTATCTGGTTTTGTTGCTGCATGTATCACTATCAGAGGCGGAGAATGGCACAGAATTTGGGGGGTGGGTAAAAATGGTAAAAAAATAAATTCTCCAAAACGTCCATCGCTGTTAAATTTGAAAAAAATTGACCATAAAGTGTTTTTTGCTTTCTGTTTTTTTTATTCTGAGTTGCTCTACCTCGTAATTTTTGCTAGCTCTGTCATCACTTATTTTTCATGGGCGTGTTTGAGCGCAGAATTCTAGAGTAATTGGAACTAACGATTTTGGCGCAATCGTACTTATAGAAAAATATACTACGAAATGTACTGTCCACATAAAGAAGGGCGGTAGCTGGAAACACCGGATTTCCGTCTCTTTTGCAGGTTACCACTGATATAATAAGCCATTTTGATCATTTTTAACGGAATGTATTTTCGTGAAAACTCATATTTGTGAGTCAAGCTCTCCTCGCGAAATTCGGGAAGATTAGACTCTCGGGAAAGTAAACCACTTCTAGTCACATTAAAAAAAGTGATCAAATGTGTTCAAAAAAGAAAAACTGATAAATTTCGAAACGTTTTAACTTGTTGATTTTTTCAAGACAGATGTATTATATGCTTCTTTCACAAGCACAAAGTCTGGCCTTTCACTTATGTTTTTTTCCTTGCCCTTACACTACATTACATCAATAATTATAATTAGGATGAAAAAAATTACTTGTCAGAAAATGGGGGAATTTCCCGAAAAGAAGTCCCATGTCATGTCCACCTCGCCATCTCTCTCTCTCTCTCTCTCTCTCNTCTCTCTCTCTCTCTCTCTCTCTCTCTCTCTCTCTCTCTCTCTCTCTCTCGCTCTCACTCACTCTCATTAACGATCATTTTGCCGTGTAAAGACATCCATTTGTCGACGGCTAAAGGAGGTTCAAGCAAGTCCCCGATAGAGCTATGACAGTGCTGAAGAGGGACGTTAAAACTAAAGTTACAACAGTCTTCTGTCGATCTTATTCAAGCAGTTAAAATGTACTCCAAATTGTTTTATCTTCTCGCCGCCACTGGCAACACTATTTTCCACGCTCTGAACTAAAACTTAGAAATCAGTCTCAGTCCAATATTGCAAGATTGCTGTATTACCTAAGTAATGTACTCATTTACTGTATTTTTGTACCATGCGTCAATGTGAAGTCAGTCTGATGGTCGCTGTGGGTTTTCACGTAACCCCATGTGTTTCACATGAGACGGTGAACACTTCTCACTAGCCTCAGACAAAACTTGTTCAGTAGTCAACAAAAACCGGCCAGAACCAGGCCTAGAGAAATTTGTGAGCAGTTTTCAAAATGTAGCCTATATCAAGCCTTAATTATTAGCACTTGTACAGATTTTGAATTTTATATTTGGCTGAGCGAGCTCTGTGCATGTTCGAGGGTAGGGAAGAAAACTATCGTATCTAAACATGGCCGTATCTCGAGATACGAAAGTTTGCTTCCCTGTCCTCGGTGTGTGATCTTCATCTTGTGTTTCACAATGAAGGCAGTCGTCTTGAACCGGTCAGGTGCAGGCTGATTGTCAGCTGGTCGACAGAGACTTCAGTGTAAATTACAAGCAAACGAATTTTCACGGCACAAGAGATGTGATTTTCTACTACAACTAGACTACAACTTCTAGCGGAAAACAAACGAAAGGTTAGTAGGCCTGGTCTAGATTTGTCTGGGAGAAATAATAGCTAGGCCTAAACTAGACTACATTCGAATGTTCAAACTCTTACCCCTGATTTTTTTTTTTTTTTAAATAGACTACAACTACAAAAATGTAACTGGCTCAGGTTAGGCTTATGATCATCGTGCAAGACACTTTGGGCCTTCTCTAACGACAGCACCGATTCGATGACTTATCTACGACTAAATGAACTGTATCATCGGTGCTGTCGTTAGAGATTGCCACACTTTGTTCAGTAAGCAGGCTAGATATCCGTATGCAACAACTAGCCAATTCCACATAATCAAATGGTGTCCATGGACAAGTAACTCAAAATAAATATCCAAATCAACATTCATTTTACCTCAATTAAAGACTTGGATAACATGAAATCTGTGGAAATAATCCAAATGAAAATGCTTAGGTGGAGACTCGCACATAATGGGCGCTATTTTTATTGGTGACCTATTGAGGGCCTAATTCTTAGAACGGTCGAGTAAAAAGTTTCACTTCGTTCATTGCCGGAACAATTTTACGCTCGTTACTGATGTGCTCTTTTAAAAGCTAGTAAGTACTAACAGGAAAAAAAAATCAACTCAAAGGTTAGGGTTAGGGGTAGGGTTAGGGATAGGGTTAGGGGTAAGGTTAGGGGTAAGGTTAGGGTTAGGCGGAGCCCCCCTGGCGAGTTATGTAACTATATGGATCCAGTAGATTTTTTTACGCTCATTACTGTTACGCGCTTTTAAAACAATGTTAGGTCTCTATGTAGGCCTACACTTCTGTTAGGTTTATGAGCATTAAGCTGGGTTAGAATTATATATAGTAGGAATAGAGTGGGTTAATGTTCCAACATATTAGCTATGTTATCATTTCTGATGTTAATCAAACTGATTAAAATGTCTGTACTGCTACCTTGATACATCTGGGCCAGGATATAATTTGGCTACGTCTTTGAGAAAGGCAATAAATAGTGTGTTCTTCTCCTTTCCTCTTCGCCACGTGTATTCTGCCAGATGCTGTGGGAAGTGGGCTTTGCAAATGGATGTAGCCGGCAATAAGCGCCTCACCGCCCACCATGTACTTTCAATTTTGTTGGTACAGGCACCTGTCTGCGGTATTAGGAGTGATTAACCGTCAGGTACCTGTAGCCACACTCTTCCAGTTTATTGTATGAAGAAAAGCAGTCAGTGTGGATGATGGATCCTTTTTCTACTCTATCACAAATTATGTCCAAAAGGGTCTGTTCTGTTCGGTCTGCAACCGGAACGAGAAAACAGTCGTTTGTTTCTCGGCAAATGCCTCCGAGAACCCACTGTCCTTCTACTATCCGACCGCGATTATACATGTACTTTCTTTTTCCAAATTTGGCTTCGTCTATTTCGACTGTGTGGTTGACTCCTCCGATTTTTAAATTATTTTTTTTTTGCACTCTCTTTATCATAGAATGTTTCCACACATACTTCCCGACAGTATGAATAATGATCTAGTACCGTCTCAGTTGAGGTTGTCACATCACCAAATTCTGGACCTGATGTTTCTATGACGGCATCACTGATTGTTAATTTTCTTACGAAACAGTAAGAGAGAAAGAGGGATTTTGAAATAGATATTTTACTTTTCTCAAACCATGTATTCTTTTTGGCATTTACATGGTTGTTAGAACTCTTCTTGCAAGCACTTTTCCCGCACACAAATCGCACACGCAGATGTCCGCGGGGATAGTCTATTTTAATACTGTCTAACACAGAGGCACAGGACGGATACAGTACAGACTTAGGCAAGAGTCCAAGTTGTTGACAAAATTCAATGGTGGATGTATCGCTTTCTGTCCTTTAGGATAATTGCCTAAAGTTCATAAACTGACTATAATCATTGACTTTCACTTTCTTAGTCAGCGGTTCCTCAGACATGACAAAATTACCACAAACTAAATAATGGTCACAATGTTTACCTGAGTTGCGCTACTCCGTGATTATCCTGATTTATTTCGTTTATATATCCGGAATCCTAGTTTTTTATTATCTGTACGTTTTCTCGCGGTCAAGGCGAGAGGTCACGACATGTCAACGCGGGATGCTTAGTGTTATTTACGATGGCTACATTTCACTTTAGGACAAAAAAAATTATACTTGTTATCCTTAACTTTTGGTCATTCAACCTTACAGTTGGATTTATTGAGACTCAAATCATCAGACGCAAGCCTTGGTTCCATGCCTTAGCCCATGCCTTTGTGTACTAATAATCGCGCTCCACTCTCAACATCTCGCTTGGCGGTATCCGCTGCTCGACATTTTGGGAACCTGACGACGATGGGTTCGAATGCTTTATATGTCTTGTTTCTTACTACTCCATTTTTCTGATTTATCTTACTGCTGCTAACACATTACATGTATTATGTAATGCTTGAATGGCGATGTGCATTGTTATTCCATCCCCCGAGCCACCTAGAAGCCAGGAGAAATAGAGTAAATTAAGACGACTTCTTTCTTTCTTTCTTTCTTCTTTCTTTAGTATATCCCCCACAAAAACACCATGCCCCTCTTTTTCATACCAGCCCCATCAAAATAATCCCTCTCTAGTATGTTCATGGTTAGGGGTTGTTGCATACGGATATCTTTCCAGTAAGCAAGCCTAGGTATATCAGAGAACAAACAGAAAAGGTTTTGGTTTTTTTTTAAGGATTTCCAAACGCGCCTCACAGCCAACGGTAAATGAGTGGCGATCGAAGCCTGAGAAAGAATTCCTCAGGAGTCTCACACGCCTAATCAGAACTTATGTTTACCATTACAACCCAACATGAGTTGTTGGGTGTTTTTTTTTTATGTGTCGCTCATGTGAAGCCGTAAGTGAACTTTTCAGGGTCCATTCCCAAATATTTTACATAACATTTTGGGATCATGTGATTATTTTTCATGATCACATTTCCAGACTACCCTCGGATTAGTTTAGTCAGTTGGTTCACAAAATGTTCTAATTTCATACAAGTTATTCAATCAGAAAAAGTGTAGTGTTCTCATTGAAATATTCTCTTTATTAACCGGAAATATATTGATGGGTGTTTATATCGACGCTTGATTCTTGAATCAACGGTGTAAATGCTAATGAAAACTCTTTTGTAGCTGACATGATGGGTGATCCTTAGCCAGCGTAGCCACTGTTCCATATTATGTTGTAATTTGGTGACATTTTGGGAACTTTTTCTTCCGCTAACGTGGTTTCTTTGAGCGTCGCTACCATGAAGCAATATGTTTAATTTTTCAGGTCCATTCCTAAGTATGTGCCAGAACATCTTGGGATCATGTGATATTTTTCTTTGTCACATTTCTGTTTAGATGTTAACCTTGTACCAGATTCCCCTCGGATTAGTTTTACTCATTGAAACGTTTAAAAAAAATGCTCATGTAATAGTTGTTCAGTAAAAAAATAGTAGAGTATTCGTTGAAAGTATACCCTTTATAAGTCGTTCATGTATCGACAGGTGTCTTATATCTTCACATGAATCGATGGTGTAACGGCCAAAAAAATACCCCCGCTCCGTTATCCGCCATGCTGTTGATGGCTTCCAGTTTATTTCTTGAAACCAGTGACTTTTTTTTACTGGCAACTAGACGCTTTAGACTTGCATGTGACGACATGAAAACTGTGTGCTGGGGCTTCACAGAAAAGATTTTTTTTGTGGGTGTGCCATCGGACACTTACTTACTGCAGCTGGAAATCGACAGGTTTATCCAGATTGAGCGGTAAACTCTATCCAACGAGAGAGAATGACTCGTATCATCAACCTAGATAAGGGTGGTATTCGTAAGATTTTCTTTCCTCGCCCAGGAAGGTTCTTGGATAAAGCTGAGTGCGTCATGTTCAGACATGTCAACAATGGTCAAAATGTGCTGGACATTCGGTCAGACAAGCAGCTGAGTTTTGTCTGACAGGACGATGTTTTGTCTGACAGGACGATGTTTTGTCTGACAGGACGATGTTTTGTCTGACCTGATGATGTTTTGTCTGACCGGACGATGTTTTGTCTGACAGGACGATGTTTTGTCTGACCGGACGATGTTTTGTCTGACCGGACGATGTTTTGTCTGACCAAAAAATCAACACAAATAAAAAGAAAATGAAACAAAAGCTTTTTGCTAGTCTGTAAAAAAGAGTAGAGAAATGTCACATTTTGACAGTTTCAAAGTAACGGTTCAAATTTAAGGGTGTTTTTTGACGACATTAGTGAGAAGGGCATCAGTTTCAGCTTCTGTTAGTTCTGTGTCTGCACTGTCCAAGTTGTCATCTCATTCTTCCCCACTGTCTTCTTCCATGGCAGCATCTTCAATGGATGACTACATCAGTACTCTGGCTAATACCAGCAGAGTGCAGCTGTTCTTCTCGTTGAGTCCGTCTTCGGTAGTTCAGCCTTCTCACGTTTCCTGCTGAAGTCACCTATCAAAGAACCAAAATATTCCGTGCTTATAACACTGCACTGCCATCCATTGTGATAGAGAAAAAGGATGCAGCTCTCAGCACCTTGGCAGCTTTCTCTCTTTCTGTGGTTGCAATAGTTTCCAAAAACGTGACTCCTGTCAGGCCTTTTGCAAGTGTTCAGCTCATTTAGCCAGAGGAAATCAGTTAAAGGCCTGTTTTGCTTTGCTAGGGCATGAATATTTCTAAACTTCAATTTCAGGTCTTTTCTATTGTGCTCGTTCATACTGATAACTGCCTTTCCTGCTGCTGACCCTATCTTCTCTTCCAGACTCTGCTTCTTTGCCTTTTTCACGTCCATAGCTTTCACATGAAACTTTGAAACTTTGACCGCTCATGGTCTGTGACAGCACTTTTTAGAAAATTTGGGCACCCCCCNAGTCCCCCCCCCCCCCCCAATAAATGGATTCTTATTTGCCACACCTCTAGAACCAGGTCTAATCAGTTCCTGACATGCAGTGCAAGTCATAACCTTGTCACTGTCCCACTGCAGCCATCCCCTTCCCACTTGCCATTGTTCATTAAAACTTCTCCCATTTCTGGCTTCCACATAACTTTTCTTTCTCTCTTCCTCTGTCGCCTCAGTCTTGCTTTTCTTTCCAGGAAGAGCCCCAGCATTGAACCTAATAGGCCACGACATGACGATCGCTTACTAGACTAGGCCTGTCGTAAACTCGCGGGGAATTGACTGCTAAGAAACTATTTAATAGAGTAACCTCCCTTGTTCTCAACGGGGAATCTTTAGTAGTGTGCCAGCCAGGCGTTTTCAAAGTTAAATTTCGCAGGTTTGAGTCATTCTCATATTTTTCGCTTAAGAATCTTAATTTTTTAATGGTAAACGAGAAATAAGAGATCGCTACCAATTCCAAAAGTTCTTTTGCATTTTTGTTGTTGTTTAAATTACTTAATGTAAAAAAATCAGCTGAAATAAGTTAACTTACCTGGCATAGCTGGCAATCTGAACCGGAAAGGAAATACGCTTCTTTCGTAAACAAAGCTGAAGGTTCGGTGGCAGTGCCTGTCATTCGTGCTACGAGTTCGGTGTTCTCGGGTTAATGAGCGTCGCAGATATTTAGGATCCGTTAAGGTCGTGCATTCACACCCCTTTCGTTTTATAACCGATTTTCAAAATGCGTAGATCTACCGGATGTAGATCTGGCGGACATTTGGTCCGACAGTGACCAACATTTTGTCGGACGGAGTCGATTTTTACCGGTCAGGCCCAGGCCTGCCGGCACTTGGCGATATGTCTGAATGTTCAGATGGACGTTTGTGTTGTTTCTGTGGTGGTGTTACACTGCAGACAACACACTCCTCATAAACGTGACAGGATACGCGCATTTAAAAGACTGTTAGTCAAGTCGGCGCTTTTTTTAGTCAAACTGCCACGGTTTCATGCGAGATGGCCTAATCAGTCTCATTTACAATTGTTCTCATCTGTACTTAAAATAACTTATGTACGCTTTAGCCGCGTGGAAATCTAAACGGCATGAAAATTAGAATATATATATCGATTTGAGATACCCAGATGTTTTTCAATGCCTTTTTGTGTTTAAGAGAAGTTCAAATGTGCTAGAGCTGTATCAGCCAGAAGGACATGGACAGTTAGTATTCCACGGACTAGGCAAAACTCTTTACTTGCAGCGACAATTTCAATTATGCTTATAATCAGAGAAATTAGGACGGACATCTTGTTACGTAATATCACTTCATATCATCTTTTATGATTATAATTCTATTACCAGTATTTATAGTTGAATACTGTAATCACGACCAGTGGGTATCTTGATTGTAATCCCCGTTCGCTCGTATTTGTCTTTTTGGGCTCTCTAGAAAATAAAGGTAATTCACCTTTTCGACTCGGCCAGTTAAGACAAACAATCCCGTATTTGCCATGGCCTGACAGTGAGGCTTCAAAGCATAAATAACTGAGTAATGTTTATAGTTACTAATAAAAAAGCACTGTGATTGGAAACAAAGCTGCGAGGTAAATAAATATCGGGCTTCAACTGACAAGTGACATAGTATTAAACTACATAAAGTACATAGAAAGCTTCTGCAGATTTTTGGAAATGCTCAGGTTTGTTCTCTTCAAGAGTCTTGAACATGCATTATATATCTCACTGCAGCGATGGACTACTCATACAAACTGAGTATGTGAAGAATTGTGGTTGGATGAATAACAATATTACTCTTATGTGGCCAAAAACAAATGCCAGTGTAAACTCCTAAGCTTATTCTCGAGACATCATGCATCATCCTTTACTCTGTGCAGCTAGACGAAGGTTTAGCGACTGGGGTAAGAAAAATGCTGCAGGTCTCACCAAATAGCACTATTCTGGCACGATGCAAGCAATATCAGAGCATAATTCTTGGAAAATGTACAGTATATATTTATCCAGACATCCTTACTCTGCGCCGCTGGACGATGGTTTGGCGGCTGGGGAATGAGAAACGCTGTACATTGCTCCCCAAACGGGGTCATACAGTAGACATGATTATGTCCTCTTGCGTAACCAATGACCAGCATATATAACAATGAAATTTGTTGATATGGCAACGACATATTGCACAATATAAGCCAACAATCCATATTCTGTGCTGCTAAACGCCGGTTTGGCTATCAGAATATGGCAAATAATGTGCATTGAGCCTGTGTAAACGTATGTACCAAACAAAGAAAATGATCACTGACCACATATACAGGAACTACAGAAGCTTTATGCAGTGTCTGCGTTATAAACAGTGCAGCACAGTCTATTAATTCAATTCAATTCAATCTCTTTATTAGGCATTTTTGCCAATCATTTTCATAATGTATACATAACCAATATACATCAAATTAAAATAAAAATCTAAAAAAGAAACGAAAAGAAAATTGAAAAGACTAAGAACTATACACTATCAGTCTTATGAGCAGCCGCCTAGTTATCACAGTCAGTGCTCGCAAGGTGAGATTTGTTCTGTTCACATGAGACAAATTTTTTAATCATTATGCAGCGTTAAAAACGCGTGCTAATGGTCAAAAACAGTTTGCAAAAGCAGGAAGCCTACCGGGATTCATAACAGGCGTTACATTTCAATCAGCCAGTGTTTTTGGTGCCACTAGTGAAGAATCGCACGTAGCTGTGACGTCATATTACTGGTACTTCAGTGGAAGGTACCGTGACAAAAGGCTATGTAAGGTCGGCAAACAGTTGAGCTTAATTTGTGTTGGTGTCGTAGGATGCGTAACGTTGGCAAATGAGGCTGCAAGAACGGTCTTTATATCCGAGACATCCATATCAAAGGTTGTCTTACAAAAGAGGTCCATGTGGCAAAACTAGTCAACCGAGGCCTTCTCGTGGCAAAAAAAAAAGGTCAGCGTCGCAAGCGTTTTATTTACCTCATAGCTCAGTTTCCGCATGACAACGTTTGTTTACCAATAATATAAGCATTACACAATCATCTCGCCCTCGAGCCCCATTCTGAGGCCATGGCAGATACGGGATTGTTTGTCCTGGCTGACTGATTCGAAAAGATAAATTCCCCTCTCATATCAACCACGTTTGCTTTCAGTATATCGCCCGAGTGAAGGACGCCGACAAGCTTGGACGAACGAGTGTCGGGATCATAAGATTAAAAGCCTAGTGTATGACTTGGGAAAGCTTGTCAATATTTTTTTCACAGTAAGAGATTTTGAAGTTCCTGTACAAAAATTTCATTTTCCTTCCCCCCAAGTTACATGGAAAAATTCAGTCACTATTATAAAATCAGTAAATAAACCAAAGATTATTACATCATGCGATTAGTAAGCGAAGAGGGACGGCTTCGAATTCTGGCAAAAGTGACAAAAATTTGTAAAATCGTTTTCATTTTTATTTGTTGTTTATTTCTCATCCGACCTTATTTCACACTGTTTAGTCAAAACTTTGGTACGGAGTTGTTGTTTTTTTCGTAAAATTAAGCCGGTTCTTTCGTAAACTTAAGCCGGTTCTAACATTACCAGGATTCATGCAGTAGGCCTGGTCTACGTGTTTTGTTGTTTTTTTTTTACTCAAAAGCTTAAGATCCGTCATATTTTATGAAAAATGTTGGTCTTTTCATACCAACGAAAATGGTTGTTTGCTATTGCAGTTTTTCACTTTTAACTGTGTGCATGTCATACCCTTGCCACTGCAGTCATCCCCTTCCCACTTGCCATTGTTCATTAAAACTTCTCCCATTTCTGGCTTCCACATAACTTTTCTTTCTCTCTTCCTCTGACGCCTCAGTCTTTCTTTTCTTTCCAGGAAGAGCCCCAGCATTGAACTTAATACCATGACGATCGCTTACTAGACTAGGCCTATCGTAAACTCGCGGGGAGTTGACTGCTAAGAAACTATTTAATAGAGTAACTTCCCCTGTTCTCAACGGGGAATCTTTAGTAGTGTGCCAGCCAGGCGTTTTCAAAGTTAAATTTCGCAGGTTTGCGTCATTCTCATATTTTTCGCTTAAGAATCTTAATTTTTTAATGGTAAACGAGAAATAAGAGATCGCTACCAATTCCAAAAGTTCTTTTGCATTTTCGTTGTTGTTTAAATTACTTAATGTAAAAAAATCAGCTGTAAAAAAATCAGCTGAAATAATTTAACTTACCTGGCACAGCTGGCAGTATGAACCGGAAGGGAAATACGCTTCTTTCGTAAACAAAGCTGAAGGTTCGGTGGCAGTGCCTGCCATTCGTGCTACGAGTTCGGTGTTCTCGGGTTAATGAGCGTCGCAGATATTAAGGATCCGTTAAGGTCGTGCATTCACACCCCTTTCGTTTTACAACCGATTTTCAAAATGCGTAGATCTACCGGATGTAGATCTGGCGGACATTTGGTCCGACAGTGACCAACATTTTGTAGGACGGAGTCGATTTTTACCGGTCAGGCCCAGGCCTGCCGGCACTTGGCGATATGTCTGAATGTTCAGATGGACGTTTGTGTTGTTTCTGTGGTGGTGTTACACTGCAGACAACACACTCCTCATAAACGTGACAGCATACGCACATTTCGAAGACTTTTGGTCAAGTCGGCGCTTTTTTTAGTCAAACTGCCACGGTTTCATGCGAGATAGCGTAATCAGTCTCATTTACAGTTGTTCTCATTTGTACTTTAAATAACTTGTGTACGCTTTAGCCGCGTGCAAATCTAAACGGCATGAAAATTAGAATATATATCGATTTGAGGTAGCCAGATGTTCTTCCAATGCCTTTTTGTGTTTAAGAGAAGTTCAAATGTGCTAGAGCTGTAACAGCCAGAAGGACATGGACAGTTAGTATTCCACGGACTATGCAAAACTCTTTACTTGCAGCGATAATTTCAATTATGCTTATAATCAGAGAAATTAGGGCGGACATCTTGTTACGTAATATCATTTCATATCATCTTTTATGATTATAATTCTGTTAACAGTATTTATGGTTGAATACTGTAATCACGACCAGTCGGTATCTTGATTGTAATCCCAGTATTTGTCTTTTGGGCTCTCTAGAAAATAAAGGTAATTCACCTTTTCCACTCGGCCAGCCAAGACAGACAATCCCGTATTTGCCATGGCCTGACAGTGAGGCTTCAAAGCATAAATAACTGAGTAATGTTTATAGTTACTAATAAAAAAGCACTGGGATTGGAAACAAAGCTGCGAGGTAAATAAATATCGGGCTTCAACTGACAAGTGACATACTATTAAACTACATAAAGTACATAGAAAGCTTCTGCAGATTTTTGGAAATGCTCAGGTTTACTCTCTTTAAGAGTCTTGAATATGCATTATATAATCTCACTGTAGCGATGGACTACTTATACAAACTGAGTATGTGAAGAATTGTGGTTGGATGAATAACAATATTGCTCTTATGTGGCCAAAACCAAATGCCAGTGTAAACTCCTAAGCTTATTCTCGAGACATCATGCACCATCCTTTTACTCTGTGCAGCTAGACGAAGGTTTAGCGACTGGAGTAAGTAAAATGCTGCAGGTCTCAGCAGGTCTCACCAAATAGCACTATTCTGGCACGATGCAAGCAATATCAGAGCATAATTCTTGGAAAATGTACAGTATATATTTATCCAGACATCCTTACTCTGCGCCGCTGGACGATGGTTTAGCGGCTAGAGCATGAGAAACGCTGTACATTGCTCCCCAAACGGGTCATACAGTAGACATGTTTATATCCTCTTGCCAGCAATAAATAGCAGTGACTTTTGTTGATATGGCAACGACATATTGCACAATATAAGCCAACAATCCATATTCTGTGCTGCTAAACGCCGGTTTGGCTATCAGAATATGGCAAATGATGTGCACTGAGCTTGTGTAAACATATGTACCAAACAGAGAAAATTCTCATTGACCACATATACAGGAACTACAGAAGCTTTATGCAGTGTCTGCATTATAAACAGTGCAGCACAGTATATTAGTATCTATACAATATCAGTCTTATAAGCAGCCGTACGAGTATCATAATCAGTGCTCGCAATATCAGATTTGTTCTGTTCACATGAGACAAATGTTTATCATTATGCAGCGTTAAAAACGCGTGCTAATGGTCAAAACAGTTTACGAAAGAAGGAAGCCTACCGGGATTCATAACAGGCGTTACATTTCAATCAGCCAGTATTTTTTGTGCCACTAGTGAAGAATTGCACATAGCTGTGTCGTCATAGTGCTGGTACTTCAGTGGAAGATATCATGACAGAAAGCTATGTAAGATCGGCAGAAAATTGAGCTTAATTCGTGTTACTGTCGTAGGATGCGTAATGCTGGCAAATGAGGCTACAAGAACGGTCTTTATATCCGAGACATCCATATCAAAGGTTGTCTTACAAAAGAGGTCCATGCGGCAAAACTAGTCAACCGAAGTCTTCTCGTGGCAAAAATAGGTCAGCGTCGCAAGCGTCTTATTTACCTCATAGCTCAGTTTCCGCATGACAACGTTTGTTTACCAATAATAATTATAAGCATTACACAGTCATCTTGCCCTCGAGCCCCATTCTGAGGCCATGGCAGATACGGGATTGTTTGTCCTGGCTGACTGATTCGAAAAGATAAATTCCCCTCTCATATCAACCACGTTTGCTTTCATTATGTCGCTCGAGTGAAGGACGCCGACAAGCTTGCACAAATGGTAGTCGGGATCATAAGATTAAAAACCTAGTGTATGACTTGGGAAAGCTTGTCAAGATTTTTTTCACAGTAAAAGAGCATTTTGAAGTCCCTGTACAAAAATTTCATTTTCCTTCCCCCAAGTTACATGGAAAAATTCAGTCAGTATTATAAAATCAGTGAATAAACCAAAGATTATTACATCATGCGATTAGTAAGCGAAGATGGACGGCTTCGAATTCTGGCAAAAGGGACAAAAATTTGTAAAGTCGATTGTTTTCCATTTTTATTTGTTGTTTACTTCTCATCCGACCTTATTTCACACTGTTTTGGCAAAACTTTGGTACGGAGTTTTTTTTCGTAAACTTCAGCTGGTTCTAAACATTACCAGGATTCATGCAGTAGTCTACATGGTTTTTTTTTACTCAGAAGCTTAAGATCCGTCATATTTTATGAGAACTTTGGGTCTTTTCATACCAACGAAAATGGTTGTTTACTATTGCAGTTTTTCACTTTTAACTGTGCGAACTTTTTTTTTTGTTTGAAATACAACATCGCATGTGAACACGGGACGGACGATATGTTTTGCTTGTTCTGCTGCAGTCTTGTGTTTGTCCTTCTCACTGTTCTCCCGTAGAAATTAGCCTCAGCCAGTCCAACTTGAGTAAGGCTTGACTGACACACAGCTTAACGACACGGCTTGACGCATTCCTTTTGACTTCATGAATGACTTGTCTTTGACAACACGAAAGATGTCATCGTCACTGCAAACTGTTTTATTTCACGTTGGCAAACACAGTCAACGGCCCGTTTAACCGCATTTCACATAACTGCAACCTCCGCTAAATAGCATCCTTTTCATGATGACAGGGTTCTGTATTAATGTCATGAAATATTCACTGGATAAAAATAATAAACGTGACTCTTTTTAATTGCAAGTTTTTCATGTTTCTGAAGGATTGCAGTTTAACAGAAGTGAATGTGTATGACGTTTTTCTTCACACACTTAACCACTTGCTTCATTGACTCCCACTATAGTATACAAAGAATGCGCTGATACATATAATATATTACTCTATGTAAATGGCAGTTTTATGCCCGGACGCACATTCACTCAGCGGCGTAGGTGAAGGTGGGCCCGAGGACTTGTGCCCTACACAACAAAACCTGTTCCCCACGGTTAACCTTCCACCCTTCTGGTCTCGCCTCTGAGGTTGGACTGCAATTTTAGCATTTTTTTTATTATTATTGTATGATATGGCTATTCTTCACTTTCATTGTGCCCCCTCCTCCCTTCATCGGCCTCCATTTAATATTCTTCTTCGCTACGCCGCTGCACTCATTTTAAATGACCTTTTTTGCCCCTAGGGATTTCCCAGTGTTGTTTGAACCTTCAGAAAATGTTTCTATTTTTCATGATGCATTGAACTTGTTCTTCCATATGCATCTTTTATAGATAGCACTATGCACCCTAGTCATGGACTGTGACCGGTTTGGATGGTGGGGGAAGGGGGGAGAAAGAGGGTTGGTTGGACAAAAAGGAGATTGTGGAGATCAAATTTTAATGTGGATGATCCATTCTGTGAGATATTGCAGATAGGTTGGGTGACGTCCTGGAGATATTGGGGGGAAGGGAAGAGGGAGAAGGAGGGAAAGAATCAAAGCTTGCTATGTAGTAGTAGTGTGGGTAAGTGGGGGTAGAGGTGGCTCTGTGAGCAAGACGAATTGGGCGAGGAGCTGAACGGGGGCTGGAGGCTTCTGTACACACTGATAATGGGGGCTGTGCCCCCTCCGTACCTGACACCCCGTTTTCAACCCCACGTATCCTAGCTACTCTCTGTGTCTTATTTAACAAGAGTCAATGGATAGTCTTTCCTCACAAGAACTATCGTGTCCCCTTCAGTTTCCCCCAGTTACCCCATGCCCTACGCCACTGTTATGTCCCCCCCCCCNNNNAACCCCGCATCATGAAAGCGCATACGCCCTGCCCCCGCCCTCTTCAGCTCCTCCATTGCACTGTAACCTATCTCTCGGCGTGACAAAGTGACGACAATCTTGAAACACACAGTGCCCGATATTTTAATCTAGATATTACCGTATGAATATCACACCACACACTGCTTTTACCTTCAAGCATAGCGACAAAATTATTCTGCTCGCTATGTGTGGACAATCAGCTAAAATTTTGTTCTACACTCTTCACTTGACAGTTGTGACAGACGAACGGATCACTCAGTACTGTGCCCCTTCACTAATAAAAGCTGACAGTTTCAAGTAGTCGACTGTATTTTAGTAGTTTACTATTCAGATCATACCATACCATTCCCCACGAGTGACTGTGTGCCAGTCAAACGGCGTTGATGCAGAATCGCGTACGCGAGACGAGAGACACGGGCAGGGCGTAGTACAAACTGAGGGCTAAAAAAAAAAGTTACCTGAGGAACCGTCACATCAGATTTTTTTGTGCCAGATACGGAGCTCGCACAAGAAGAATATTTTTCAACTCCAGGCAGTGTGTGGATATACTTTTATTTCTAGTTTTGTGTGGAGTGGAGTGGAGGCCTATTCATTTTTCCTTGTCACAGTTGAGCAGTTGATGTGGCGACGTTAGTTCTATGGGAATATAACACTGGTCCAAACAGTAAGTACGGTATTATGTATGTTGCTTATATTTACAGTAAAAAAAATCCTCTTACAGCGTACAGTGAGATCTATACGAAGTATACCTTTGGTACATGGAAAAGTATACTCACTGTTAAGGTATCTGAGTAATGAAATGATAAATAGATTGAATGAATATGATAAATCCGTTCATGTGAAAATGCATAATAATGAATTATACGGTATACTTAATAAATGACTACTTCATATTATCGAGGTTCTACTGAAGTTTATGAATAGGTTGGTCTGTATTACATGGATCACACTAGTCTCGAGCCATTTGTTTATTAGTTTGCATTGAAGAGAGAACGGCATCCACAAAAAGTAAACATGCAACTTAATACGTTGTTCAACTTGGATGTTTTAATTATGATCAATTTGTAGATATGCATTCAAAGACGAGACTGTAGAGTGTTGTATTATATAGGAATAGACACACCTCTGGATTAAACTTCAAGTTTCAAGATTATCAATTATATCACTGCGTCAGTACGTAGAAAAATGCATTGCAGGTAAAGACAAGACCGTGGAAAGATGTACGTTAGAGGTCACCAAACAGCAAATTTTAAAGGCATGTGACCTTTTAGGAAATGCCTGCAAAATCCATAAGGATAAAGCAGTAAGCAGTTTTTTTTTCTGGGAAGTGGTGCATGGTATTTTACACCCAATGGACAGTTCAGAAGGCTTTTCCAAACAAAACTAGTCCAAATATGTACCGATAGCAATGAAATCAAGATCTACTGCAAGCTTTTGAAGGACTTTGATCCTGTGTAGGAACACTTCTGTAAGTGGTTTATGATACCTTTACCTGCAGATCGTGCTTAACTTATGTTTGAGATTATATTATCCTTCCCTTCTCCATACAAGGATAAATATTCAAAGACGAGACTGTGGACATCTATAATAGTTCGTGTGGTAACAAAACATCAATGCTTAGGTATGTAGTTAAAGACGAGGTTGTGGAGATAACGAAAAAGGTGTCATATAGTTTAAGTACGGACGAGAGGAGCCTCTCTCTCTCTCTCTCTCTCTCTCTCTCTCTCTCTCTCTCTCTCTCTCTCTTTCTCTCTCTGTCAGTGCCTTCAAAACCCATAAGGATAAATCAGTGCTGATTTCATCTGGGAAGGGGTGCATGGTATTTTGCGTTCACAGAACAGTACAGAGAGCTTTTCTAAAAATAAGTCCAGCGCCCAAAATATGTAGCAATTAAATCTAGATCTACTGCAGGTCTTTGAGGGACTTCTGATATGGGGTGTCTTATCACCTGTCTTATCACCTGTCTTATCACTTAAGTAGTTTATAATACCTCTGCTGATAGACCATACTCAACCTGATACAAGTATGTTCGAGATAATATCCCTCCCCCCCC
>JAWQUT010000134.1:1332651-1342753 GCA_033807755.1 Ellobium chinense | reverse complement strand
CCACACACACATACACACCATTATTTTCTCCAGACCACACGATCGAGCGATTCTCCCCTTAAAATCTCAAATCACCTTTAAAAAATACGCAGAAGACTTGTTTATCTCCCACTTCTTTCTTGCATTCCATAGTTTGCATTATTTTGAGAAAACCCTCAAAAACCTCTAAAAATTTAGAAATTCCCCTCAAATTTATAGCAAAGGAAGAGAGAATATCCCCCAACTTTTATGACATGACCTGGAGAAAAAAAACAACACTTAAGTGTAACAGTTTTACACCAAAGATTGTCAACTGTCACTTTATTAACTGTATGGCACGCAGGCTGGTGTTTGCACAGAGATTATATTGATATACTGATTTCACGTTGGAGAATAGAGGTTGGAGAAGCTTGGTCAAGTTTTGTTTATATAAAAGGGGTTAAAAAGGACTGAAAGAATACCCTTTCGACACTTTCAGAAAGGAGGAGGGTACCCTAGATTGATTTAGACCGAGAAAGTACATACATACTTTCAAACGTCTATTTGGGTTCATGACACCGTTCCATCTTTTGTGCAGCGTTAGTAGAAGTCTGATACTTTGGAGAATCAGGGTCATGCAGCTTCAGAGTCATCTCTTTTACCGCTGCAGCTTTTGAACTATGAGAAATAAAAGCAATGTTCAACCCCTCTAAGTTTTCTCTATTTTGTTGGCAAACTAGACTAGCCCTGACGACCTGGGACGGCAAGGCCCAGCTATGAAAGTGGGTTAGTCTCACGAAAGTTTGACTTCAGCCCTGTTTTTTATGGGGTTAGGAGGTTAGAGCTGAGGTGTATAGTCAGTTCATGGGCGGCGGTATGGAAGTTGAGAGGGGGGGGGGGCCTGAAGGCTTGAAACAATCATGTAATCATATGCAAGGAACCGTTAGGATTCGAAACGATGGGCAGGCCATTTCTTTCAATTATACAGTTCGCGTTCGTAAGATTCCAAAGTGATCGATACTGTATAATCCAATTAAAGACAACTGTTTCACAAGACCTGTACCCGGCGAAAAGACAATTAGTGTTGCATAATAATCTAGAATGACATTTAGCCATAGCCTCACTGTTTCCGTACCTCACGGAATAGGAGACTCCTTTATAGGTATATCTTTACAGTATTCTTATACCAAGGTTCTTTTACTCAATAAGCCAGCATATGTCTTGAGAAGGGGACATTATTAGGTCGAGGCAAAACTAACACTTACATCTGCTGTCCAGTGATTTTTTTTTCTTTCCGGGAGACGGGGGGTTGGGGGAGGGGACATAGTTATTGTTGAAAGAGACTGATATGATAATAAGACAGTTATATGTCATGGGGTAAGGGGGAAGAGACGTGGGTTCCTGATGTGCATCACTGACTAGGGCTGAGTAATATGTGAACTTTTATCACCTTTCATGTCGGACGTCAAAAGACTGAGGAATAGGGGACGAGAGAGAGAGAGAGAGAGAGAGAGAGAGAGAGAGAGAGAGANGAGAGAGAGAGAGAGAGAGAGAGAGAGAGAGAAAAGAGTATGCAGATAAGAGTCGCTGAGAAGAATAAGAAGGAGAATAATATTGTGACGTGAGTAGAGTTAATCGTGACATTGCGCGCGAACTGTCGTGACAGAGAAGATTGAGAGTCTGACATTATCATCATTGATTTGGAGAGAGTGTCACGGAGCAGTAGGGAAGCGAACTTGGCCATCGTGATACTCTATTCTCTCTCTCTCTCTCTCCCCTTTGCTCATTCTCTCTCTCTCGCTCCTTCTTTCTCTTTCCCCATCCTTCCTCCCGATCTCTTTTCCTCTCTTCCTCACTCTCTCCCTCCCGTTCTCCATCATCCTCTCTCTATCTCGCCCTTCCTCCCCATCTCGCGCTTCCCCCCAAATCTCTCTCTCATTCCCTTTCTCCTTCCTTCTCTCTTTCCTGCTTTCTTTCTCTTTCACCCTCCCTCATTCTCTCTCACCCCCCTCTCTCTCTCTCACCTCCCTCCCCTCCCCTCTTTCTTTCTCCCCTCCTCCATCCCTCATTCGCTCACGTAACTCTCTCTCTGTTTCTCTCCTACAAACATGCCGTCTAAAATCATTGTGGAATTGCATTTTAATTGCAGTCTCTTGGGAGGACATAAGGTTAGATGGCGTTGAAAGTGTGTCTCGGGCAATAGAAAGCCTCAATGCTTCTTCTTGTGACTCTGTTTGGCGTGCAGAGATGGGCGCGACTGTGATCGATGGTAACTTGCAAGGTAACATACACACAACAATATGGCCAATGGCTGCATCTATAGATGAAGAAAAATAAACAACAACGATAGCACAATTTATGATAGTCCATAAATCTGAAACGTCGTGTCAGCTCTAAACGTTTTGCAGGGCTAGGATTTAAATTGTATACATTATAATTATACACCTAATAAGTGGTAGGGATAATTCTGCCGTTTTATGACAAAAGGACGAAAGCGCCAAAGTAGAATAAAGGCGAGTCCTTAAAGTTTGAAAAACATTTTTGCGATNCTCTCTGTTTCTCTCCTACAAACATGCCGTCTAAAATCATTGTGGAATTGCATTTTAATTGCAGTCTCTTGGGAGGACATAAGGTTAGATGGCGTTGAAAGTGTGTCTCGGGCAATAGAAAGCCTCAATGCTTCTTCTTGTGACTCTGTTTGGCGTGCAGAGATGGGCGCGACTGTGATCGATGGTAACTTGCGAGGTAACATACACACAACAACATGGCCAATGGCTGCATCTGTAGATGAAAAAAATAAACAACGATAGCACAATTTATGATAGTCCATAAATCTAAAACGTCATGTCAGCTCTAAACGTTTTGCAGGGCTAGGATTTAAATTGTATACATAATGATACACCTAATAAGTGGTAGGGATAATTCCACCGTTTTATGACAAAAGGACGAAAGCGCCAAAGTAGAATAAAAGGCGAGTCCTTAAAGTTTGAAAAACATTTTTGCGATTTTCTCAAAACTTTCCCAAATGGCGATTTCTTCCTTTTGTCATAAAACGGCAGAATTGTTTCTGGAGATAGATACTTTCGATACTAAAGGCTTAAAATATCGCTGATGGCTGAGTATCGCGATACTTAAAGAAGTAGGTATGGGCCTATCATTATATGTAATTTCTGCTTTCAAATATTTACTTACATTTATGTAAATGTAACCGGGTGGAAAGGCAATACAGTGTAGTATTCTCTCTCTTATATTTAAGGGGGAGGAACGTGAGCTTAGTCTGACAATTTTTCAGATGTTACATATTATTTTAAGGACGTGTGTCACCAGGGATTTGACCAAATTACTGTGAATGATCAATTTTGAGAATAAGGGCCGAAAAAAACCTACATTAATAAATTTCTGTCCCTGCCGGGGATCGAACCAGGGTCTCTCAGCTTGCAAGTCCGAGCGTGTTGTCTGAATCGGTCCCTAACTTCCACGTGCGAGCCTAGTGTTCACCCGTGACCCTAACACACTTCCCGACTGCTCACATAAAGATACTACTGTTTACAGAGAAGGCTGGCATAGTAAAAAAATAGTGTCATGCTCTGCATGTTTCCATTTGAGGGAGAAGGGAAAGGCTTCGTCTTTTTCTTTTTCTGCACTAAAAAATGTCGGCAATATCTTATCATTTTTGTATCAAATTTGAACAACAAATCTGGTGTTTAAACGATAATCTTTTTACTTGTTCTCTTAGGCTGGCATCCTTGATATCCAGGGCGTTTCTCCCGGCAGATAAAGAGTTGGGAAGCAAGGGTCCCCCATTAACAACCGCTTTACTCCTTCATCTCATCCCCCGCCCCATGCTAAAATACCTCATCGCCATGACACCGTTCTGAAAGAGCCATGCAAAGTTTAGTTTAATGCCGCAACTTTTACACACAACAGCCGTCGACACGCCTTTCTGCATGGCCATAATTTTCCAGCGAAGGAGTAACACACTCTATGTCTTTGTAGTCATTCACAGAAACTTTAAAAGCGAGTTAGGGCGTACCCCCTTAGTTTCATAATTGACCGGAAGGAATGTATTGTTTTCACCCATAGTAAGGTTTATGTCGGTCTTCTCTGAGAGTAAATAATACATCACCATAACTAAAGATCGATTTTGCACTTTGGCCTGCAGTCTTTCATGTCAAATCCAAAGAGACCTACATCAGTTTTACACCAAGGCATATTCAGTGCAATTTTTTTTTTTTAAAGGGGGGAAAAGTTGTGTTATGTGTGTGTGTGTGTGTGGGAGGGGGGGGTGAATCAATTTGCCTTAAACATCCCTTGGCGTGCATCGCTGGTGCAGTCTTTGGCTTCATTATTAAAATTTGCCTACCGGGGCATCAGTTTGTCTTAAATGTATTACCCTCATCGTGTGACCAAAGCGGGCCACACCCGGAAGTACTGCGTACATCTTGTGGAGCCTCCTGCAGGAAGTCTTGGGGATGTGATTTAATGAGGTTCAGACTTTACACATTGTCAAATGTCTGGAATGTGACGGCTTGTCACAGTTTTTGGTAGATTAGTTCTCCTAGACCTACAGAATGCAGTAGCACTTAGGCTTCTCCTGAACATACAATGCGAACTGGTCCATGTATGTTAACGTATTCAATCGAGTTACCAATATGAGCACATGTCTGTCTGCCTGCCTGCCTGCCTGCCTGCCTGCCTGCCTGCCTGCCTGCCTGCCTGCCTGCGGTGGCACCTCGTCATAACTACTTGCATCATAATTTTACCTCACTACTTAGTAAGACTCTCACATGCATGAATTCATTATTTATTCTATCAGTTTATTTGTTCATGTGGATTTCGGGTATGAACTCAGCTCAGAAAGAATAAAACTTTTTCATGCACTGAAGGAATTCTCCTTATGAAGTCCGTCCGTCCGTCTCTCCTCTCGTCCGTTCCTTCCTTCCTGCTTTTTTCCCGACCGGCCTGTTTGCGTGTACTCCGTCTGCTTGTCAGTGGTCTGTGTCCGTCCAGCTTGATTATTCAGCGCATTTCTCAGAACACATATACAGAAATGGATATTTATGTCTGAAAATAGTTCCCTAGTATGTAGATCTAGATGCTGCCGTCTTTAAACCCCGCAAGACATTCAGTACTAAAGATACTTCCAGTGATAGCTGTGCTTGTAAAATTGTTTATGGCTGCCTTGTCATATGTTCAGGTACAGTCAGGGCTTTTGTAAGGTGACCTGATACACACATACTGACTGTTGTTAACTGCCTGTACACGCCAGTGATTGATGGCACCTAGCGAAGGACTCAAAGTCTAGCCTTAGTCCCGCTCTGACATGCCTGAAGTAGAGAATTTGCCTCTACTGTCTTACACAACATCGGGGAGTAAACATGAAATTTCACCTTCGACGGCAAGAAATTTACGACACCTGGAAAGGCAAAGCCACATTAATGGGGGCATGTCCTCTCGACCGCTTGCTATGGTGAAAAGAGGTATCTAAGAAATTAAGCGATTTTAAATCTCCTTTTCGCCCTTGGCAGTTGTTGTTGTTGTTGTTGTTGTTGTTGTTGTTGTTGTTGTTGTTGTTGTTGTTGTTTTTGTTCCAGCTATTCTTCCTCCGCTCCTTCTTCTCACCCCCCAATAGTTCCTCTTTCTCTCTCCCTTATCAGCTTTCTTCCGCCATCCTCTTCTACTTTCTGCCTTTCATGTCTTCCAGCCACAGAATGAAAAATTTATAGAAGCTACTCTCCCGGATGTCGCGAAACCTCATCATAGGCTGTACCCCCTTACTCTCAAAATGCAGCGATTAGGACTTTGCAACACGCAGGCATATAGCACAGTTGCCGTAATATGATGTAGAGGATAGAGTGTCTCTTTTAGTGACGTCAACGATTTTGCAGATATTATATTTTGTGCTTATATTCTGTTTTTTGCTCCCTGTACTTATACTTTCTTTTCCTCTCTCTCTCTCTCTCCCCTGTCTTTCCCTCTGTCTCTGTCTCTCTCTCTCTCTCTCACCAAACCAAAGGCAAGCAATCAGAAGGTACAAATTCCTCATAATCCGTGTTAGAGAACCTAGGCTGAGAATAAGATAAACGGACTCCTCGATACTCTCATGGCATATCACGCCCGTGTGGGCGGGCATGTGGATTTAAGTTCTTTCTCTTTATCAGAAATAAATTCTCACCAGAGCCTATTCATAACATTTGTCGATACAATGTTCAACTGCTTCGTTCCTAATCTCTGTGCAAGCTACAGAAGGCATACTGAACACATGTATATTCACCGAAGACATTTCCGCGCGACTGACCGACTGTGCAGCTTGGTTTTTCTCTAATGAGATCCTATCCCAGTCAAGCCAACTGCAGTGCTGGTAAATCTGGTTAGACCGGCGTTTGTAAGACCATAAAGTTATTTAAATTTAACTAGCAAGACAAAAAGTCATGAGTTTTTCCACCTCCTTCCTACCCCCCCCCTCCTCCCTCCAGCCCCCACACGGAAAAAAAGCAAGTTAGGTGGAGATCCTTTGCATTCTTTCTCCCCCTTCTTCGTTACCAACAAGATATTTTGAATATTTTCATGTTGATAACCTGCATTTTGACCACGGGGCCCTATTCAATCTTCCCCCCNCCCCCCCGAAAAAGTCGCCAATCCCCCGCCTTTCCCTATACAAGAACTGCTTTCTAGCTTAAATGTGTTGAAGCTGAAACATTAGCTGTGGATCTTGAATGTGCATAATCCTTATGAGTCACGTTTTATGTTGGATGCTAAAAGTATGAATGGATCAAATTTCCTGTCGTCTAGTTACAGTTAACTCTTATCTGATGCTGTAGTAAGATGGAATTAAATTTCGGAGTTCAAGATTACACGCGTCGTATGTCAGTATCCCAACACGGCAACACAACTGAAAGCTTGCGCATTAACGATGGGATCTCTTAACATCGTGTTGAGCGCTACCAAAGGTGCATTCAGCACGGATGTACTAATTTAATTCTTACGATAATAGGAGTTTCATCGTAAAAGCGCAAGTTCTCGATTAACACTTCTCAGTGCTTACTGCTTTATATTGTATCTCATTCCTTTACTCCTCTCTCGTTCCTCGTGTGTCTATCTGTATATTATCATTTACTATGTGTCTTCTGCCTCCTTCTCTTGCCGTATCTTTTCTCACCTTGTCCCCGGTACAACCAAAGTACGAGCGATTTCAGGCTGTTGAAACTGTACGGGATATTTGTTACAGCAGGCACGTGGGGTCTCTCTTGTTAGAATATCGTACTTGTCAAGTGGTATTTTTGTATGACATTTAAGTCTGATCCGAACATCGAAGATCGATAAACCTAGTCAAGCTCAAGCAAGCATTATTATTAGAGTTACAGGGGAATATTAAGTGCCTATTTGGTAAGTATGCCACGTTGTTAAGTGTGAATTTAACATGCACTGATTCATTACTATTCTATAATTTCTTGATTGAAGTGGACCTTGATATTTAAGTGTGTCTTTTCCCAGGCACCAAGGGCACTTTATTTCGAGATTCGACTGTATTTTGTTCAAGATTTCCTTTTATAGCTAGGCAGTAATGCTTCATCTGCACGTTTGTCTCCATGGATCTAAAAATGGTTTACAAACTTGAAACGTTTCACCTACGAACTTCTTGCCGCTTTTAAAGATAGCTATCAGTGGAGCAGTGAGGAAGCGCGATATGGGTGTTCATAGAAATATCTTTCTTTGTGTGACGGGCAGAGAAATTTGAGGAGACGGAGATAAAAAGGGTTAGAGAGGTGCGGCAAGGTCTGTCTGAATGCCATAGTACATTGACAATGGATGCTGGAATGCAGCCATTGCACTACAGGCAACATAGAGGTGGACAATGTTCTTTCTGCTAGTCAGAATACGAGGATTTCTCAAATTTACAGAATTTTCATCCTCACGCTAGTAGTCTCTGGGATGTCAGAATGCCAGAAACTTTCGGAAAACCGTACATCAGATCTGTAAGAAAGAAAACAGAATTTACTAAGCATGCGGGTAGAAAAAGGAAACAAAGCAAAATCCCATGTTGAACAGAGACCCGTGTGTTGGTCTTGATCTCTGAAAACTTTGCCATCAGTTTCTGCCATACCCGTCGCCTGTTATGATTGATTTTCCTGTCCTACATTGTCACTGGAAAGATGGCCCAAGACAGGGAAAGATGGAATTCGCTTGTACGTGGCCTATACCCTGCTGGGGGTGAATGGCATTGATGATGATGATGACATTGTCACTGCGCTTACAAAGCTGAACTAGGGAGAGTAAAGCCATAATCGAAGAGTTTTTTTTCAAAACTCGGTGTGTGGTCTCTGGATATTTTTGAAATAATTTCACACAGAGTTTTATTTACTGTTAAATGACGTAAAACTTTGAAGGATGCGGATTTTGAGTCGGTTACATTTTGAATGAATTAATACAGAAATGCATAAATGAATACACCACCAACTCATTTTTCAACGGAAGTGCATTTACTGAGTTTTGAAAAAACGCTCTTCAATTGTGTTGGCATGACAAAGTCTTCCTGACTCACTATCTCTTCTCAAAAATGATAAGCAGAGGGAAGACATCGGTTTGTTTTCTTCTAATTTGCATTATGGCACGCGCCTAGTTTGGCTTAAAGTCTAGCTTTCTGCTCCTATTCATCCCTGAGTGTATTGGACAATAAAAAAAAAATCCTGCCCACTGTCTAAACAAATTGACGTGCAAAGCATTCCATAATTAAGTAAATCTACAAATCTACAGTATATCTGCAAACCCATACAAAAAAAAAACAGCGACGTAAGCTGATTTTCTCACCTGCTTCAGGGCAATAGACTAGGCTCAACCTGACAACCTGTTTGTTGAAAGAGAATTCGCATTTTATTTCATTTTTATTTGTTTTCGAGTAAACTTATGGAAATGAGTCAAACGACAAATGCATTGCTTTCATGCTGGGATTTATCTCCCATTGTGTTTGATGTCTGTGAACATCAAATTCCACTTAACACCGGTTTATCGATTTTGCATTTCCGTCAGCACAATTAATCACGATTATACGAAGTTTGCCATTCTGTGAAATGTTTGCACTCAAGGTTATTTCTATTTCAAACAACATGGATGTATTGACATGTTTTCTTATTTGATATTGTCGACTTGCTATACACCTGCACACACATACGTACACTCTGTGCACAGTGCAGGACACGCAACGGGAGAAGATTCTTGAAAGAAGGGGGTGGGGGGTTATCTGTTTGTATCATTGAAGTTTGGCAGGTGGATGACTCAAGTTTTCATCCTGTTTGTTGTTGCGAGGGGCGGACCTGATGTATTGATATTGATGTGTAGCTTATTGCATACTTTTTTTTTCTTTCTGGCGTTTTAACTTTGACATGGCAACACGTATTAATCACCCTTGAACAGACGCGACACACCCGCACTTTTATATTGGACATGCTCAAATTTCCATGTCTAGTCGTGCGGGTGAGAAAGAAAGAGGGTGTGACGCTGCGATTGACAGAAAGAAAGGGTGCAGGAAGGAAAGAAAGGTGAGGAGTGGAATAGGAGGGAGGGAGAGAGAGATTTGGCATGATCTGGAGGGAGAGAGAGATTTGGCATGACCTATCTCCATGACGTGGGGACAAATTTGAGTGGGATTGCTGGAATTCTTCCTCTACACACACACACACACACACACACACACACACACACACACACAACACACACACACACACACACACACACACACACACACACACACACACACACACACGAATTTTCTTTATCTTCATAGCCTTTTCTACCTCCTCCTTCACGGTTAGTTCTCTAAGCTTAGAACCCAGACGAAGAGAAGGAGGTAACTATAAAAATGGATCATTACTAGCCAATTATCCAAAACTTGATAGGCAGGAATATACATCAGATTTGACAGTCTCCAGATTTAGCGTCCTCAGGGCGT
This sequence comes from Ellobium chinense, assembly GCA_033807755.1. Taxonomy (NCBI): domain Eukaryota; kingdom Metazoa; phylum Mollusca; class Gastropoda; order Ellobiida; family Ellobiidae; genus Ellobium; species Ellobium chinense. The sequence goes on along the minus strand of JAWQUT010000134.1, from coordinate 1,332,849 downwards.
CATTTTTTTTTCTTGTCACGGTTTTATGTCTCCACGATTTGGGCGTGAATATTTTGAAAAACTGGTTGGCTTATATGGCTTTTATAGTCTTTTGGCCGCGTTGGGACCAGGGAGTTAACACTTCACATCATCCCTGATGCTCTAGATGAATTTCTTTTTACAAATGTTGGGATGGTTCTGAACAGAGCAGCTAATCTG
>JAWQUT010000134.1:1316646-1330600 GCA_033807755.1 Ellobium chinense | reverse complement strand
CCATTCTTCAAAACATAAGTTTTCTAAAACTAGAGGACTCGTAGCATAATTAACCAAGTTAGACAGACCTACTTTGATAGACATCATGTCTTCTATCTCGTCATACTTTTCATTGCACTGGCGTTTGTTCAGAGCCTTAGGGTAGAACCTCTCACTGATCTCTAGGGCTTAACTACTGCCAAAGCCTTCAAATGGCAATGCTAGGGCCGTATCTGTGTTAAGGTTGTCTTGTGTGCTACAGCTATTGATGGCAGCCCATTGTTAACGTGATGGAACGTTTTTTAAACTTAGCTTGTACACGAATTTGCTGAGAGAAACAAACTAAACAACACGTTGTACGTGAAGGATGTTTTCCCTTGTCAGGTAGAGGATTTGAAAAGGTTCCCCAGATTCATTTCTGTATGGTCTTAACACCAGTGTAGCAAGGTCTAACAGAGACCATTTCGCCCCAAGGCCTGGGAGACACAAACCATTCATTGTATAACTTTTGATGGATCATAAATAACGGCCTGTTCGCTGCTGCTGACCTCTGGCCACAGGGCTAGGCTAGATGGGGTCATGTGGGTCATATGGGGTGTAGGTCACAGGTCTTAACGGTAAGTCTTTTAGCCAGATTTATATCTTCCTTGCTCTCTCTCTCTCTCTCTATGTCTGTCTCTCTCTCTCTCTCTCTCTCTCTCTCTCTCTCTCTATCTCTCTCTCTGCCTCTCTCTTTCTCTACTCTTCCACTTCCTTCAGTCATTTCAAACACTTCGATTTCATTTTGCTTCCTTCACACTCTCCCTTTACTTCTTTTGTCACCCTGTACTTTTCTTCCCCTTCCCCCTTTCTCTCTCCCTCCCTCCCTCCCGATCAGCTTCTTCCTTCAATCCCTTTATTCTTCTGTTGTTCTTTGTCATCCTACAACCTCGTTCTTCCTATGTTTTTCTTCTTAAACTCTTCTTTCTATATATTCGTTTTCATCCAAACTCCTCATTTTCATTCACTCCTCTACTTCTTATAATTCTCGATCTCTCCCTACGCTAATCCTCTTCCTACCACTTCTCGTCTTCCTACACTCCTCTTCTTACACTCCCCTCTTCCTCAACTCTTCTTCCTCAACTCTTCTTCCTCATCCGAACACGTCTTTCTTTTTCTTCTTTTCCTCCTCATTCCACTCTTCTTTCTTTATCCTTCTTCACACACTCCTCTTCTTATTACAGTTCTCTTCTTCCAGTACTTCTCTTCCTCTCATTCCTTCTTCACTGCCCTTCCTCCTAGACTCACCCTTCTGTTACATTCTTCCTCCTGCTCCGTATTTTTCTCCCCTTCTCTTCCTCTTTCGTTCTCTCTGTTGTATCAAACGGCGCAATGTATTCACTCTCAGCATACAGTTAAAAAAACAAGTGTTTTGTTAAAGAGACCAGGGATGGGTATTTGCTTCCCAATAAAAAAACCCCACATTATTTTTTTAAAAACCGTTAAACCGTGTACGCTTTTTTCCCGCCTGACCATTTCTGAGAAAATACCGCTGGAATGTCGGGATTTTCATGGTCCGTAAGCCGCCATTACTCGTACTATTAAGAGAAAAACTAGCAGCCGACCGGTGCAGACGCATGCGCAAACTGTCTGGACCAATCTTCTGCTAGCCTGTCTCGTTTTTTGCCGTCACACAGCACAGTTAATGGCGGCGAGCGCAGAGTGAAAATCCTGATATTCCTGCAGTGATGTCTCAGAAACTTAAAGCGAAAGGAAAAAAGTACACGATAAAGAGTGTTTATAGGCTGTGAAGCAAATAACATCCCTGTCCCTTTAACATAAAAGAAATGCTTGCTGTTTTGTACGTATATATCATATGTCTTGATTAAGATGAATAGGATGAAAATAGGCCAGGCTTTGATGGTGGCCACTTTATCCTGTGTTACGTTACACCGATGACAGAAGGTACAGTCTAGATCCTGCCTGTTACCGCATAATCTTGTTTGGCCACCGCCCAACTGTCGTGGGAGGACAGAGTGAGTGACATGGAACACTGTAGCGCTGACAGCTGGGACGTGAGTCTGTCAGCGGCAGCCGTGTCACGGCTAGACTGGGGTGTTGTATTTTTCATTTATTCTTTCGTATTGATGTGACATTATATTGTATGTGGTTAGCTTTCGCCTAAATAAATAAACTTGAAACTTGTAACAAGTAGCATTTCAAGACTGACATGGCTCTAACGATTTTCAGCTCATAACTAAAGTGTTTAACGATTTACGTTTTTTGTTTTGGTGAACCCTGTGCTTATTTAATAATTATATCAGGTCAGAACTGTCCTATATGAAGATAGGTTGATCATGACCCTGGATGAAGACCACTAGGTCAAGACTAGCGTATCCAAGTCACTCGGCCCAAAACCATGACATAGATTCGAAGTTGATGTCAGATTGATTTATCTGACAGTTCACTTTAAATGTGAGCTTTGGATCTTAAAGCTATTCAGAATTTGTGCAGCTGGTTTTGCCTAGAGGTGGAGCAGATCTAATATTTACGTGGATAATGTTGACTGGAAATGCTCTGACCCACATCTTTGGTTTACAGACAATATCTTGGAATTTATCATATCCTGCAGTCATAAACAAACGGAAAAGTGACAGACCCTGTCAGTCTATGAAAACAAATGCCTGAAGTCTATTTAGCCAATCAGTTTCGTCATTGATATGCTACTATTTACTTTGATTGTCTTAGGGAAGTTCCACTTTGGGTGAACTCGGTGGCTGGAGACTTGTATCAGCCCATGAAGCTTTTGTTTGAAATTAGCAAAACATTTTTGGACAAATTACATTTTTAATATGACTGTTTCAGAAAAGTTGTGTACCTACTTCATGCCTTTTTTTTTTGGCATTATATACATACAAAATACTCGAGGTGCTTGAGCAAGGACCTTATTATATGAATTACATAAGCGAGATAAAGCCTTTGCGTTGGCACCTCGTGGAATTGATACTGTTCATATGCAGATGCTTAGCCTACCACTTATGAGGGCGTTTTAATCAAGTGTAATTTTCTTTCGCGTTGAAACAAATACAAAATTGGGAATGGAGGAAAAATTTACGGAATTTTTTAAAGGCTGACTGTTTTCACCCGTGTGACGTCATGGTAGGATTACTCTCAGTGGTCGTTGAGAGTGCCTTTCTACTGAGAGGTGTTGCCATGTTGACCTTCCGCGACCTCTAAATATGAATTAGGATTATCACAAGGTTGCTGGCAGGGCATCTTTTGCGTCACTGCTTGTCTAGAGTGTTATGGTTCACATTTAGATTAGGGGAGAAAGGATGAAGTTGTCAATAGCTGGGTTGAAGAAGGAAAAAGAATGAAGGTCAGAAAGTAGCGGTGGATGGAAATGGGGAAAAAATGAAATGGAAAGAAGGGTAGGACCGAAAGAAAGAAAGAAAGAAAGAAAGAAAGAAAGAAAGAAAGAAAGAAAGAAAGAAACGATTAGTCAGATAGTAAAAAAGACAGAAGGAAAACAGAAATAATTAGAATGCTCGGGACCGAAAATAGAGAGACAAGTGAAGGGATAATAAGACAGAGAAAGGATGGCAGAAAGAAAGAAAAACGATAATAGGAATAGTAAGAAAAAGAGAGGAAGGAAAAAAAAAATAAAAGAAGCTCATAAAGACCGAGAGAAAGAATGGAAAACAAATACTAAAAACCTGCCATAGTAATGAGGAAGTTACCGCACCCACTGATTATGATAAGCTAATCTTCAAATTTGTCTTGAAATGTGACCTTACTTCAGGTGCTTAAAAACTTCATATCTTGTGTAGCTATACACGAAACAACCCTAGTCTAGTTTGTTTTCACAGCTCTCAGCAGTTACTCCTAATAGGCTGTGCAGTCAGTTCTTGCCTAACAGGGCGGTCTTGAGATAAGGAGCTGCTACATTTTCTAATAGACTTGGTGTGTAAATAAAAAAAACATTCAAAGCTTTTCACGATATTTATAATTGTGGGCGAACTTTAGCCTGCATCTTAGCAGATATCGTGTATCATGTACTTTAAGTTCCGAAGTACTAGGTTCAAGAAGACCGTGTTCTTGGAAATTTTCTAGTGTCAATTCTGTTTTTTAATGCAGGTATTTTAATATTGTTAGGAGTGTTTTCATGTGCAGCTGCTGCCTTGATAGGACTTTTCTCTGCATGTGCATGACCTGGCCATATATAGATATATAGATCTCTACTTAACTGCAGATCCACAGGAGCATTTTAAGAAAGTTTCAGTTTAAAAGATTTGCGATTATTTAGTGGCGTTTATTTACAGACAGTGCAATACTTTAGTTACATGTAAAATGTTGCGAGTATCTTCATTATGGTTAATCACTGAAACTACATACATGCCCTCTACCACGCACCAGCTATGAACTACCAGCGTGGTATGACTTCATCTTCCTCGCATATGGCTGAGTACTAGCAATGTAATAAGATGTCATACAGAATCATAATTAGTTTTAATAAGATGTCATACACATTCACAAGGTTAGACCAGTCCAACTTCTTATGCTTCATATGTCCTAGACTTTCTTGGAAATAACTGCATATACATATTACATTACAATTATTTTAATAAATAATTACTTTAATTATTATATTTCAATTAAGTGAGGAACCCGGCCCTGCTTAGAAAGGAAGGGGTGGGGAGGGATACCAAGTGTCCACTGAACAATTATTTATCTTGTGTGTCCTTCCTTCTCCCCCTTGCCCTAACAGCTCTGTAGTCTCCCCCCCCCCCCCCCNCCCCACTTTTTTCCCCTCCCGATGAATACTTCCGTATACGCATATTTTGATGACGTCATCCGCAAGTGAAAGTTTGTTTCCTTTCCGGGCCAGGCTTTCCAACAGCCATAAAAATACCGGATTTTTTTCCTTAATCCAGATATTCCAAACAGCAAAATCGAAGGGAATCTTGATGACCAATGGTACAGTATCTATTTGTACCATCACGCCAAGTAGCCATGATAGTTTGTCCGGAAAAGTGGCACATGTTTTTCCAAGTTGTAAAATATATGATAGATGAAGCACAGATAATCTGCATCCTGATTAAGTCTGGATAGTGCCAGGCATTGGTTCAGCCCGCCTTTGGCCATGTCTTGTTAAAGAATAAGGTCAGCGCGGTCTAATACTTGCATGCTCGGTCCGAGAAATGATCGTGTTATCAGTTTTATTGTGTGTATTTGTGGCATTTTAAAGAGAAAAACCGCGCGCACACATCTGTCTGGGTCGTACTCACCTCTTCAATAAAACCAGCAAGAAAACATTGTAAAGAGTTTAACGAGATGTTTAGTGTTAAGATAAATTTTATGCAGAGGCGGATTCAGTCTTGGACACGATTGGGGGGACAGGAGGGGGCGGCACTGGAGGATACGAAAATATTTTGTGGAGGGAAAAAAAAAAGGGAAGGAGAGAACGAGCGGGAGAAAGAGAAAGAAATAAGGTAACGTGGAAGGAACCAGTCAAATATTCATTATTATTTCTATACCTACTTCTTTATCAGAATTCGCCCCAAGCTAGACCGCCTTTTGATATGAAAGGGAGCCCAGCATCTCTATCGTGCTCACTGCCTAGGACTCGGGGCATCCTAAATCCGCCCCTGATTTTATGCACATTCACCAGAAGAATAGTGAAATTCGGCTCTGAAATTGCCCGTCTATTTCAGAACCAAACTGAAAGCGCTCTAATATTATTTTTTTTTATTATTGTTTCTTTTTATCTGGCGGAGTTAAAAGTATTTCTTTTAGGACAACGGACCTCGAGAGAGGGCTCTTCATGACATCTTCACATGGATTGAGTGTTCTCAGAATAAACTTGCACGTTCTAGGAAGTGTTTTGTGGCAGTCATGTCGATTAAGTCGAGACGGACCACTGGGTTCCCAAAGGACGAACAATGAAAGGAGAAGGTTAAAGAAACGGACGACTGGGTTTCCAGAGGACGAATATTGAAAAGGAGAAGGTTAAAGATGTAGAATGGAGTGTGAAAGATGCTGAAATCAGCATGTGATGGGACCGGTATCCATCTTAGCTTTAACCTTGAGAGGGCTGATTCAGCAGATCACGAGCTGAGACCTACCGTGAATATCAACAATGTATATCTGCAAGTAAGACTGCGTCCGTCGGACGGTGGCTGTTACCCATTTTTTGTAAACTTCTTACAATGGGAATAAACACAGTTGAATTGAATTGAAATTGAATTGAACAAGGGCGAAAATACAAATACACAACGCGCGTCAAGAATAATGTACAATGAATGCCAGAAATCGAAAGCTTGCGCATTGAAGATGGGATTTCATACCATCGTAAGAGTTACACCAACTGTGCATGTTGGATGCTACTAAAGGAGCAGCATATCGCACCAATGCGCTAATGTAATTCTTAGATGGTAAGAGATCCTATCATTAATGTGCAGTGTGCAAGCTCTCAGTTACTTTACAAAGAGCGTCGGTGTTATATCCTGCAATAAAACTTTTTTAAGTTTCTAAAACCCATTTGTTTCTGCGGGCTTGGGACGTTTCATGTAGTTTAAATGCGACATTATGTAGTTTTGGCAGTTTTCTAAGATCTAATTAACTGTACTTTAAAAACACCGCAGAGACTAAATCAGATTAAGACGTGTTCAAAGTTCAACTCTAAGGACGTTATAGTCTATACGAAATTATACGAAATTTTAAAGTCAAACTGAGCTAATGTAATTCGTTATGTGCATGCCACTGTCTTGGTGCCCTCTGGATATTTCAGATTATTTGCCTGCTGGAATTATATCCTTTTCTTTTCCCCATTTTCAATTAAGGTCTACATAAGCTCTTAAGTTTAATATGTAAACCTAGTTATCAGTTGTTTGAGAATGATTTCTCAGAAAATATTTCAGTGTGCTTCGTAATACTCAGGTATAGTGAAAATACACTACTACTCTGTTAATACAACCAAGGCTTTACACAATTCTCTGCTTGACACACTCCCATTCCGACAATTCCAACTGCTCTGTGTCTTAGAGAGAGCTCGCAAGATAACACAAACTTCTGATAACACACACCCTCCCTAGCTTGATGTTATCGAAATTCCACTGTATGCATGGATAGGCAATTCAGACTTACCAGGGTTTTCCTGACGAATAGTCAATGAAAAAAAATTGTACACTTTTCCTTGTTTGATCAGCTTCGCTACACTGTGAGGAGAGTTGGACGGGTTAGAAAAGGATTTTTCTAGTAAAGAAAAGTGCTCTTTTCTTATGTAAGCAATATGTAAATAATAATGTGATTGCGTTATCAAATCTCATTCCGAAAGTTAAAAACAGACTATATCAGTCTTCGGGAAAGACCCCGGCCACTAAGCCACTTTTTTTTTAGTGGCGGCGTGGTCGTGTATAGACGTCTACCCGATTCCAAACTAACGGCGAGGCGATGGGTGCCGACGCAGAGGTCGCGGGTTCGATTCCCACCACATGACTTTCTTTCCTTAAGCCTTCTTTCATTTTCTCTCTGCATTTGTCTTCTTGAGCACTTCCTTCTTTATCCTATTTGACTCCTATTACTTAGTGCTCCATTTCAACCTTGTATTACACCTATATCAGCCAATCATATTCTTCTGATAATGGAAAAGTGGAAAGAGGAAATAATGATTCTTGGAGTTGTGGCTTGCGGTGCCCGAAGTAGTCTCTATAAAATGCTATAAGACAGTCTGAGAATGCTCCAGGGGGATCTGATCTGTCGAGGTAAACACTAATAATGTGAATTTGCTAAAGCGGGCGTTGGCTTGGATGCAAGACTTAGAAACCCCATCATAGTATGTTATAAATTCCTAAGCCAAGATATGGCAGAGCGGGAGTAGATGTGTCCAGCATGTAAAGGCGCCGCCCCTGAAACCAAGAAAACCAACCCTGGGTTCCGACGCTGCTCCTCTCGTGGCCAACATGTCGCTCCATTTTTAACCCCCTCTGATGGCTTACGCATACACTGTCGTATTGTTGTTGATCTGTGTGGCCTTACCTTTTGTGATCATTACCACCTCGTTTTCCTTGCACAGTCGATCTGTTTTCGCCCGAGAAGGAGATGCGAAAACGATCGTTACAACCCCTGAGATTACACACACCTGAAGGAGTGTAGACAGCCAGCCCTTGGTCAGGAGCGGAGACATGATAGGGAGTCACACGGCAGTTCACAATGGATAGATGTGAGGATAGCCCAAACAAGGTAAAGATACAAGGATGATATAAATGTTTGAGAGAGAGAGAGAGAGAGAGAGAGAGAGAGAGAGAGCACACAAGCGCTGTTTGCTCTAGAAGTATAAATCTTTTACTACATCTTTCAGTTCGTTTGGTATAATTTTTGATAGCAGTGACACTCAGGCTTCAGCTGCTGTAATATGATGATTAATGGGCATTTCCACGGAAACTGAAACTTACTTCCCTTCTGCCCAGTCTCGGTAATTTTCAGATATTTTCACCATCAGCCATATATTTACATCTCAAGTGCATGCTTTGTTCAACTACTCTTTCATTTTCGCAAGAGACTGCAAAATGTAGTTAGTAACATGCGAGGGCAATCAATAATGTTCACATGTTAGCTTATCGATGCACTTTGCCTGTGTAACAGATTCAGGCAGACATACACAACACGGATTATGTTATCTATAAACAAACTGGTGTGTTTTGTCTTTTGTTTTTCCGCTGCTATTTCATAACTGCATTCTTCGTTTCCTCGCCTTCATCATAGAGCTCCTGTATGCCTTAAGACTATGGCACGCTACTCCTTACGAGTTTGTTAGTAGAGAGCTTTTATTTCAAAATCTGGATCTTTTACAGACTGTTATGATCGAGTTCGGTGTGCCTTTCTGGTGTTACGATGATCATACTGTACTGTATCATGCACTATAATCATAACATCAGGAAGTGCCATTTACATATACCTACCCTTACGGTCGTTAACGTAAGAGATCCGAATTTGAAAATCAAATCTCTCTATTAAACACAGCAGTGCCTCAAGAACTTGAGTTCTAAAGTGCAAATTCATACTTTCGAGTTTGTGAAGTCGTCGAGTTAATTTGTAAAATTTTGTGGAGTAGCGTGGCTAAATGGCTGGGCGTGGTTGTAAGTGCCCTGGAAAAGCTTTTCATCCACATTTTACTTAGTCCACCCATCTGTAAAATGGGTACCTGGCTATAGGCAGTGAAAGATATTGTCAAAATGCTAGTGATCAGCGCCTCCAAATGGTAGCAGCACTGTATACTCCCCAGCAAGTTGAAAAAGTCCTAGAGTAATCTGGCCTGTTGGGTTAATAAGAGTGTGAAGTCGCGTAAGCAGGCATAAGCCTGGATACAAGACTTATAAATCGCATTATTATTGTTATTATTGATATTATTTTTCAGGATTGGAGCAATACATAGTGTAGGCCCCAATGCGAGTATAACTTTTTTAATACATGAGCTTCGAGGTCGTGAGCTTTTACTGCGTGAGTAATTACCAGTCATTCACTGCTCGTGCTCGTAAGCATATTGATTCGCTTGCGTGAGCAACATCCGACATGACATGCGATCTCATGTATGTAATTCAGCCTTTCCAGCCCGGAGTTTGCAAGAAACAGGCTTCTAAAGGGTTGTTAGTGTACAACAGAGTTAATTACCACTGCATAAGAACTGGAAATCAGAGAGACGCAAGGGAAGCAATCGGACTCTGGATTCTCCAATGCAATCAGCTCGTTTATAGGTTACAGGCCTGTAATAGGACTGGACCCTTTTTTCCTCTGTGGGCTATATTAACATTTTGAGCTGCCCTCTGAACCCAAAGTTTTAGCTTTCACCCAGACCCATACCAGATTGAAGCTCATTATGTGGCCCAAATTTTAAGACTTACCCAACCCTAGCAAGCCCATTGAAATTTTGAGCTTGGTTGCTATTTGTAAACAGAGCCTATATTTTTCACTGGTCAACGCCAAACCCCTCCTCTTCCGCCTGAGCACACCCTTGACCTGGCAGTTCCAGCCCAGGGCTAAATAGTGCCTGGTAAAATAAAGTAAAATGGACACAGATTCCCATGATATCAAAATTTCCCCCCTGGAGCCCTTATTACTGGAAGCAGGGCATGCCAAAAGAGGGAAAAGGGGAGATGAAATATACCCCCTAAGTTCTAGGACCACAAAGTGAAAGTACAATTACAGGCCTGTAACCTTAAAAGGATAAGAGTTAACCATCCATCCCTGCATGCTCACGAGAAGTAAAAGGCATGCAAGGGAATTAATCATTTTCAAAGTATAACTCTCCCACGCACTCAGTCTGTTTGCTGACGATGATGTCAAGAAATACAATATTAATCGATGAATCGATACAGTCAACAGTAACATTCCTTTAGTGTCTGCCATTCTTGGCTTTTTCGGTCTTTCTGTCTTTGCCGCTCTCTCTTATTCTATTTCCTGGGCTAAGACTTTCTGTCTGTAATAACCACACTATCAATTCACACTCGTAATTGCAGAATGTGCAGCTTATGGGCTACGTCGCATGCGTCTAAAGAGTTAATATCCTTAACTCACTAGAAGTTAGAAACATACAAGAGTACAAGGTATCACTGTTTTGCAAAGGATAACTCCTCGTTGCATCCAGTAAATACGATTTTCAATCTTTGTTTGTTGACCTTGCATTCATAATACAGTATTATTAATGTCCTGCCTACATATTTCGTTTTCTTTTGTTTGAAATTGACTCCTTTAGAGATTGGTCTTGCAAATGATGCTGATACCCTGAATAGACCCACCATTCCCCATCACAGCAGCAAGAGGTCATCAAAGAAAGATTCCGCCCCTGTTAAAGGACACCACGAGGTAGAGCATCTTGCCCCTCTGATCACCAGGCAACTGTGAAGTAGCCACAACGTAAGACTCTGATTAGCTCCCTTGGAGAGTACCGTTCTTCCGTGTTCTTGGCACCACAATGAAGCCTGTCATGGAGTTGTTGAGGGATTTTTTCATCCAGAGGATTATTCTGTATGGCGTTATTGCTTTCTTCAGTCTCTTCGTCATCATACCACTGGGAGATTTAAAGGTGAGATTGATTAGAAAGCTGGTGTTCTTGTTCTTGATGTTGTTGTTATTGTTGTTGTTGTTGTTGTTGTTGTGTTTTGCTGTGGAGCAGCGCGACCAAACACTTAAAGCGTTGGACTCAAAATCAATAAAGTCGTGGATTAGATTCCCTACCACGGTCATGGTGTAAGTGCTTTGGGAAACTATTCCATTCACATTTTCCTCAGTAAGTGGAAGACATTGTCAGAATGCTAGTATCAACAACGGTATTGTATGCTCCCCATTAGCTGAGAAAGTCCTAGAGTTACCAGGTCTGCATGGGGGTAATAATTGTGGAAAGTCACGTGAGCAGGCATTAGCCTGGATGAGACCTTTAAACGGCATTGTTGTAATTACTTGTTATCGTTGTTTATACTATGTCTTTGTGCACTGATATATTTATGATTGTTGTTGTTAACTATATTGTCATTGTTGCTGATGACGAAAACAGTGATGATGGTGATGACTATGATAATAATAATCTAGTCCTGAAGAAGAACTCTAGAAGTTCAAAATTTTGACTTCAGAAGTTGTTTTTTTTAATTTGAAACTTTTTATCTACTGTACGTAATGAATTTTATGTGTAGTGGCGATTTTTATATTCTGAAGTGTTTAAAAGTTGACATTCAAGTTTGCGTTTTGATTGGTAATACAGTATATAAATTATAAGCTTCAATCAATGATGATAATGATGACGACATGAGGATGACCTAACGCGCCAGGGTCATCACTCTTGTAAACAGAGAATAACAATTAATTGAGCACTGCATGCGTGTAAAGTAATCATCGAGGTTTGTCGATATTTGGTAGATTTGTAGCCAACGGCATCGTCGTTGCCATGGAAACAAGCACGGCCTGCGCCAAGAATAGCGATAACAATGCGTTGCGAAGCAAGATGTGTACAGCTCAGCAGTCTAGACTCGGATGTCTTTTTTTTATGTTTTAATATTGTTGTACTAAAGTGGTCGAGCCCAGCCCACAACAATGCAGACACAGTTTAATCCCGCTGGCGTCGTATGAGATGAGAATCAGCGGGGAACAGAGGGATAATCTGATGGAAGAATGGGCCTGAATGCTTTTCTCATATTGTGGCTTCAGAATTTTTAAACAGGAGACGGATATAAGGCAGTGCGCAAAGGGAAGAATGAAAAATAAGATTCACTGTGTGTGTGTGTGTGTGTGTGTGTGTGTGTGTGTGTGTGTGTGTGTGTGTGTGTACGTACGTGTACGGTTGGGCAGAATGAGGTGAGATGAAGAGAGAGAGAGAACAAAGTATCATGTGTTTTCGAGTTTTTATATAATGTGTTCGTGATCGAGACGCAGAGCGAAGCATGGCGGATGATGAGGACAGGGGAAGGGCGAGATAATGTCAGTCTGTATGTTCTGAGATTTCGCTACCTTTAATTAAATGGGTGTTGTGTTTCATTTGAAATAGAAAAAAACTTATTACATAAGTGCATTTCTCAGTAATCTACAGTGGTTTGCATAAGTGCATATCACAGGTAACTGATAGCTACGTAGCGTGACCCTTTCACCTAAGGGATGCTAATTTTCTTTAGCACCGGTTAAACCGGTGCAGCGAGTTAAAGGCACCGTGACACTAGGCAAGACAATTTTCTTCGATTAATTAAAGAGTGCACAGAGGAGGTAATCTTGTGTCACATTGAAGCTGTCTAAATAAAGAAGAGGCCAGGCCAAAGTTAGCTCTTGGTGGCCTGTTGCATTATACGTGTGTATACTGTGTTGGGGGCTTCTTTCTTGCGCTGAATAAATGTTATTGAATTGTATGTGTAGACGGCTAATAATCACCAGCGATGCTACCTTGGTTACGGAAGTCTCTTGTTTCGTAAAATCTAGTTTCCATTCCATTTTAACCCTTTAACTCCCAAGAGTAAATTTACTGTTAGAAAATATATTTTTCTATGTACTGAGTGAACAGTGCACATGGTTTTGTTGAATGCAATATTAGAGATAAAATGTCAAGTCTAAGTACAGATCTTAATTTTGTGGTCACAGAGGCCATGTTATACGAGTATGCTGGTTCTGTCGCTTATCATAATTAAATACGTTTCCAAACTCATGTGCCAAATATGGAACAGTGGGTCCTACAGGGTTAATTCTCTTTTTGGTCGCAGTCCAGGTTGTATGATTAGAAGGTGCTCTAACTCATTCACCACCGGTAACTCGGGGTCACACAACTCGTTGAAAACATGTAGTTTGGGGACATAGAAAATGTATGTTTTGTTATCAGGTTGACTATACCCTCTTAATATAAAAAAAAAATTAATTTATAAGATCCACATGATGCCCACATTCTTGAATTGCCACAATCAACCTGGCACGATATGCTTCAGACGTCTGACCCCTGAAGAATACTTGTGAAGACTACTCCAGTGTGTTTGACCTTTTAGTTGTAGTCGCTGTAAAGTGTTCTTGTGCCCATAGTATGCCGTTGGGTCTTTTAATGAACTATGTTTAGTGTATCCTGTCTGACAGCCAGTGGAGATAGTCACACACAGAAATATCTCAGTCTCCCAGCTGGGGTGGTGGGGATGTGCGATAAGGGTACCCAGTTAGACCCGGTTAGACCAAACAAACAGCTTCGTGTCAACAGATCCTCTCAGGTCTCAACATGTAAGAGATGAGACTATTCACAGCCAGGGACAACACATGCTGTATAGTCGTGATGTTTAGGTTTTTTTTTGTAAGGAGGAATGGAGGGGTTTCTGTCCATTGAAAACAGTTATTGCCCCATCAGTGCATCCCCCCTCCCTTAGAGTGCTAGCAGCTCTCCTGACTGGTGGACGGGATGTGTATGGGGGTGCCGTCCTAATCCTCGGCACTTACCAAGGGCGAAGGAAGAGTAAAAATGGACAAAGCGAGGAGAAGGTGCAGGTTG
>JAWQUT010000134.1:1263407-1314425 GCA_033807755.1 Ellobium chinense | reverse complement strand
CCAAAACCTAATAAAAAAAAGACAAAAAAAAAATCACTTTTACGCGTCACCGTGTTTCATCTTCTTCCCTCTTGCACTGCTAGTTGCCAGAACCCTTTCTTGAAGCCGAGGAAGATTTACAGACAGCATGAAGAATGGAGAAAGCCCAGCAGTGTAATGATCAGTAACACTAACAATAACAATATTACATCTACCCACAGATTCGCTTCACTGATGACCACTGCTCACGCTGTCTGTTGTACTCGGATGTTGCGTACCAACCAAACTTCACCATCACATTTGGCGAGCAGGAAGTGTGTGAATACAGCATCGCAGTGTCCTCTGTGTTCTGCCTTATCTACCCGCTGATAGTTGGTCTGGTCTACTTTTTCTTGTACAAGAGAGACAGTGAGGAAACCAGAGAAGAAAATAAGTGAGTTTCAGCCTAGAATTCTGTCTTTGAAAAGTGACATTCATGATGGTATTATGATAACCAGTGATAGCGATAATTTCTGTATTCCATAGCTCCTTTTAACCATTCCCTTACCTCTGTCTGTTTCCTACCTCCTCAAAACCTGGGTGAGGCCTTTGTTCTCGTTCTATCTGAACTCCCCTCACCTCTCTCTTTCTGTTTTCTTTAGTGAACTCATATCGAATCCTTTGAAATTAGCACCCTTATAAAGTCTTAGGTCTCTTCATATGTCTTCTTCTTCCTTACCATTATTATTATTATTATTCCTGATGAAGGAATTTTCAATTCCGAAAATTTGACATTTCCTTATTGTGTGCTTCTTTTAGTAATTTAAATACAATTGTAAAGTACGACACTGGTGGACGCTATTATATTTTATTTTGTGTGAAACAACTTATGATAACCGGTGGAAGTGGGGATGAAAGTGATGGCAGTAACAATAAGGTTATTAAGTTCAGACAAGATCCAGCTGTAAATGAGCAAATATAACAATTATGTTTTTAACAGGTAATTCATTCCTTCATCATCCAGACAAGTCTCCCATCATTCGCACTTTCGCCTATACTTCCTTACACTCCTTTCTCTCTCTCTTTTTCTCACTCTCTCTCTCTTCTCTCATACCTTCCCATTCACATTAACAGATAAAAGATGTAATAGATGCATGCAATGGCATTGATTAAGGCTCTAGTGGTTGCTAGAATGTCCGTGTTATCAGAATGCTGTGGTAATAGTGATACTAGTGCAGGAAACCGCTCAAGAAGAAGAGGCGGTCATTGCGAAACTGTTGTGGACGTTCAAAGTGATTGTCTTTCTTTATTTGGAACCTGGAATCTTCCAGTTCTCCTCTCTTTTTGTCCTGTTTTTCTTAAAAAGGCTGTTCTCACCGAGGATAATTTACACTACTATGACTGTTCAAAACAATCTCAGTTAACATAATCTGTACAGACTAGAAAAACTGCCCGGTCATAATAGCAACATGTTGGAGACTCAGATTGAGAGAACAGTTACTATACTGCATATACTAATCACAGACAGGCATCCTGATAACACATAATGCGCATTCCAGCCGTCGAATCGTCTAATAACCATAAGCTCTCCAGAACTCTGTCACAAAAATTCAGAGAGACAAGTACAGTATTGAACATCATCTTAACACCTGGCAGACAAAATGAAAACCCATCTAAGAACCATGTGTGCACACCTCTAATTGGTGACAAATTTTCCGGCCAGTATAATATCTGTGAACTAAAATGGCCTTCCGGCTATACTAACACCAAATTTATTGTCTTTGTTTCTCACTCACCAGACTAGACCTGTCTCACGTGCTGTTCCTGGCGCACGTGTTGGTAGAGGTCGGTGTTGTCATCCTCATGCTGGTATCTGCCAGTATGATCAGTGCAGGATTCCAGCATCTCTGTGCCTCTTTGTTAGCTGGGCGAGACACTACGCCGAAGATGCTGGACAGGTAGGTTGCCAAGGAGGGAGGAGAAGGAGGAGGAAAGAACTTGAGTGAGAAGGTATGGTGGGTCTACATGATATCTTCAACTTTCCGAATAAGCCAACGAGACCAGTCAATTACGTATTTGCCATGCCCGCAGATCATAGGTAGGCTAGAAAGCGTGAAAGGCCGAGAAATGCTTATAGTTACTGGTAAGCAAGTGCAGTAATTGGAAAACAGAGCTGCTGAGAGGGAGGGAGGAGGAGAAAGATGGTGTACTTGTGGCTCTAGAACGAGACAGCAGTCCCAAAATGTTGGACAGGTGGGCTGGAGTAGAAAGAGGACTCAAGAAAACGTATGTTTGGAATTGTTTTTTTTTTTTCAGTCATAGGAGGCTTTTGAGCAGGTTTCCTTACACTCCCTTTGCTGGTTTCCTCCTTTCATTGACCCTCATCTCTGGAAAATTGCTTCCTCCCCTTCCAGGCACATAGTCTATACATACACACACTCATATCTCCCTCCCGCTCCCAGCCACGCAAGAGTGTGACTTCTCGGGTGAGGTGGGGGNGATTGAAGATTGAAGGGGCTTTAATGACTTTTTGTGGGAGGGAGTGGGTATGGGTGGCCTCAAACGGCAATCTGTCGGAAAGGATACATTATTTACAATATATGTAACATACTAAATGACGCAAGGTAGATTCGGAGTTTCTCCCGTGACGAGTATTTATAGCTATAAATTTATAGAATATCTTTCAGGAGTGGCCATTAATTGTTTTCTCTTCTTTCTGTGACCAGCTGTATAGATGCCCAGGACTTTCACTACTGGCGTGGATATGATGGCAGCAATTTTTACGTTTGTTTGGCAGTAGCAACGGTAAGTGGGCATATGTGGTGTACATGAGATCTGTTGTCTTACCTGACATGGGATGGGGAGGAGGAGGGAGTGTGAAGGTGAGGGGGGGGGGGTAAGAATGAGAATGAAAGGAGCATCTTTTCAGGGTATGTTCAGGGATTTGCATTTAGTCATTTGTGTGTATTCGCTGAATGTTTGAGGATGAGGACAAAAACTGAAATGGGTGGTGCTTTAGTTTGGTTGCTAGGTAGTGAATGTATTTGAGCCCCATTTGGCAGGTAATCCTTTTTGGCGACTGAAGCCTCCCAAAAAATGCTCATTATATGTGTTCTCTTTCCATTGAGAATACCAGAAGAGTTTGGGATAGATGTCACGTTTGAATTTATTTGACAGGTTGATCAGTTGATTGGTTGCTGCGTTAGTTGCGCGATCGGTCTATGAAGAGCGAACTGCCTGTTTTAGAGATTCCAAACGCGTTAAAAATACATTTGCCATTATCCCAGAAGAACAGAGAATTTTTAATGAACACACTATAGGTTTGAAATAAATTTCTCGCGGGAGTTGAATCCATATCTCCTTCTTAGCAAAAAAGTACCAGTCTCTAAGCAAGCCAAGATGGCTGCAGCTAAGCAGGAAGAGACAGAAAATAATCCACGGACTTGCAAGTGGTGTTTGCTATACTTATATCTTTGACCACTGTTGATTCTTGCCACATCCTCCTCTGACCGTAGACCGTTGATGAGACGCTCCACTAAAACAGTTGAAACCATAGGTGCTTGCCGCCATGTTACCGAGCTTCCTCATCCGATGATGTAGCGATACATCTACGTCATATTTCTAACAAACATTTTCCTCACTATGACTGGCGCGCACCAACCAAAAACCTACCCCCATGGCTATTACCCAGCTGAATGTCTCTATGTACTATAGAACGATGCCGTTTTTATCATCAGGACTATTAATGTTCCACGGCTTGTTTTGTAACTATCTGGCCTTCTCAGAGAGATAAGACTGCGTGACGATGTTTTTTTTCCGTAACCAGGTTACTTGTACCACGCTATAGCCGATATTATTATCAGGATGCTCAATATTTGCTTTAGTGCCATAATCTTCAAACACAGTACTAGTTTGATCACCTTGAAACCTTGCCTTTATCTCGTGACCTCGTAAAGAAGAAAGGCATTTAGATTAAAAGAAGAAAATTCGCAAATGGAGAAAAACCAAAGACAGAACAACTTTCAAGTCTTTCGGAAAACTACGTCCAGATCACGCATTAGCTCCGAGCTCTACCGGCTACGGGAAAGCCAGTGCAGTATTTTCTGTCTCTTCCGCATTACTCACAGCCATCTTCGCTTGCGTAGAGAGTGATACTCCCTTTGCTAAAGTGGGATGTAGCTTGTCGCAGGAACCAAATAATCGCCGCCCAGGCATCATCAAACTTAAACTGAATCAGCTGAAGAGCAACAACACACATACGTGGTGAAATCAAGTGGAGGTTATTGTAGTTCTAGATCTATTACCCATTCAGTGAAATGCCTTATGGGGCAGAACAGGAAGAAATACTCGGGTCCCAAGGAGGATCTCTCCAAGACTGCGACCTTCAGTGGTCATACTGGGTTAAACGTCTGAGGCTGCTTCTCATCTAGGGAACGGAGAAGAAGAAGAATGAAAAGTTTTTTTCATAGGGTCTGAAGAAAAGACAACAGCTTGCTCAGTTTAACATCTAGGCCTGTACTGTACTGTTCTCCACTCCTCTAATGACAGTGGGTCAGTCCGTTTTTGTATGACTGCATTATCGTCATGTCAGTATCAACGTAAAACAATGCAATAGCCCTTTGGATGTAGATGTAACACAACGTATGACTTATATGATGCCAGTGTCACTTAAAGCAATGCGGTTGAACTGTAGATGTATCGCTACATGAATGACTACAAATCATACCAGTGTCGCGTAAAACAATGCTGTAGCCCTTTGGGTCTAGATGTAACACCACATACTTACTCTCTTGTTCATGCTTCCTCTTTTCTTGCACTTGCAGGCTGGGAGCTGGTTTCTCTTTGTTTCATGGTTGCTGCAAGGACTTCTGGGCCTGTGGAAGTTATGGAGACTGAACATGTTGCCTGTGCTACCCTGCAGGCGAGGGGAGTAAACACAGGCTGTGCCATTTCAGTTTCAATACAAGGAGAAGAGAGTGGAGGACTATAACAATAGTTTTTCATAGACTTCACATCGTTGGAGCCTACTGTGACAAGGCACCGGCTGCTTTTTCTACTACACAGGAAAGCAATAACATAGTCAATATTAATAGACGATAAAATGATTATTTAAGACTAGTTGATTAGGTGAGATCTGTGAATAATCAGTGATGTCAAGCTTTGCATGTATGTCTGTATTACATGTATAGTGGAGCATGGATAAAGCCTACACCTTAGGACCAATCAAAAGTGTATAATTATTAACATAAATACATGTTAACTATACACGTAGCCTACCTTAGAGAGGAAATATCTGGACCAAAAATACTGTACTTAATATCCATACTTACATATTAAGCATGTCCTTATTAAATGTGCCACACTGTAGGTCAGTAAGTAAAGGAAGGCCACAAGAAGAGAGAGAATTTAAATAACACAGAGTAAATTAGATCCAGCATGCAGCAGGTTCTGCAGAATCAAATTCAACTCAGTCCTTCATTCTATTGGCAGCAAGAAAAATTACCTCATTTGCACTCTGTAACTAAACAAAGAAAGCAATTTGGTGTCACAGTCTATCATAAGTAACAGGCAACTAATAAATTAGAACATCCCCTAGTCAGAGGGAGCGTGCAACACCATTGTTCAAGTCTTCGCTGAAGCCAAGGCATTGAGGTTGATAGATAAATGTCTCTCAGTAGGGATAGAGATTTTTACCAGCATAAGGCTGTGCAGAGTGATAAAGAGAAAAGCCACCATAATAGATATACATGTAAATGTTTGGTGACTTTTTTCCCGTTCCCATTTGTTTCATATTTTTGGAGCCATGAGTGCTTATGTGTTCTGCATTTCACTGAGTAATCTGTTTCTCTCCATGTTTTGTTGTTGTTGTTGTTGTTTTTGTGTCATTCTGTTAAGCTGGGAGCACTAAAATATCTATGTATCTTCCCACTTTGTGTTATTTTGTCAGAGATCTTTAAATTTTTTTTTTCTAAAGGGCATCGACCCTACCCAACCATAGTACATGTAATTAGATCTTTTTTAAAAAAAAAAAACGCATGTATCTGTTACTCCCAAATGATTTTGAGAACATCATTCAGCGAGGGCTGAAGTCCATTTTATTCACTATTGATGAAATAGCTAAGGGAGTGGGTCACCATCCAGATAAGTTTAGGAAACACATGCATGCATGTACTCTCATTCCAAACAGCAGTTTTTTTTACCCAGTCAATCGGCTGTTTGGTCGGTTGACCGTTTGGTGTTTTTTTCAGTCCTTGAGGGTGTTGCCCTGATCAGTTAGTTGTAGTCCCCAAAGGTAGACCTGTTTGGTTAGTTGATGGTTTTCAGTCGCCTAGAGTAGTTGGTCGGCAGATTTTAGTCCCCAAGGGTACTTCACCTACTTGATTAGTTGGCGGTTGGCTGTTTTTAGTCCCACAGGGAAAATGCCCTGTTTGATAAGTTGGCGGTTTTTAGTCCCACAAGGATAGTTGCCCTGTTTGGTTAGTTGATGGGTCTTATTCCCTAAGGATAGTTGCCCTGTTTGGTTTGTTGGTGGATCTTATTCCCTAAGGATAGTTGCCCTGTTTGGTTTGTTGGTGGGTGGGTCTTATTCCCTAAGGATAATTGATCTGTTTGGAGACTTTCTAAACAACCCAAAAATAATTATCCCTAAATGAGGAACATCAGGGTTAAGTGTTTTTCTATAAGGTATCTCTAGCACATAAATATTTGTGCAGGAGTCACAATACATGTATTTTGTTCCTTAAACCAGACAATAAATCAAGTGATTGGATGTCCCTACTTACATAATATCTATATATGTATGATATTATGCTTTCGAGAGACGTCATCTTTTTACTTGTTACTAGTAAGCAAAGTCCAAAATAAGGGCAAGATTACAAAGATGACAGGTAAGTATGTGGATATTAGTTGTGTGAAATGGAAAGAAACTGCAGGTTTTTGGCACCTACTGGAGGGGCAAATCACTCATTGTGTACAAGCCAAATAATCCGCTAATATATTTTTTGGGGCCCTGCCAGCCAGTGTCAAGGTGTAGACCTGTGGTCTAAATAAAGCATTCAATTTTAAAGTCTCGGGTACAATTTGAGCCTTCTAAATTAAAAAAAAGTGCGTAGGCCACTAGGCCTATGTATTCGCACGCGGTCGAAACCAGCCAAATGAAAAATTAGGGACCAAATCAGAATTCGACGTGACTTTTTTCGAAAGATTTGTGAATGGGCGTTCCCCCCCCCNCCCCCCTTTTTTTTTTGTTCTCATTAAAAGATTGGGCAAAGAAGTACTTTAATCTCCATGAAAGAAATTCCCCCCCAAATCACAGTGGTATTTGTAGAATAATAAGAAATGTTAACAGGGCCAAAAGAAGAAAAAACAATAGGTTCCAAAGACCTGCGGAAAACAAGAAAACAGGGAGATCATCCACTTTTTTCATTGGACTAAGAAAATCTAAGTGACGTCCCTTGCCGGGGGAAAGAGAAACTGTAACGTGATCCCCCAAAAAACCCGCTAAACCTGTAGTAGTACAGTATCACAGTCCGATGTGTGAAAGCTGAAAATTAAAAGGCACCAAAAGTAGATGGAAACCATTTTGCATCACCATTTTCAAATGGTTATAACTACTCATTATAGGCCCTCTACATGCACGAGTACATGTCTAAAGTTATATATTCTGCTACTTTTGTGCTGCAGAGGAAAAAAAAACAAATACTTCCAAAATCTCCCAAGTTTCTTGCGTATCAGTAGCATATTTCCAAGACTGACTCCATCTGTGTGCAGGGCAATCTAGCAAAGTTTGATGTGTTACTTGAGAAGTGGATTGATATTTAATTGTTCAGTGGTTGCAGATCATTTAGATTGAGGCACAGCGCAGAGGGATGGGAAATTCTTAAAAGTGTGTCCAGCATGAAGAAAGTATAGTCGTCACTCAGTGCAGCATAAAATTGTCAGATTCCGTTCATAGGAACAGGAAATTAATTTATTGATGACAATGAGCCACTTTCCTTTTTACCAGTGGCCATGTAGTTAACTGTTATATAGTCATGTTACTGGCCTACAACACAGCATGCTTGACTTTTCATCAATAAATCGGCATGGTTCCCAGCTAGACAAAATATGCTATGTTTCATATAACTGCCTTTGTATATGAACTGGTAGCTTCAATTTAATAGAGTTTGACTGTTCTCAGAGAATCTCCTATACCAAGACCACCTTGCCCATTTGTTTATCAAAGTTTTGAATTCAATCTGGTGCTAAAGCTTGTGCATTACACATAAAAAGTTCTTCATGCAGGAACGGTGGTGAACTACATTTCACCATTGTAAGGATTCTTATATTTGAGTTATACTGTAATGTTATACTGCAGGTAGGTTAGATGTTTATTTTATTACTTTGTTGACATTGTCATTGCTATTCTCATCACTGGATGATAAGAAGCATCCAGCAGCTATACTTACATTGTACAATTACATAGTGTAATTTATTGCAGTCATGGTTACTAAGGGTTTCAGACCTATCAGAACATTCCATAGTGTGCCAGGGTTCCATGTGAGTACATAGTAGCATCAATGATGAACAGGAAGGAAGAAAGAAATTAAGAGTGTTTGTCTTCATTTACCACCGCTGCAAATTTAACTAGTAGAGATTTATATTTATGATTTGTATGTATGTACCACAGCTTTTATGATAACAAGTTATCTCTTTCATCAAATGTTTAACTTTTAGTTAATTATAACAGTGTGAGGTGTCTTGGGTCCAGCTTCCAGCTGGCTGTGTGACCATTGTTATGAATAATAACCATTTCCTATGTTGTGTGCCAGCCAATCAACTGACATACGGCTGCGAAATTCAACCTTGGCATCACATGGTTGGTGCTGGCATATGAATTTATCATACCGTAGTCCCCAGTGTAGTGGCATGAAGGCAAGATCTGGTTCTGCCATAGTGTCACAAGGGATTAATGTAAAAAAACAGGATATTTTTGAAATCATATCCCCCATGATATCAGATGTGGTATTCATATATCTCATAAACTATTTATAATTAATAGCATGTATTATTTATATCTGTGCATGTGTAAACATGACAGTTTGATAAACTTAATTTTTTAGGAGACTGAAAAAAAACAATTTAACGACTGGAACAAAAATGAGAAACTTTTTGTCTGTGACATAAATTGTCAAGAATCATCTTGTGGTGTTTTTTTTTTCTGTCGCTGCAATATAAAATATAATTTTCAAGAAAGTTAACCAGGAAACAGATTGTTGTATATAAAGACTTAGAGTTCTCAAATGGGTCTAGCGGCAACTTGTAAACTTCATGGGCATCAGTCATTATAGTTGATTTGATAAAAAGTTCGTAACATGATGTGAGTGAAATCGATATTGTTTGCTGGTGTTTTTTGTATACCCACTATAATTTCTCACATTTAATGGGAAAAAATTTGGGAATCAGGGGACATAAGAGGAATTTCAATGTGGGAGAATACGTGTTAAGTACACAAAATGTAGATCTGATATTTGTTGAGGTAGACAAGGACATATACATCTGCTTCTACATATTTATATTACAAAAAGGCATTTTAAAAAACCACAAACCTGCATTCCGAGTGACTTACAGCAATAACATTTATTGTAATTTTTACTTCTGTCCTTGGCAAGATGTGCAGGATCATACTAACATTCTGTTTGGTTTGGAGGAGTTAGTTTGTCAGTTAAGGTCCAGCAATCTCATCAGTATGGGCCCACTATCATGTAATTTTGATTCAAGGTCTTGCAAATCTAAAACTTTGTAATTAGCATTCCTTTTTCCCTTTTCTTACAGGCCCCCAGAATGCACAGATGAAAGTCTTTCGGGGAAAAGTTCTAGAGTGATAGAGAACTAGCTGCTCACACGAAAATAAATAAAACTAGCTGCACAACCAAAAAACATGACAACACCATTGTACATCGGATATGATATGGCATAAATCAGTTTTCACATTTCTGCAAGAAAGCAAGGGGAAACGTATTTATGGCAAAGCAAAATTGAATCAATGCAGCTAGTAGGAAAATGACAATTTTTTATATGCCAACATGGGCCTTGATTTTATAAATGTACCCTTAAAAGAAAATGGCTGAAGTCTGGATTACACTATTTACAAAACACAGTGATAAAATGCAGCATTGTCACTGCTCAGACTAGCCCAGTTAAGGTGATCAGCAGATATGTTGCTACAGATTTTCATTTTATTATGTGAGCAGCCGGGAAGTGTGTTTGGGTCACGGATGAACACTAAGCTCATAATGTGAAAGTTAGGGACCAATTCAGGCAGTAGGTATTTAAGAATTAAATTGCTGTGAAGTTGGTGTCCTTGTGGTGTAGTGGTTACACGTTCAGACTTGCAAGCTGAAAGACCTGAGTTTGATTCTTGGTAGGGGCATGAAATTTTCTAGTGTACATTTTTGCAAAATTGACCCTTCATAGTAATTTGGTAAAATCCCTGGTGACACACTTTGCTAAGAACTAAGAAATTATTTTCTAGAAATTATCAGACTGGACTTACGTTCCTCCCCTTAATAAAGGATAATGATAATAGCAGAATATGCTTTGCCACCTGGTTACAATAACTGACACCATGACCCAACAATGAATTTTGGAACAATTCATCAGTTTGCAGGAGGATTCCTGTTACTGAAAGTGTAAACTTTTTCAGATGTAAAGATTTGTTTGAACGATACAATAAAGCCTGGCACTTTATTATAACTTTGAACCATTCCATTTTTCAGAGAAAAATGAATGCACTTGTTGTTCTGTGAAATGACTGCATTCGGTGTTTTATCATTCTTACACATTCCGTATACTGTTTTGTAGCATTTCTTATCTTCATAATCATATCTCGTAAAAGAATATTTTATGTGATGAATATGAAAATATCATGAATATGTCTATCATTGAAATACTTCAAGAGTTGTGTAATCTCTGATCATATGTTCTTGTTTTTGACCATGTTTCATTTCCATTGCTGACATGGCAAGATTTCAATTTCTGTGTCAGTGTGATGTCGACTTTTTCATTATGAAGTTGGTTTGTGAAGGTGGTAAGGAAGGGAATGGAAACGAGAGAGAGAGGAGAGAGAGAGAGAGAGAGAGAGAGAGAGAGAGAGAAATAGAGAGAGAGAGAGAGAGAGAGAGAGAGAGAGAGGGCGATTTCTCAAGACTTATGAGAGCTCAGGCCAAATAAGATATAGTTCTTGATGAGACAAGATAAGGAGCTGGCTCTCCTCCCTTCAGTTCGTTAATATTTCAACAATCGGCTATCATTAAAAGGATGTCTCCCTCTCTGAGGTCATATGCATACCACTTCCTTTTGTCTCTTGTTCAGCAACAAGGGACACTACTCCAGAAATTTCCGGGCGCTAGTTCACCGAGGAGCCTGACCTACCAACAATAGCAAATCTGCATCTTGCACAGAAAATACAAAGAGAAAAAACGGCTGAACATCTTAAAATTTATTCATGAATCTGATGAATATCTGATGAATAACAGAGACCACAAAATCAGCATTAGAACTAAAAAAGACCAATATGAGACCTACAAACATGAATTTTCATTTTGATCTGCAAATTCATTTCTCCAAATCACTCTGTCACGATTTTCATGAAGGATAAAGGGCATTGACTGATCATATACTAAACTTGATGCCTCAGGCTCAAGCCTGGCTGCATCCCAATGGTTGTTGCTAAGTCTTTGAACTTTCCTCTGTTTGATGGAGACCATGTGTGAAAAGAGTGGATGCTTTATTTTCTATCCAACAGTTTCCCACATTGATGCCAAAGAGCAAACTCTGAAAACACTATTCTCTGATTCCAGAGACTTCTCTGAAGAATGTATAAAATACACATATTTGGGTCATCTGGTACAATTTGATGAATGGTCCCTTTAGTGTCATGCCTCACTGGGTCAACTTCACTGCTGATTTTGTGGGAGATAATTCATGAAGGGAATAAAAAAAGCATATACATGGAACTTTTAAGACAACACACTTCCACAGACAGTGTGAATGCAGACAGCTGCATTCTACATTCTCACAGCTGTAACATACGGTTAAAAACAGATGTATAGAATGCCTAAAATAACACATGGCTGCCATCTCAAATATTAATTATATGATTTTAGCCTGAATTTGCAGGTCAATGCAAGAAAAAGTCTTAACTAATTTCGACGGAAGAAGGTCTTGTTTCATAATTTATAAACAACCAAATTTTGGGGCTTGCCCAGGTAACACACTAGTCCCCACCAGCTCCAAGGAGCCTTTTCTGGACACCTTAGCATTGCTTTTGAAGCTGTTGGACATGCCATTTCCAGGCTGAATTTCCGCTGCATCATTTTGGGTTCAAATTTGTTTCAAACAATATTATTTGATGGGATAGATGATTTATTGCATTTATGACAAAGCAGAAAATCTTGCAAAACAAATGGACAAATAATAGTTCTCTTCCATCACATGGACAAATTGTTAACGAAAAGATTTTATTGTATTAAGGGAAACTCCAGTGTTATAATGACAATAGGGACCCACCTGCTTCCTAGGGAGAGTAAAAGAGGACCCCATGACATGCTCAGATTATAGTACTATCACTGCGCTTCAAAAATGGCTTCACATTTATCACACTTCTGAGAATACATGGGGGAAGTACTTTTATGGGAAAGTTAAAATTGAGTCGGCATGCATCTTTGCAACTGCAATACCGGTGCATTTAAATATATTTTAACTTGTCAACTTCAGCTTTGATCTTGTAAACAATATGGTATGCTTAATAAAACATTGCCAAAGGCTAACTTCGGCCATTTTTGAAGCACCATGAAAATATTCCCCTCATCTCTGAAAATCTGGAGCGCAGGCATTTTTGACAGTGAATACTTCTAATAAATCAAAACAACTTTTCATCTTACATGTCCATCCTTTGGCACAAAGACTGACTGCAACTAAATGCTGCTGACGGCATGTAACAGACTGTGCAGTGAAACATATGGGAAACTCTTATTTGGAAAGCCGGGCAAATGAAGATCTTCAGAGGAAGATACCTCCTTCTAATTCTAGCAAATGTTTCAACCCTTTGACTTCCTGTACCTCTGTCCGATATTTCTTAACCTCGAACAACAAATTTCAGAATTGAAAAAGACAATTTACCGTTCAACATTTTGATGATTAATGACGTAAGCTGTTTTCTCTCAGGCGCAACATATCAAATCTAGATACTTAACATGAAACATATTTGTGCAGAATTATTCTCAAAGTGGGTGCAGCTTGTCATTCACGCATTTATTTCTGACTATTATACAGACAAGCAAAGCAGCAGATCAAATGGATTATTCAAGAATCAATGAAACAAGAGGCAGTCTGAATATGAGAATATATCAACACCATTGTAGAGGGCTGTGAATATTCAGCTGAAGTAATTTTATTTCTTTCATACTGATGTCTCAGTTTTAATGTCTTTAACAACAGAATGCTAAAGCTGTTATTTGCTTAAGTCTCCAGATTTGCTCTCATCAAATGCAACTAACAGGTGAAGAGGAAGTCTTTTTACTTTTGCAAATCACATAACTTCTCTGTTTCAAAAAAGGCATGTCATTTTTCACATTTCTGAGAAAATGATAGTGAACATTTTATATTTTAAATATGTCAGCATGGACTTTGGTGTCATAAACAAATTGATACACTTATCAAAATAGTGGCTTTAATCTGACTTGTGCCAATTTTAAAGCACAGTGAGGATAATCTCAATCCATCAAGTGTGGAAAATGTTACAATTACCCAGTAGTATTTATACAGACCTCATGTTAGCTGAAAAGTGTTATAGTTAACATGGACTGCAATCAAGCACAGTCCCATGCACACTGACTTGATGAAAATTTAAACCCACTGTAGGCTAAAAAGACTGTTTTCCAAAACTTTTTGCATTCTAAATGCTTTTGAAATAATTGGAAATAATGAAATGGAAATTGCCCTTCACAAATGTAGATTCATTTATTTAAATGACCAAACTCCTAATGGAAAACAAACCCTAAATTCAATTTTGTTTTAATAGAATAACTACAAAAAATGCATTTCTGTATAATTTTCCACGTCATTTTGCAACGACAGTGCACTAACTGAGTTTTAGATAAACATTCTTTAAATGGTAATTTGAAAGCTAAGCAGCTCACCCATCCCACTTCTCTTCACTCTAACCTGAATTCACTTTAACTTGGTCCACATAGGCAGTGTGGTCAGCTGACAACAAAGTTCACACAGGAAGGTGGACATGTGTTTTGTTGCAAGAAGCACCAAAATCCTTCGGCCAAGGCTTGGCTTATTCTTTCAGTCAAAGCACAAATCAATTTGAAACAAAACAAAAACATGCACTCTAACAGCCCGCAAATGTTTCACAAAAGAATATATACCATGACATTTTGCAACACATCTAACAAAGACATCAATGTGAAAGAAAACCAGCAGACTGAAACAATTTCAAACATCTGATCATGAAATTGCGGTTGCCTTGTTATATAAAAGGGTGAAATACTTAAGGTATCCAGGCTTTGTATGATTTTTTTCCTATTGCACGTTTATCTACTATTCCAAAATTAATTGAATCTTGGAATTTCAAAATTTCCTGAGACTATAAGATTCAGTAATGTCTGATTCATGTATCAGCCAGCAAATATTCACTTCACCTTTATGTCTACTTATTCTTATTAACAAGCTGATCACCTTTTTGTGAAACCTGTAAGGTGCATGTCTCTGAAATTCAGTATCTTTCTTCCTGGTATATTTCTTTTCTATAATCTTGGAGGCAACCTTTGTTGGCCATCTTTCCATGCATCAACTCCAAAGAAAGCGGAAGGAAACAAAAAGCCAAAACATTGGTTATCAATGTAAGGGAACTCCCCCAGGTTTCAGATTTTGAATTCTTGAAAATCTCACATATTTGTTCAAGTGCCAATTCTCATTTCATTATTTTATCAACAAGAAATACAGGCAAAGCAAAACTGCCATTAAATCTGTCAAACTGATCTAGCTCCCATGTGGTCTCAGTGTAATGAAACAATGCCATTGGCCATCAATTTCTGTATTTTTGCAGCCACCTCTGGATTTTTTAGATGCCTGAAAAGTAAGCAAAGTAAGCAAGTTAGCCACTAATGTCAAGACAATGCTCCATGCGCAGTGTAGGCAAATCATTACTTATGACAGCTAAAGCTGAGATAAATGAGTCATCCTATTAGCATCACACGATTCCTTCAGCATTGATGACAATGACTAAACGTATACTAAAATTTAAGCTACAAAGATAAAACGCATAACAAAAATAATAAAAAAAAAAAGACTCGTTAAAAATGCATAAACTCAATCCCTTTATTTGAGGCTATGGTCATCAGATTGAGCTAGCAATATTATATTAGAAAGTTTAAGATCAGGGAGTAATTCTGCAAGTTCCATTATAACTTCTTAACAAGGTGTCAATTCAGAAAACTAATGCAAAATGTCATAGGGTTTACAGTAATTTTAACAGCTTCATCACTGCAGCTGATATTCCCAACTCTCTATCAACACAGTAATGGGGCAGTTCTACATCCCAAGTGACATCTTGTGTTTTAACATCTACTCTTGATCTATGTATTCACTTGATATACACAATGAATGGGGATCTGCAGGTTTCAGTTTAAGACCATTGCTATGGAAGCTTGCAAGTTTCCTTAAGTCTTGAAATTCTAAAAACTATCATTTCCTAAATCTGAATTCTGCCAAAGCATGCGAAAGTGAAGACTTACTCTCTGGCTGCCTTGGGATCTTTTGACATCTGAGCAAGGATCATCTGCATGGCTGGGTCACTGAGAATCTCCTGAACCTCTGGGTTGGACATGGCTTTTTGTTTGACAGCCTCAGGATCTTCACTCTCCGCCATCAAGGCTTTTCTGTAACCTTCCAAGGCTTCCTATATAGCACATGACAAAGCATGATTGATATGAATTAATATTATTCATGCAATGGAACCCATTTATAAGCGGCTTGGATCTGACAGGAAGCCAGATGTATAGAACTAAGTCTTAATTCCCTTTATTATTGAAATGGCCTTTTCATAACAGCACTGGAAAAGCAATAATATGACTGCTGCAGCACAACTGCCTCACTCTCATGTGGATATTTGCCAGAGCTCAGGGCCTTGGCAGCTGATGACGAATGAATCTATTCAGTCAGTCGTTACAAGCTGCTGGGAACTATCATCCATTACATAAGCAATCAAAATTGATGGCACGAAGCATCACTGTCATGAAATCTGCTTATTTACACATAAACCAATGGAAAATACGCTGCTTCTTTGGTGTCCATGCCCCAATCAGGAATGAGGCTCAGTAACAACAGTAACGTTTTGAAAGTCATGACCATCCCTTTATTACCAAGTTCCACTATATTTGATTATTTGTTCTAATCCTTCAATGCCTAACTTAGCATGAGTGAAGCAGTTACCTGAAAACCATGACCAAGCCCTGCTCAAGCCATCTGAGAGACAGCATCTAGTATTTACTATCACCTATGTCGGTGAGTTACTGTGTGTAATTTAAACTCAAAAGCTGTCAGGCATCTTTCAGAAGAGCAACATTAGCTGTTCCTTTAGACTACAACAGTTTTTGAAAACTGTCCTTGTAACGTGGGGATGCAGGTTGTATATCACCTACACTGAAATTTCTACACTATTTTATGGATCAACTATTATTCTGAAACACATCTAGAGAGACACTGACATAATCATTCTTTTCATAGCAAAGTGTCAGGAATCACTTACCGCATTATTTGCATCAAGTTCCAATGCTTTCTGGTAGGCAGTGGTTGCTTTAGTTGGTTCCCTCATTGCTAGCAAGATAGCTCCCTTCCGTAGGTAGCCCTTTACTGTGTAATATAATATAAATAATATTTAGTGAGTAACTTACCTTGACCAGTAATTTGTATCAAAAAAATGCAAATTCAGCAGGGATGTGATGGTTACCTAACAACAGTCCCCACTTACAAACCTTAGGTCCCTGGTGTACTATTAACAATGCTGTTTCAACATAGCAGGTTGCGAAACTTTAATTATGACTCAGACATGACTCTACAGTTTTAATGCATAAAGTTTATGAGAAAAACATCCATGAACTTCCGACACAAAGACAATATCAGGCCAATGTGGTTATGCAAATCTGACACCTTAAGCGCTTCACAAATTTACTCAGGACCTCAACTGGAGCATTACTCTTTCCATTTGTTACTAGCTACCTTTGAAGGACTTCACAGATCATGAAGTTAGCCACACCCTCTTTTTTATCATCTTAAAGTGTGATGAATAAAACAACCCACAACACCTTGAGAGGTGTCAAGAAGTGGCTACATGACAGGTATGGGTCCTTTTCTTTGCCACAAGTGCCCGTCGATGTAATTAATGACATTACTTATGTGAAGAGAAACAAAAACTATATTCTTACTAAATTTGGGGTCTAGTCTGATACATTCTTCGCTATCTTTTAATGCCAGAGGAAACTCCATGAGCTTCGTGTAGCAAGCTGCCCGGTTGCTGTAAATTTTAGCATCCTCTGGGTTTCTCTTGATAGCCTCTGTGTAGTGTTGCACAGCCAGTGGGTATTTTCCTGTGGACAGAGAGTTTATCAGGTCTTGAGCAACAACAGCCGATATTTTCCATANCACTAGTCTGGCCTAGCACTCCACACGCGGTTCCGTGTCATCAATTTAAACGCTCGGGGTACCGGAAGTGACCTACCGGAAACGAAATTTTGGCTTTTCTACCGACCGACTGCGGGGGGAGAAGAAACAATTACCGGAACAGCAAAATTATAAAAACAGAAACCAGCGTTTGTCCGAGTAAAATGTGAAATCGGGAGTACAAGGTGAAATCGGGAAATCGGGACGGTCCCGATTTTATCGGGACAGTTGGCAGCTCTGATAATATGCTCTGCCTTGATAGCTTAACACAAGCCTTAAAAGCAATACTGCATTGATACTGTAAAGAAAAAAAAACTTTCATTATTTTAATTCCTAATTTTTGTTACAACTTTTTGATATCACAATTGATGCTGATGCTTGCAGGGGACTGCCAGTTTCTTCTGATGGGAGTCAAATTTGGTGTGCCATGTAGAAATTAAGCATGGTGATTATTCTTTTGCTCTTTTTTTTTTTTTTTCTGAAAGGCAAATTCCGTAGTGAAAGACTTCCACAAACTGAAAAATGCCTTTTATATTTGGAAAAATCTATAAATTTGTGCTCAGTAAATTGACATTTCAATGTATGAATATAGGTGCCCAGGTAGGGTATTTTCAGGATGTCAATACTTTTCATGCAGTATGTTTTATGTGATCATCTCAAACATTTCATGCCTATTCAGTATTCTTAGAAATGAATTCCCTTTAACCCCAAGCTTACCTAACTGATAAAAAAAAGTGAATTTCTAGATAGCCAAACAATTCATACATTACTTCTTTCAGCAACATTTTACCCAACAGCTGTTTTCATACCATGTCCCCGGAAAAGGAAAATCAATTACGAACTAGACAATTCAGTAAAGCTCAACATGAACAGCTATAATCATCTGCGAAAACAACCCACTTCACTTCCATATCAGGATTAAGGAGAAAATAAAGAATCATGCATGACAGACTTTCAGAATAATACTAGCTACCAGATGGGTTGAATATTAGTCCGCTTCAAAATAAAAATGACATTCTGACAACAATAGATCAGTTTCTACTGTCAGATGCATTACAATTCATGATTGCCTTTTGCAGAAACTTTAGTAAAAGTGAAAGTTGCTTATTAGGAAATCCAGAGTATCCAAAACCAGAGCAGCCCTGGAACTATTCTCTGGACAGATGAACATACCATCTTTAAATGCCTGGTTGCCTTTTTCCTTCTCTTCCAAAGAAAGCTCAGGGTTGATGTAGGCTAATCTCTCTCTCTCTTTCAGCTTTTGTTGGACCTTGTTTAAATTAGAAAAAAATAACACTCAACGACAACTCACAAAATAACTTAATTAGTGTATGAGCGCAATCCATGCAGGCAAACTACAGAGACCTTGCACATACAGGCAAACTTCAGCTGGTCAATGAGAACTATGATCAGCCCAAAACAGTTCAACAGTTGAAATGGATCTCTCTATCCTTTGTAATTTACTATATTCAGGAAACTTTTATTTCCAATTGGAAAGAAAATATTAACTCTTGGCCCATAGGATACTTTTTTAAGCAAGTTTAGATTGGCCAGCACTAATTTAAAACTTCATTTGCCTTGCAACATCAATAACTTAAATGACAGTAAAATACTACTTCTGACGAGATTTACCTAGTCAACGTCATGGCCAAAAGTTTCCAATCCATACATATCTTGTGGACAGTTAGTTCTGGTATGAATTTTCCAATCACAGACTTGTACTTTTCCATTACCCCACCCCTTCAAACACACCATGTTATATCTGACTCCAGGCAACAAATGAATTCTCTTACCTCTTGTACTTTTTTTAAAATATCTGGTGCACGATGTTCAGATAAACTTTTGTTGTAGTAGTTAAGAGCATTTTCTAACTCATCACGCTTTAAATAAGCAGTTCCTATTCTTGCTAGAGCCCTGTGGAAGGATGATAAGATACAACAACTTTTATATCCATACAATGGAAATTTGTCTTGTTTGCAGACATATATACAAAGTAGTAATAATGACTAGTAGTAGTATAATAATGACTAAGAGACCATGACAGAACACAAGACAATATCACTCTTTGTATGCATCCAGACAGCCACAAACGTTCAGTCATTATCACAACTGAAAAAGCCACCCACTCATTCCATCCGCTCTCTCCACCCCCTTTCCCCATGCACTCACACTGGCCTTTCTCACCCAGCAAAGTTTACAATGCACTGCTTACACTGAATCTCTGTCTGGTACAACGAACAAATTTTATTTACTGAGAAGGAGAAAAATGCACACCAATTTGACTGAATGTGGCACAAAAAATAAAAAAAATGTTTGGCATCTTTGCTGTTTTACTGGAATGAGACAAAAGTTTGTCATTTTGCACAGGTGTTTTATATTTAAAGAAATAAGGAATAGGAATACACTAACAACTTACGCAACAGAAACAACAAAATGCAGCTATCGCTATGAAAAACAGAACCGCTAGCTGTAACAACTACCAGCTGTTTCACAACAACCAAGAAGACAAAGAAACACATGATAATTAAGTACTAAATGTAAATGCCAATAGTGCCATCAGTGCAGAAAAACAAAATTAAATGCTATGCAGCATAAAATGTGATGATTAGTTCACATTAACATTATATTTTGTTAATAATAACAACAACAGTTCTTTGCATCACGACAGGTCAAGATTTCTAGCATGCTTTGCCTACCTGATGATGACCATTAGCCAAAACATTTATCCCTTTGCCTAGCAATTTGGTAAGAAGAATGAACACATACAACTATTAATTTCAATACTTACTTGGCGATTTGTTTGAAGTCTACCCTGTTTTCCCTCCCTATATCAACTGCCTTTTCACAGGTCTTGATGCATTCGTCTAGGTTCCCTTGCTCATAGTACACAGCTGAAAGAATTAAACAAGAAAATTTTTTACACATTCCTTCACCATTGTTTTAGATTGTGCATTATTCAACCAAAACTAGAGGTTCCTGTATTGAATACAGTACACCCTGATAACATGACCACCCTTTTGACCGTGTTAATCTGACCCTGCCGTCTACAGACTGCACAAACCATATTCTTCTTCAAGATAGAAAAGGCCAGTGACAAAACAATCAACAATGAAAGCAACTGACTGTTTTAATCTTGCTTAACTAATGAACATGCTATCAGGATTTAAATGTGGGTATATAATGAGGATGTGATAATGTCTAAGCTGCAAAATGTGAAAACACTGGCTACGAATACGATCCATGCAGAATATCTGTGTATAAAAATAAGGTCTAAGTATCCACCGTTTTCCTATTAGACCTATTTCAGACCATCGTTGCTGTCTAACCCTTCCTTATGTTCTTTACAGATTATGCCGCAAATTGTTGTGGCAATTATGAAATGAATGTAAATACCAACATCATAACTGTCTATTATCAGTTTTGTGACCACAATGGAGTCATAGCTGAAGCTCCTCGTCTCCATTTACAAGAATCTCTACAACATGGGTAATTGTGTACTATTCAGTGCTTGCTCTAGTCCTTGTCATGTCCCCACTGTTTATTTTGGCCCCTTTGTGTGATCCTATTCCTACTTCCAACACTTGATAATAACAAAACTAAATGTTTTGCATTGAGTTCATTAGATTACTCCAAAAGAGCATACAATTTTGTATATGATTCTTCTGCTGGAAACTAAACTGCACCACTGCTGTTATCAAATATAAAAATAACAAGTGAGAAAAAAAATTGAGTAGAAGGGTAAAGTAGATAGCATTACCCACCCAATTTGATCTTTCTGGCATTTCTACTCACTGTGATTGTCACAAACTTGAAGAGATGAAAGATATATTGGCATGAACTGCTCATAAAAGATGTCTAGCATGATTCATTGCCTAAATGCATGAATTGTAAGGAGTAGGAATACGCTGCTTACCTCCTTTATTTGTAAGGATTGTGATGTTGGTGGGATCTAACTGAAAAGCTGCATCATAGTGTTGTAATGCAGTCTCAAAGTCTTTACTCCTGTAGGCTGCATTACCTTTCTCCTTCTCTTCCAAAGCCTGAAAGAAAGTATCAATTTAATAATAACTGTTAAATTCAAGGAAGGGCACTATTGAAAAATGTCTCCAATCTTAATTCTAATAAAGCTATACCTCCTTCAGCATAACAGCCTTGTGTAAACTGCCTGCTGACTAGTGTTTGGGTACCAAATGGATCATCGACCATTTGCTTCTCTCAGTTTGGCAGGTCGTGACGGGAAAATCTAATGCTTGCATCAGCCACTGATATTGGTCATAAGTTTCCCTAGCAACAAGGGTTAATTGACATTATTTAGCGAGATCTCCCAGTGGGCATTCTGCTATTACAGTGAACCTGCAGGCTATTCCTAGAGAATTTCTAAACAGATGTGCCTACCCTCTATATCACACTTTATTACAGTATCATTACCAGGAGTCAGCTTACAGTGAGGATGCGCCCAATGTTTTTAAAGTTTAATTATAAGTTTCAAAGACTGATGAAAAATAAAAATGACTTTTCTGCACAGAACATATTGGTTATTTTTAGAAAGTGGAACAAAACCTTTGGTAATCCAAGTTATAAACGTGTTTGTTCATCACTGCAATTAAGCTTAGGCTTCGCAGCCTGAAATGTGATGAAATCAAACAGTAGAGGAGTATAAGAAATGTAAGATGGTAACAGGATACTATGTTAGCCCAGTATGCATAATGTGGGAGCTGACCTTGAATAAAATATTGTAGATAGTTTTAATTTTATGTTTTATTGTGAGGATCTCGTTTTCATGAAATGCTGAAAATAGCTTTTCACAAGGCTCTAAATATTGCAGGCCTTCATGATGGTTTCTCTGTCAGCATAAAAAGACTCAAGAGCAATCTGGATTACTTTACAGGGGGAAAACAAACAATTGTCTATGAATAACACTGACATATTATTATTATTGAATTAACTTTGTTTCTTAGAAGTGTATACTGATATATGATGTGTGCTAAGATTATGACAATCCTGGGTGAAATCAGTAGGTTTTGCTGCTGATGACATAGGAAATGGAGTCAAAGAACATTCAGCTGTCTCACTTTCAGGCACACTGCTCACAGGCTGTTCTATGTGCAAAGGAGAAAAAGAGTCACCTAATATTTTTTCAGTTTGTTTTTTTTCTTCAGAGGTAAGAAAAATGTATTGTTGCACATCAGAAAAAACTTACTTTTATGGAGAACCTAACCAAACTGCTAATACAGGAACTGGGTAAAATGACCATTTTCACTGGTTGAAAACCAAACAGTTGAAAGAATCCCAGTTACAGTCAATGTGAAGTGCTCTGTGAAAGCTTCCCTTTGACCTGGGCTGAAGTGTTAAAACTAGTGAGCTATTATAGACAGTAACCTATCTCTTTTGCCTGTGTAGTCACTACTGCATTTGCTTTCAATGAGCTGTGAACTTCTTGATATACATCATAAATTTGTTGCCATGTTGGTGAAATTCATAAAAGGCTGGCATACACATCTGTAGAAAAAACAACGCATCTGAATGCCTGCTTCAAGAGAATTAATGGTCATTTTCAAACCTGATGCATCAACTGGTGAAGAGTGTGTGCCAAATATAAACCCTGGTCAAGCCCAACACACAAAATTTATGAAAAATAAACTTCTACAATTACAGTACTGCCACTGATATATTTAGACTTCGGATGATTCATGGTTTTTGTACAAATTTTGAGTTGACTTATACTTTGTTGATTAAGACAAGTCTATGACTGAGCAAGCAAGCTCAGTCTACAGTACAGACCAGTACAGTGCTCACATTACAAGATTACAAATTTTATACTTATAGGCAGTTTCAAAGAATCAGTGGAAGCAGTCTGATCAAAACTAATGCAAGTGTCTACTCTGCTAGATCTAGTGATCTATAATCTATATCCTGTGAACATTCCTGGATCAGCACCATTGCTGTGGTGATTGCCGTTACCCTCGACAACATCACATTCAAGACAGTCTTTAGACTTGGCACTAGAACCATACTATTGTAGAATGCAAAACTGGCATACCAATTGAACATGTGCAAGATCTACTGGCATTTAACAATATCTGGTTTGGGTCTACTCTTATCTTTCTTCCACAGTATCACAGCCACTGAGTCATTCATAAACTAAACTGAGTGACTGAGAACAAGATCAGTAATCAGTAATAACTTATCTCCGATCAGGGTGTGGTTCAATGGTTTGAGCATGACAATAGTTTATCTAGATCTAGCATACATATGTAAACAAAACGTGCGATTGAAGATGACAAACAATCGCAGGGGATAGACTAGAATCTAGTCTAGATCTGTTTCTTTTATTACGTGGTAGACTTCAGCCTACTTTGTTACTACTCTAACCGGTGGGCTACTCATCTATTTTCGATTCCTAGATTGCAGCTGGACTAATAACTTTCCTTCCGTGATATTATGTTTTGGCAATGCTAGAATCATTTTGGGCCGTATAAATGTAGACTGCGCTAAACATCTTTAAGAAATTTATCTACATTTTATTTTGTATTCTACATACCTTTGTCTTGGGATCCGCCATCGTGAAGAATTTTCTGGCAATGCACGAGTTCTCGAAGCTGCTTTATGTCCCTTGCATGTAATGGCCAGGAACATGAGGTCATTTGGTCAAACCCAAATAATTAGAGTGCCTCGAAAATATTAACTCAGCGTGCATAGTGAAATTATCCATGCAATTATATCAAGTAATTTCTGATTTTATTTGTACAATACGTAACACTCGACGCAGTCCTTTGAGCCATCTGTGTAATAGTTCCCAAATGACATAGAATGATTCTGCTTCAACTTAACATCCATCTTATCTGGCAAGCACACATCAACTGCTAGGCATTCGCCCTTGTTCTAGGTTACAGTTTTCTTCATTAAAGAGCTCTATAGTTGTGAACTGTGCGATACCTTACAAATCTGATGGTGATACTGAGTTGGAAAAGTTTACTGATTCTCTAATTGGCAAACTCATCAAGAATTTGAATTTTTCCACACCCTCTATATGCCACAATTTTATTCCCCCCTTGATGGCGGTAGTCTAAAGGCCTTGTTTCCATTAGTATCGATTACCACGTAAAATTTGAAACGTCGATTTTACTTGCCCCCTGTAGGCTAGGTGCTATCAGCAAAAAAAAGATTGTTATTCAAAAATCGATCTGACTGTGTTCGTGACTTATATCGTAATCTGCTCCCAACTACGAGCTGTTTGACTCGTCACCGTACAGACTAATAACGTAATATATAGCAATAAGTGAACTACTTTTATGTCTAAAGAAAATTTTTTACAGGGCGAATCAGAAACATTTCTAGGTAATTAGGAAAGGCAAATCCTGTAATTAGTTTTATTCAGAACGATGACGATTTATTTCCTACCAACTTAGACGATACCAGATAAAGTGATCACAGGCCTGGGTGCAAGACAACCAGACCCATTTATATAAACCCTTTCACTGGCTCTCTCTCCAGACCCATTGATCGTAACTCTCTCTCTCTCTCTCTCTCTCTCTCTCTCTCTCTCTCTCTCTCTCTCTCTCTCTCTCTCTCTCTCTCTCTCTCTCTCGTTTTTGTGACCGAAATGTCTGTCATATCGATTATTTGCGGTTACTAGTTTGGCCTCAAATTATAAAAGAATGGAGCTCTTCATGGAAAAAGTACAGTTAAATCGAATAATGGGAGTCGCTTACAGCATAGGAAAAGTAAATAAGTTACTTGGCATACCCGATTCTATGTCAAAGTTAGAGGCTTGTAGCAATGACTGGTTGATGGCAAGTTGTTCCTAACTACGCACCAGCAATGTCTGTGGAGGAACTTAGAGCGGAACTTGCAAGGAAAAACAAAGAAATTGAAAGATTGAAACAACAAATTCAGGTACATTAACCAGTTAACCATTGGCATTAGCCTGCTAGACGCTAGTACTGCCTAGTACGATGTTGACACATGCAGCTGCGCNAAATTGACTCGTGGGCACCATAGATAATTTTCAGAGAGAAAAAGTATTGAAAAACGGAAAATTATTTTTGATGTGCGTGTCCTACTTTAATGTTGTCTCAAATTTCAGTGATCAATGGCCTGGGTGCAAGACAACCAGACCCATTTATATTAACCCTTTCACTGGCTCTCTCTCCAGACCCATTGATTGTAACTAACTCTCTCTCTCTCTCTCTCTCTCTCTCTCTCTCTCTCTCTCTCTCTCTCTCTCGTTTCTGTGACTGAAATGTCTGTCATATCGATTATTTGCGGTTACTAGTTTGGCCTCAAATTATAGAAGAATGGAGCTCTTCATGGAAAAAGTACAGTTAAATCGAATAATGGAAGTCGCTTACAGCATAGGAAAAGTAAACACGTTACTTGGCATTCCCGATTCTATGTCAAAGTTAGAGGCCTGTAGCAATGACTGGTTGATGGCAAGTTGTTCCTAACTACGCACCAGCAATGTCTGTGGAGGAACTTAGAGCGGAACTTGCAAGGAAAAACAAAGAAATTGAAAGATTGAAACAACAAATCCAGGTACATTAACCATGAGCCTGCTAGACGCTAGTACTACAAGAGTTTGCTGACGCAGAGTCTATGACTATGAGGGGGAACTCCAGCCTCGAACCCAGAATTGTGGATTTGGTGGGAACTCCAGTCAAAGCACCAATCAGTCATCAATTTTCCCAGCGTTCTGTATGCATTCCATGCAAAACTTGGCGTTTTGTAAAATAAAATGGAAGAAAAATAGAACAAAGTGTCAGTTGCATCCAACTTCCAAGGCCGATCAAGGCACGAAAACTTCCAAAGTCAAAGTATTGGCAATGATAGAGCCATGGTGTGTCACTGTAGATGTCAGAAACAATTCTTAGAATAATTTTGAATTAAAGGCAGATATTTTAATGGAAAATTCAGTCATAAAGTTCAACAACACTGATCGGAAATCACTACTATTCTTTCCATCTCTTGCCCATAACTGGCCATAACATTTACTGCATGGTACCATAATAAGCACTTACATCGACATGAGGTACAAAGATAAATGACACTCAAGAAGCACACAGATGTGTGGCGCGCTCGCACACACTCACACACACAAATACACACACACACACACACACACACACACATACACCCTCCAGTTCCCTGCATATATGATATTATGTGTGCACAAAAGGAGCAGAGATCAAGGGGAAGTATGGAGTTCAGAAAAGAACACATAGAAATATGAGCAACCAAATATAATTTTTATTTTTATAATGCATCAAACTACACTATCAGAGTTACTTAACCAGTTCTGTAATGACTGCTTTGTTTCACTGCAACTTGGTATGTTGTTATCTTAAATGTTAACTTAAAAAGTGTTGCTTATTGTTGATAATTATCAATTCTAAAATAATATCACACACTGGTTCACACAGTTGCTGTTTTTATTTCTATCCTGTGTTACCATTACTACATTACTGTTCATGAACCATATCTCTGCCACATAATGATAATGTAGACTCACATTTTGGTAGCTTTTCTATTTTTGTTATTCATAGGATCAAGATACTCATCTAAGGGTTGTCAAAGTGTCTGAGAATGAAGATGTGGAAAAGAACTGTCTCACTGCTGTAACCAAGCTCTCTAATGGGGACATTGCTCGCTACAGCCGACAACTGATTCTCCCAGAGCTGGGAGTCAGAGGTTGTTTTTTTTTTTTCCACATATTAAACAGGAGAGGAATGATAAGAATGGTTAAATTTGGACTTTTCCAGTTGGTAATGTTATAAGATAATTTTCCAGGGAAATAGCATTTTTGGTTGTTGTTTTTGTTGATATTCTGTGAGATGAACCTAGCAAGAGGTGCTTAATTTGCTTTTATATATATAGAATTTCTGATGAACTGCTGGATCCTGCAGCTGAGGAACCTTGAGAATGTTGATTTTGAAAGATAAACATCTTGTTGACATAATAGGACCACATGTTTTTCTTTAAGTATTATAACCTTCAACAGACAAGATTTATATGATATCTCCCATTGAAAAAAATGTTTTTATTCACTGTGTTGTCCAATTTACTGGAAATTACAGTATTTCCTTTACATCTCCAGGGCAGATCAGATTGAAGAACTCTTCTGTTCTCATTGTGGGTGCAGGGGGTCTTGGATGCCCTGCTGCAGTGTATCTTGCAGCTGCTGGGATAGGTTAGTACGGGAAGCATTTCTCTAGCTGCTGGTCTGATGGACAGTGTATAATAGGATATCTAGGAACCAAATTCCTAGAGCTAGAGATCATTCTTTGATTTCAAGTTTGTAAGGTAGTTGAGATCATGTATCGACTTTGAAATAGGAAAGATAGACTCAGGAAGATTTCATTACAATGTGTGTGCAAATTCCTCTGAAATAAATGATGTTCAAGACTGTGAGGTTCTGTTGTATTTAATTTGTTCATTGGATATCTTTGTCGCTCAGTTTAGACAATGACTGATGACTTAACGTGCTTAACATCTTCTCTCAGTCGGACAGAAAAGTTGATGGGACCTACTGTTGTTCCCAAAAGCAACATTTTTCTGCATGAAGTTTACCACTTTGTTAGCCTCAAGACCTCACAACGCCTCTTGCTATAAGCTGAAGTTGCAAATATTGTAGTTATTATTTCTTTGCTGAAAATCCATTCTCTTTGACTTTAATATCTGTGTTAAGGATTCTTTATCTTGTCATTAGTGTAACTACAGCTCTGATAGAGGCTATTTGGTAAATATGAAGAATCAATTTTGGCATGCTACTGATTTTCCTTGAAGGCACAGTTGTTATCAGATAATAGCTTTAGGATTTGTTACATCAAGATTATGAAAAAGTAAATCTGAAAAATCTTTGGAATTTAAAAACAAAAAATCACCAAAATAAATTTTTCCAGTTAAGGCTGTTTACTGAAGTGATAAACTAATGTTCAAATGTTACACTATGATACATCATTGTCAGTGCTGTATTTCATATTTTCACTTCAGGGAAACTTGGAGTAGTGGATTACGATGAGGTGGAGCTCAGCAATTTACACAGACAGATTCTTCACACTACAGACAGAGTGGGTGTGTCCAAATCTCTGTCAGTCGCTCAATCATGTTATAGGTATGAGATGTCAAAAGTCATGTTTATTCATAAGTGCAGCCATATCATGTATGATAAAGAGCACTATGCACATACACTCTGTATGTTTATGTGCTCGTTTGTTGCACAGTGATGGAGCTCACCCAAGTTTTAGGTTCAGATCGGCACTGGTAGACCTAAAGAAGAATAGTGATTTACCACAGTCCAGTGGTGGTCAGTTTGAACAGGCAACACTTTATTTTTTATGTTGTTTGCATAAGATCATGACTGCAGGCAACAAGTTGTGTGGAGAAGGATCAGATCAGTAGAGAAGTTAGTAGACTGGAGAAAAGAAGAGAAGGAAGGACCACTTCTTTATTTCAGCTTTCCAGCTTTATGTCCACCAACTGTGGCACAAAATGCCATTCCCAAATCACAGTGTTCAATCACACCAATTGTGGCAACTTCAACATTGTCCTGTGCAGCAGAACTGTACTGTGGGCTCTGCCCAAGCATTAAACCATGTTATGCACACAGGGAAGAAACTCTGTATGGTAGTCTTGTTCAATGTTCCTTTCCATTACCTCCCTTCCATACAGACTGAATCCTGATGTTGAATATGTGCCATACCAACTGCAGTTCAATAGCACCAATGCCCTTGAAATTATCAAGAGGTAAGAAGTAATACAGTAGCAGACAATATTTAGGCATAATACTTATCTTGGAAAGAAAAACAGGAAATCCCCAACTGGATTTTTTCTTTACGGTCTGATACCAATCCAGGTTAAAACCAAAATGCTCACTGCAAGGCTGCAGAACCCTAGTCGGATTTCTAAGTTTGAGAACTTATTCACATTTTGAAGATTGACTAGTTGTGTCCCATGTGTCTGTGTCACATCTAAAAATATTTCCAAGAGTTTTATTACCTATGAACAAAAGTATGATGCCCAACAACTTCTTGTTCACAGATTTAACATATTGTAGTTGATAATTGTAGTTTGAAATAAACCAGAGCTGTGTATATAAAAGAGAGTGTCTTGTTTTCTTGAATGACAGAGTCACTCTCCACAACCTGTTAAACTTAAACACTTGTAGGCTGTGTAGAATGAATCATCATTGCTCTTCATTCATTCATTCATTCATTCATTCATTCATTCATTCCATTTATTTATTCATTTATTCATCAGATATGACATAGTCTTGGATGCAACAGACAATGTTGCCACACGCTACCTTTTAAATGATGCCTGTGTGTTAGCTGGGAAACCACTTATTTCAGGCAGTGCTCTTCGCTTTGAGGGCCAGGTAATACACAGCAAGTAATGAAATCTGACTTAACACTTTATTTCTTAATAATTTTTATACACTATGATTCCATCAGCCAGCAAGCCTGACCTTGTTCTGGCTGTTACTGGCTTGCTTTGTAGTTTGCCAGTGATGGCTGTAACTGTCACCGTATATGTAAATTCACTGTGCTTGCTGGTTTGACAACAGTGTGTATATGGACTTGACCTCCACTCTTCCAAATTTGGTTTATCCACCATGCCAGATGGATTAAGGACTGCCAATTATTTTTAAGCTTTTAAATATCATATTAATGA
The DNA here is from genome assembly GCA_033807755.1 of Ellobium chinense. Taxonomy (NCBI): domain Eukaryota; kingdom Metazoa; phylum Mollusca; class Gastropoda; order Ellobiida; family Ellobiidae; genus Ellobium; species Ellobium chinense. The sequence goes on along the minus strand of JAWQUT010000134.1, from coordinate 1,284,089 downwards.
AGTTACATATATCGCATAATTTGATGAAGGCATGTTAATTTAAGAAATTTAAGTTACATACTATTTTAGTCAATATTTTCATTCTTCGGCTCATCTTTGGCTGTGTTCACCTGACTGAGGATTGTCAAAATTGTTGCCAGTGTTAAGCTCTCAATCTAATATTGTAATTTTATAGCCCACTGCTCATTGTTATTGGTAGATCTGATTATCTTGAGATGACTGGCCAGATAGATTAAGTATCATAATATTATGATTCTTAAGCTTTGTGTTTCTGTTCTAGCTGACAGTGTACAACTGTGATGGTGGTCCGTGCTATCGATGTTTGTTCCCACAGCCCCCACCACCGGAGACTGTGACAAATTGCTCAGATGGAGGAGTGGTGGGTGTAGGTGAGAGTCACATGTCATCTCAATTCAGTTACTTCATGACTGTCTTAATTAATAAGTGGACACTCCTTTACGTAGCAATGCCCTCTGAGAACTGTGATCAATACCTGTAGTTGTCGTATGTGATAAGTTGATATTAGAGAGGAGACTTTATATTGTATATGACTGATGTTGTGTTTAATAATCAGTGAGTTCAGCTGCTGGAATTGGCAGACAGTAAATCATAAACTATCTGGATGCTTTCTTGCAACACTGCCTTTACTCGCATTTGGGAAATCTTACAAGAAAGAAAAAAATTTGGTACTTTGTATCAATTGTTATAAAATTTAGCAGGAATATGGTGCTATTTTAATAAGTAGTAATATGGAAGGGGAAGTAATGTCATGTAATGTTGAAAAGTTAATATTGTAGTAATTGTCAGTTTTGAGAATATTGTAGTAAAGCAGATGTGATTCTTGATGTTTTAAGAGAAGGTAAAGCTGAAATACTTTGTAACAGTTGTATATGCTTTTGTCCTCCCAACAGTTCCAGGAATAATAGGATCACTGCAAGCTCTTGAAGCCATTAAACTTGCAGCAGGACTAGAAAGTATCCTTTACCTTAAGCGAGTTGTGAATTGAAAAACGATCTGAGAATATGAGACAGAGTCTGGATATGGAATTTTGATTTGCAGTATTAGGTGTCACAACTACTCACAATCAGGAACATACCTGAAGTCCTAGTTATTGACAGATGGTCCAAGCAGGGCTGCGGCAATATCATTAATGATGTGGATAGGTTCATTTTTCTTACCTGAAGTCAGAAAGCATGAAATGGTTTATTTCTTTTTCATGTTCCATACTCAGTTTTTTAAGGTAATAAACTGTTTCAGGTAAGAGTATCTAGAGACTCATATTCTGCTACTTTTGTTTAGTTCCTTAACCTGGAAAGCATCCTACCGCCAGCGCTTGCTGCTTTTTGATGCACTAGATGGCAGCTTCCGTAATGTTAAACTTCGGCCTAAGTCTCGGGAATGCTGTGTATGCGGAGAAAAACCCACAGTCTTACAGCTGGTGGACTACGAGCAGTTCTGTGGAGCAAGAGCAACAGATAAGGTAAAAATTGGCTAAAAGCTTCCTGTTGGTGCTTGTTTAAGAAATGTTGAATGTCAGCTGTGAGCATCATGTGCAAGTAATGTAGTAAGGATCAGCAGTAAGTTTATCTGTTGAGATTTTGACGTAGCGGGGAACAAAATTGTCTCTGTGCTTTGAGAACGGCTTGAGTCAAACTTCAGCCATTTTTGAAGAAGGATACATGGTTTTCATGTGATCAAGGCCCATGTTGACATGTTAGAAAAATTAAAATGTGTCAAACACCAATACTGCAGTTCCAAAGATACATGCTGGCTCCTGTTTGCTTTGCCAAAATATTTCACCTGAGTTCTCTCAGAAGTTGGAAAATGACTTAAGTCTTTTCAAAGCACAGTGAAGAAATAGTGAGGGGAGGAATTGTCAGACTGAGACTACCAGTTTCAGCCAGTAAGAATGAATGTTTCAAAATGCAGCAGTTGGCCAGTTTCCCTGGAAAGTGACAGTGACCATTATTTTGATTAAGTTTGTCTCAATGTGTCCCTTTTTTGTGATATATTTGCTTATTCTAGGCATAGCCCATGCACATTTTGCTTGGAGTTAAAAAAACACCTGTATAATTTGCACTTACTGTACATAGTGAGAACAGTTGAAGTTGACCAATTGTAACTAAACATCCAGCCTGTTGAAATCTTTTATTCGCTTTAGGCTGGTTGCTGACTTTGCAAATCAGAGATGCTTATGTGCAAAGGAAATGCCTCTTCTCTTTTTGTCAGTCATAGTGAATGTGACTTTGCCTGTCCTTTTGCCTGTGCCCTTGGAGATCACATGATATGAAAAATGACACATGTGGATGAGATTTAGTGAAACAAATGATTTTCAAGAAAATATTTACAGGTTGTTTTGCATTCAAACATAAAAGGAATGTGTTCAGGTTTACGGGAAGGCGCATACCAGGTTTCACACCGATTCAAGCAGCAAGAATTACTTTAGGCTGCACATCAAATTTAGGCTGTTTATTTTTTTATATATATATATGATCCTGACTGGCATTAAAAATCCCCCTCTATATTGCAGCAACCTTGGGTTTCATTTCCTGTTGGACTCTTCTCATATGGGTGTAAGTTGTAAAAATTCAATAAACTACATCTTTAGCAAGCATCAAATCAGTTGATACAGATACGCTATCTCTTTAGAAGCAATCATAGAATTTTTTTTTGCATCTTTTTGGTAACCTGAAAGATGCTACCACCAAACTCCTGTGGCACTTAGGGCTATTAGTGTTAATTTTAGAATTGAGTAGTTGCATTATCTGTTTCTTATGGATAATGTTAAAGTCAATGTGTATATGTAAAGGGGAGAAGGAGTCATAAGCCATATCGTATATCAAATTGTGTGGCCAAATTTCCTGAATGCATAAATGAGAAGATATTTACACTACCTCTTACTGTAAGTGAGATATTTGATAACAAAAATTTGAGTCGGGATATCACAATGCAAAAAGAGTCGTTTACTGGGAAGTGACATAGAAGTGGGCGTATCTTTCCAAATTCCACTATCATAGAGATTCTTTCTAGTGGGGAGTTTTGCATGCTGATGGCACACACTGACAAGCAGCTTTTAATTTCGACCTGATTCAGATATCAGCTGTATTGTTACACTTCCCGAGACATAAAATTAGATCGCAGGAGTAATTGGTGAAACTGACAGTGATGTGATATTGAACTTGAGGAATGGGGACCTTGTTGCACTGAGAGGTGTCAATGGAATGGGGATTAGTTTATATCACTATAAGCTGATCCAGACAAACTTGTGATGGATAATTCTCTTCATGCCTCACAAAAGGACACAAAGCAGCTTAGACAGTTTTCAAGAAAATCAGCTTTCAGTTTATTTTCGGCCACATGTTTTATGTACTAACTCTAGTGCACTCTGGGTCACTTTATGAAATCCTGAGTATTCATGCAAGAAAGATATGTATGGATGAATTTTAACTCAGCTTAAAAGCATTTTCCAGACACCCAAGGGTTGACAAATGCAGAGCTTTTATGATGGCAAGGTTTAAAAAAAAAAAATGATTCGAGACTTGAGGAATAAGATAGTAACTTTAACCCTTTATTTACCACATCCATTGCCAACGTCTGGTTTGATATTGTTTCTCACCCTTAGCTTTCGCCAGCTATATCATGATAATGAATTTGTTGGAAAATCACTTTTGTTGTAATGATGTCCGTGTTGATTTTGACAGCATTGTGTACCTCTTGATGTGATATTTAGAATAAAGCAATGGGTGCCTGAGATGATAATTTAGGGGCCAAATGCTTTTCTGTCTTGGTAGCCCAATGTCACTAACATAGAACTTATTCAGTGGAGATATTATGAACCCACTGTGAGGGATGTCAGGTGCACAGTCCTCTTACCAAAAAAAAATGTGTGGTTATCATATAGCCTGAGAACTGATTGTCGTTAAGGACTTTTGTTGTGGAGGAGGAAGGTAGAAAAAATAATTGCAAGGTGCAATTTCATTTAATATGTTTCAGCATCTCAGTTTTTCTCTTTCTCCCTCTCTCTCTCTACCTCCATCTGTCCATCTGCCAGTTCGTCTGTCGGTCATCTTCTTCAGAAGTGTGTGCTAGATCTTGCATGTTTACAAGAAATGATTTTAAAACAAGCAGACTGATCACTTGCAGGCACACAAACTTCTTGTAGTAAAAAACAGTCAAATGCACTGTCGCCCTGATAGTGCTTTATGCATTTGTTCTGTGTCATTGCCTATGCTCTTTCCAAATGAGCAGAATCAGCGTGAAGATTGCCATATTTTATGATTTATTGGACTTTAGTCAGTTTCACACTTGAGTGATTTCTGTCAGAGGATGAAAGTAATGTTGGGGACTGCATTGATGTGAAATTTGGCCTACTTCCTTACCATGACATATGTTGGGATATAAATAAACAGATTAAGGTCACATTGTGGTTGTATGCCATCCCACAACAGCTGTGGCCGTATGCATAATCCTTACGTTAATTAATGTACTGCGGTAACCAAGGGAAACTCCCAAAACGTTAGTAGTGTTCACTGTGGTTAATACAATACGTTAACTAACGTATGGATTATGCATACGGCCACTGGTATTGTTCTGTCATCTGTCTGAGGTCTGTGATTCAGATCTCATGTTTAGAGATGTATAACCTTCATCATCCTCCCAGTGTACTAGTTTGCACTAGTCTTTTGAGACAGTCAAGCACTATTTGTTTATGTTTCAGGAGCCAAATTGTAAAAGCCTCTTTGAGCCATTCAATAAAATTTTCTCCTTGAACCACAGTCACATTCCGAGATGGCCGAAGCTAATCCACAGGTCTGATGCCATTATTGTGCTCAAATTATACAATGTTTACAACAGGATCCTTCATTTAGATTTTTCACAGTTTTAAGTTTGATGAAAAGGGGTTAAAACATTAGCATTCTTTTGTAATCACAGGCCTGCCCAAATGAAATCCACAGAAGCCATTGGGAAACACAGCTTGCAACAATAATATTTGCTTTTCAAATTTTAATGCACCTATGTTGGAATTCGTGACCAGTACTTCCGTCTTCACTGCACTTCTTAACCAGTGGTATTAGTGATGTTCTTGCTTATCTGAATGCATGTTTTCATGTGTAAACAAAATGAGGAAGAAGGATTTTGTCACACTGACATCAGAGCCAGCAGCTGTGACCTTTTCTGCATAAATCTGATATATTTGTGATTGTATACAGCATAAGGTTATTATGAAGATCCAGAAAACCGCAGAAATGGACACTAATGACATTGTCACTTTTAAATCAGGTCAGTTTGAACCAAAGGCCACTTTAGTTATGCTAATTTCAGAGAAACTTTGGTTTGATTTGACAGCAGCCAGTTGCGGTTAAATTTAAGGAATAAATTTTATTAACCCATATTGTACACAATCAGAAGAAATTTATCTAAATTAAAGCTTTTCAGAAATTTATGTATCTGATGTGGCATTCTGTTGGACTTATCCAACATAGTGCCTTACCAATTTTTTTTTTTCCCAGGAAAAGCGTAATATAGAATTATTGTTGTGAACAAGACGTTTTATTTATATTTTTGTATGTTTATTGTCAATGATGATGCACTATCTAGTTTATGGAGTCTGTCCTGCTTTTGTCATGTTTTGACCATATACCCTCCTGCACAGTCTTGGCATGATCAGTAAACTCATTGTTATAGTTTAGGGAAAGGCACACTGAAAGAAAGAAAAAAGTTTTAGTCTTCATTTGAAATGGAAAAAAGAAACAAACCAGCGGATTGCAAACTCTTAAGCCTTTGGGATAAGCGCAAAAGGTTGATTCCTAGTGAACCTGATCTTACATAGCACTGTGTGCAAAGAGAAGAATTTATCACTAACAAAGTTCTTTTCCTTTATGACCCTCATGGTGCTTATATTCTGATAAAACTCCATCTCCAAATTTTTTTTTTTGCCATGTGATAGTTTGTATAAATGCTTTTTTTCTGATAAAAATCTATCTCCAAATTTGTTTTTGCCATGCGGTAGTTTGTCTCATACACTCAGTAAGATCCTGAAGATCTGTATTTCGGACATTTTCATTTGATTTTTTTTTTCTTTCTTACGAAGTCATTTGTATTGAACCAGATTTTGGCTTCATCAGTGATATTTTGGTGTTGTGTTTTGAGTTTTCCAGACAGATGTTGCACTGCACAACAAAAGATCACGACATCAATGCTGCCAGCAGGGCTGAAGAAAATCAGTGAAATTCATATTAAAGATTCATAATTTTTGATAAATCCTTTTTCATGGAGTCTGTATTTGGGATAATTTTCGTGTTATATGTTCTTGGCCAAGACTTAACCTCTAAATCCTAGGTCTGTATTGATTCATGATGTTGATTCATGATTTTGCTATTCAGCAGTGCCCAAAGGTATGCTTAGTTGGAACATTTGTTGCTCACTACACTCAGCTCTACTTAACCACAATTGGATGATTGCATCTTCCACTTAATCGCAATATTTTCCTCAGAACAAAGTGGTATAGTTCCTTATAAAAATTACTGGATAATCACAACTCCTATAAATCACAATTTTTTTCTATGCTCCAAAAACGTTGTGAATAAGCAGAGTGGACTATGTTATCTCAAAATCAGAGCATTGTCATGGGAAAAGGGACGTTGGTTGCAGTCTGAAAACAGATCATAAGGTCCCTAATTTTGAAAAGCAGTCTTTTCAAAGGATGGGTTTTTACCATTGTTTGCAAACTGTTTTATGTGTGTAGGTGTGAAAGTTGTTGTTCTCGTTCATTGTTTTGTATTTGTCATCTTGGGCGATCCCCACACATCTGGGCTTTCACCTCTGCAGGATGAAATTGAACCTCATGTACCAACAAAAATATCTACTGTACCTACTTGTTGCAGTACTTTGGTCCTGTGTCCCTCCATTTCTGTACACAAAACTGTCGGAGGTTTTACAGTAGTAGTAGAGAAGCTCACAAGCTCTAGATTTGTGGACTGGTCCCTCAGAACTCTTTATAATGATAATGTTGTTTACAAGTCTCTCTATCTAAGCTAATGCCCACTCACGTGACTTCATACTGTTAATACCCCAGGAGGCCTGATCACTGCAGGACTTTCTAAACTCCTGGGAGAGCATTCAGTGCTTCTACCATTTACAGGTGCTAATCACCAGCATTCTGACAGTTTCTTCTAGTGCCTACAGCCAAGTACCCATTTTATCGGGGAAGTACAGTTTATGCAGTTCTACTGTATTTGCCAGGGCACTGTTTTGTGCTTCCAAGTCAAGATGTCAGTATCAAGGCTGAGGTTGCAGATTGTGCTTTCAAAGAGATGTTGACCAGCACTTTCATTCAGGAGATCATATACAGTGTAGTACTAAGTAGTCACTTTGGCTGGGCTGATTCTATTCAGATGCATGTTTACTTGTACAGCTTATAAAAGCTCCAGTGCCTAACAAAATACAACCAAGCACAAATACCTCAAAAGTCAAAATCATGGTTCCCTCAAACAAACTTTTGAGACCCAAATTTAATATTCTATACAAGTGCATCACATATTCCTTAAAATTCAGGAAACTCCAAAATGAAGTGGCCCTGAAGAACTTGTGTTATCCATGTTTTCCCTTAGTTTAATGTGAGTGTATAGAAGTTCATTTTCAGTATTGTTTATGTATTCTACTCTCTGTGTCTTTGCAGGATGGAGAGCTCCATGTCTTGGCAGAATCCAACAGAATCAGTGCCAAGGTATGTAAGTCATTCTTTGATAGGAACCTGAAGGAATATTATAAGTCCTTCTTTGCAGTTCTAACTCTGATACCACAGACTGGTTTCCATATTCCCATTTCCCATATTCCTTACCTTGTAAGATAAACAGCAGTAAACTTGTAAATATTGTGCAAGGTTGCAGCAACCATTCTGACTAAAGTGGGACTCTTTTATAGAAATAAAACCATGACTACTTTTACTAAATGAGAAAGGGAATCCTCATCAATGTTTCTGTTTGATGGACTGATTGCAGCCTCATTAAAGACAGACACTCTGATTGCTTGGCAGAGCAATTGGGTGGAAAGGCATATTCTTCTATTATTAAATTGTCATTAGGAGGGAGAAATGTGAGCACCAGGGATTTGACCAAATTACTGAGAAGGATCAATTTTGAGAGAAAGGGCAAAAAATCCTAACACTAGAAAATGTCTTGTCGTGTCCATGGATCCAACCCGTTATCTCTCAGCATGCAAGTCTGAAAATGCTACCACTACACCACAGGGATGCTAAATCATAGCAATTGAAATCTTAAATACCTGCTGCCTGAATACTGTTCCCAAACTTCTACATGCAAGCTTAATGTTCATCATGATCCAAACACACTTTCCAGCTCCTCACACTTGTGTTATAGTGTGTACATGCATTTACAATGACAACTGCAGTTATATTGTTCTCGATGTTCAGGAGTATTCGTCCATGCTAGCAGAGAAAGTGCCTCATGTTCTAGTAGATGTCAGACCAGCTGTGGAAATGGAGATCTGCAAGTTGCCTCACCCAGCTGTCAGTATCCTTTACCTGACGTTGTCGTAATTTGTTGCCAACTACAGCAGAATCCTGTTAACAAGAAGGGACCAGCCAAATCTTGATGTGTAAAGAGAGTTTTGTGTTATACATTTACAGTATAATGTAATGGATAATGACAGTCAATGGTAATTGCGAGCGTCAAGTTTGGTATGTTGTGCTTTCAAGCTGCATACCGTCAGCGATCAGAGTATGTTGTCATAACCATTGACTGATGCAATATTTGAGACAATCTCCATGTGCCTAATCATCACTGAACAAGGGGAGGGAAAATTGCATTGGCAGCAACTTGTATTCTTGCCTGACTATTTGTCCTTTTTTATCCTCTCGGTGGCACAATAGTTATCATATTATCAAAGACTTTCCTTTTATTATAAATAAAGAGGGCCTTTGGATAGATTTTTTCTTGTCTTTTGAGTTAAGCGAGATTTCGAGTCCAGCCTAAGGCAGACATTGTGTTATCGACATTTACATTGCAATATGGACTTGAAATTCACCAGATGGGAAGATTAATATATCAGACTTCAGAAGACCTTATTTAATGGTTTTGTGCATGCAAATCATTTGAGGGTGGAAGTGGAAGAGGTGGGGAGGGAGGAGCAGGAGGGTGGGGAATGGGGAGAGGTGAGACAGCTGCTACTGCGAATTGATAAACTGATAGCAGAAAAAGGTTCTCTTACCCAGTCCCCCACCCCGCCCATCCCCACCCCAACCCCTTCCCATGAAAACTAGCAGGTACAAAAAGGCCCCAGATATTTCAACGACAATAATGAAGGTTCAGGTTTGTATATATGTAAGAGGCAGTGGGTAAGGATATATGAAAGAGAGATTTTAACATCTGAGTATTTAGAATGTGGAATAGTGATTAGAATGATAGGATGGAAAATACAACTTAGTTCTCTTAACAAATGTTTTAATATATTTTATTTGAAGCAATATTGGGTAAGGAAATATAACCACTGTCAGATTGACACCTATTTCATATGCTGTATGAATTTATGGGACACTTGTCAGAGAAAGGCTAATTTTCCCATCATGTTACTGGTCATGAGGTAAACGAAAGAAGTTTGGACAGTTAAAGCTGGTATGCAAGTGTGACAATTTTGTTTGTTTACATCCAAATCATTTCCTTACATGAACACCAGACATTCCAATCACAAGTTTCAACAAGAATTCTGCACATGCTGCATCCCAGATTTCACAAGCAGTTGAAGAGGAGGCCAGAGCTAGCAATACCAAGTCACATGACAAAGACATGAAGGTTGTTTGTGTTTGTCGGCGTGGCAACGATTCCCAGCTTGTTGTCCAGAAGTTGCAGGAAGAGCTTAAAGACAGTGGCCTGGAGTTAGTGGACATTCGAGGTGGCTTGTATAGCTGGACTAAACAGGTGGATGACCAGTTTCCTACATACTGATATGAGTTTCTTCTGGACCTGGAGATAGTTCCTAACATGCAGTGGAACCTCAATATTAAGTACTCATTTAATAAGCATACCTTGTTATTAAGTATGACTTTTACATGCACAGGTTCATTATATTCCATTATTTCATTATTCAGGTAGATCTTGATATTATGCATACTTCAATAATAAATAAACTTTTTCCATGCACCATAGAGTACTTTATATTGAGGTTCCACTATACCTGTGCCAAAGAAAGCAACACAGTGGTGCTGTAAAGTTTCCTAGGAGGAGGGAAGGAGTTGGGGGTGAGAAGAAAGGGATACTTGCATAGAAAATTGTATCAGGTGACTAGAAAATAATTTCTACAAGTTGTCAGAGAAGAGACTGTGTGTGTTCAAGCCAAAATAGGTCATAGTCATTCTCTAATATCTTTTGTAGAGAGCTCAATTCTTGAATCTTTCGACCTGGAGTATTCTGTCATAGCTTTCATTGTACCTGAGATATCCAACATGCAGAGTGAATACATTTTACAATGGTAAGAGATCCCATCGCTAATGTGCAAGTTCTCAATAAACTAATGAAAATATTACATTCTGCCTACAATCATTATTATTTCAACATCTTTTCCATTTTCTTGTAATTTATCAGTACAAATTACTAATACTACAAATGAGATTGTCAAAAGACAGTAATGTGTTCATGATGCATCTATACAGTATGTATCATCACTGGAAGCTCAGAGAGAGTCTGGTAAAGAAGAAAGTTGAAAGTAGCAAGTGATCAGAGTTATTTGAAATGATACAAAGCGAATACAGTAAAACAGCACCACTTCGAACATCATGATCTTAGAATCCTTGCAATCTTGTTACACAACTGTGGTCCAGAGCTCTTTATTTCATCCGTTTGAAAAATGTTTGTAGTAGCATTGTGTATACTTCACTCAAATAAGAGACACCCGAATCCATGCTGCATGATCATTTAACAATTGGTCTCACAAATGACTCATAATTATATTGTGTACATGCATGTGTGTGAGCATGCTTGCGTGTGTGCATGCTTGCATGTCTATTATGTATACTGTAAGGATGATTTTACCTGGATTACCTGTTATATAAGGGATATCAGCGCAGTTGCACGAAGAAAAATGTGGCTTGTATATGAAATTGTAAAGCACTTTCAGCCTTAGGAGAAAGCACCATATAAGCTACCTTTACTTTATTCTTATTTCAATATAAAGGGATTTACCTACTGAATACCTGACAGTCTCAGATTTTCAAGATTGTCCACTGGAATTTGAAATTGCAAGGTTCCACTGTAATTGCGGAAGGTGCTGAGAACTACAGTTATTTCAAAGCAGTGGAAATGTTGCCTTTTAAAGAAGTACACACACATCACTCATAATTTTCCGTTTTCTAATACTTTTTCTCTCTGAAAATTATCTATGGTGTCCACCGAGTCAGTTTGCTAAGAAAGAGCTTCGTTCTTTTACCGTGTGCGTATGTAATATGATGCATATAGGAGAGCTAAAGTTACCAGGTTTGACCCTTGTATCCAGAATTATTACCCTTCCCCAATCAGCAGTGGCTTGTGGCAAAAACAAAGATGTCATTTAAGTTCCAGCAGCTACAGACACCTCTATCTGACAATGTATTATTCAGCTTTCCTAATTCGAATGTAAAGTTTGATACTGTAAGCCAGATAAAGTATTCTGTGTTTTTATTGCCTCAGCATGATTTTGTTTGACATAGGCCTATCTCCTGTTCACAGAGGAATCAAAACATTTATACCAACATGTTATCACCCATCTGCAGAGCACTGACTAGACAGCTTGGCCATGTGGCTAGAATGTATTTGACGTAAGCTTATGACCGCCACGCATGCAGTGGGTGTAACAAATCAGACTTTGGATAATGTAACCCTGTGGGTTGTCTGGGACCGGCAGAGGCATTATGTCATTATGACAGACGCTTGAAAGACTGTTCTATTAGAATAATAGGATATGGTATAATTTAATATGATCTGTAGGACGTTGCAACTTTCCTTTAAAGGGATGGGGATAATAGAGCTGTAATTATCCAGTGATATTTAAGCAAGAAAGTATTGTATTCTGTCATGTGTGAATGTTTTTCTTAATTGGAGCTCAGAAGAGCTCCTATATGTGCTATTATACAGTATTTAAGTTTAGGAGTTGTTTTATGTATATTGGCATTCAATGTAGTATATGTTTGTAGTTTGAACTGGAGTTAATGATACTGAAAATAAAATTGTTTATATCCACCTTGACAACTTGTTTCAACTGTTCCATTGTGGCTTTGTGCTTTACCATTCAGTTAGTTGCTTCCATTAAATGAAATCAGACATTTAATGAAGCATAGATACATGTACGTGTAGTGTGATTGCCTTGATGTCTGGTGTTTCAGTCTGAGTCACTTCCAGTATACAATGGAACCCTGATAACACACCCACCCTTTGCACCAAGCTTTAAAAGATGTGTTATTAGATGGGTGGGAAAAACCACAAAGATTTACATAAGGAACAGAGTAGTGCTTTAATAAGGAACAGAACAGTGCTTTTTATAAGAACTAGAGGAGTGCTTTATATTAGGAATAAAGTAGTGTTTTTTATAAGGAACAGCACAGTGCTTTTTTAGGGACACAGGAGTGCTTTTTTATAAGGAAAGGAGGAGTACTTTTCATAGGAAATAGAGGAGTGTTGTTTATAAGGAACTGGTTAGTCTAGTGCTCTTTATGAGAAACAGAGTAGTGCTTTTTATGAAGAGTTGAAACAGTTTAATGAGAATGTGCTAAGCAGGGGAATGTGTGCTACCATGGTTGTACTAACAGGGTTGCACTGTATTTATGGTCTTCTAAAGAGAATAAAGAAGATGCCAATCATTCTGACAGATTACAGCTACATGCAAAAGATTTGCAGTTTATTTTAGAATGTGTTTATTGGCAATCTGTCTTTGGCTACAGCTGTTTATCGAAATGTTGAATTTTCTTTTGGAGCGAAAATATCCAAGTCTGGGCTGGGTAGGGGAGAGAGGGACAGGGATTAGGGTAGTTGACGTATGAATTCATATCCTAGCTCATTTTCATCACTTTTGTGTGTAGCTTACTTACATAATTTATTGGCAAGTGTATTTTCACCGCTTCAGCTGAGAACAATGACAAAATGTGGCATGCTTATCGAGAAAATTAATAAAAATAATATCCCACTTCGATCAGTTTGGATGAGGAAAGCAAAACAAAATGTTTTGTGTGACTTGGAAGCTGAAAACATGTTAACTCATGCAAGTTGGTTAAGTCAGGACTAATGAGATTAATTAAATCTATTCATATTAATAATACGGTCGTCTCCACTTAACTGCAGTCCAGGTAATTGTAACTTCCACTTAATTGCAGTATTTTCCACATAACATAATGCTGTATTTTTAATGGCAACTTTTGCCATGCTCCCAAAGAGTTGTGAATACATGGAGTCAACTGTATTAGCTGTTAAAATTTCAAGCTTATTTCAGTTAAAACTTGTTATGCTCTGTGCTAAGGACATAAAGATCTTAGCACCGCTTGGAGGAGTTCTCAGCTATATGCAACATGTCAAGGACACTGAATTTTTTGGCAAACATCGTAATGTCTGTTGGTCAGTGACGTCTTACTTGGCTAGAACATGTTCTAAAACCACCATCACAACAACAGAGTAGCGTTCCTAAGACCACCGTTCTTAAGACCAGTATCACAGTAATAAAGAGGCGATCCTAGACCACCATCACAGCAATAGAGTAGTGTTCCTAAGACCACCATCACAGCAATAGAGTAGTGTTCCTAAGACCACCATTACAGCAATAATGTAGGTTCCTAAGATCACCATCACACTAATCACAGCAATAGAGTAGCGTCCCTGAGACCACCATCACAGCAATAGTGTTCCTAAGATCACCATCACAGCAATAGAGTAGCATTCCTAAGACCACCATCACAGCAATAGAGTAGTGTTCCTAAGATCACCATCACAGCAATAGAGTAGTGTTCCTTAGATCACCATCACAGCAATAGAGTAGCATTCCTAAGACCACCATCACAGCAATAGAGTAGCATTCCTAAGACCACCATCACAGCAATAGAGTAGTGTTCCTAAATCACCATCACAGCAATAGAGTAGTGTTCCTAAGATTACCATTACAGCAATAGAGTAGCATTCCTAAGACCACCATCACAGCAATAGAATAGTGTTTTTATACTGGCACTGCCTTCAAAACCTTTTGAATCCAGGACTCTAACAAATTTTATAGGAATATATTAGGACACTAACGCCTAAAGTTGGTCTAGGTTAGGACAGGTTTAGGGAGAAGGGCAGGGAATTGTCTAGGAAATCTCTCAAGTATGTCTTTCTCTTCACAAATCCTGCCTCTAATCTTGAACCAGAATCTAGGCAGGTATGTCCTTTAATATTATGCGTGAAGGAAGTCAAAACAGTTAGACGCGATGCTAGGTTCAGACAGTCTATTTTAAGTGAAGACTTAGGTTTAAGTTTATGCAAGATTTAAGGGCAATTTTCTGGAATTCTATCATGTTAGGAGAATGTTTCGAAACCCGAAGTCCGGCAAATTTCGTAAACAAAGTTGAGCAGATGATACACCCTTGAAGTTTTGTGCGTTGATGGTCAGAAGAGTTGGTAGCCTACATCTGTTCCCTTCGGAAAATCGCGGCATGTTATCGCATATTTCTGAGCTTTTTTGAGGCTTTGTTGCAATTCAGCAAATTTTCGCAAATTTACTAGTCTACCTTCCATTGGAGTACTTCTGTATTGATGGTCCCAGTGATGAGCTGGTTTACACTCCTTTCCTGTCTTTTCTCTTTTGTTGACTTTCTTTCTATTCCTTTCTTGATTGATCGTTGGCTTTCATTGATTTTATCTTCCTCCAACAACACCTCCTCAATTAACTTCGGGATATCTTCCTTGCCTAACGTAAGTCAGTGGTAACTTATTCTCAAAGACTCTGAACAGCAATATTTTGAGTGTGAGTGTATGAGGTTTTTTTTTTGTTGTTGTTGTTGTTTGTTTCTTAATATTTTGACATTGTGCTTAGTGACTGATCTAAGCAAAACGAGTGATGAAGCCTTTTACGGGAAAACGGGTTAAGTCTGAGGAATTAACAACACACTGTGATGTACATAAAGTTTCACTGTGTCTAGATAAATAGTCCAGAGCCTCACAATGAGTACTTCGGTCTAAATCCCGGCGGGGATCAGTCTATCAAACAAATACACTGACGAGGAATCCCCAATTCAAATTCTCAAAATTTGCACCAATAACTACAAAATTTGCACCAATAATTGCAAAAACTTGCATGCAAAAATTGGTAAAATATTGCCAAAGTTTGCAAAAAATAAATTGCACAAATAACTTCATTTTTTTGTAACATCTTTCACTGTACCGCGGTGTTTACTATTGTACTGTCACAAAGTTGTAGAAATGAGACACATTTTCTGTACTCCCGTTGTTGCATTACTGCGACCGTGGCAGAAAAAAAAATTGTTTGGTCAAAAATGGCAAATTTTACGCAAAATTTGCAGAAAATGTTTAGATTTGCGGAACTTAAAAAAAATTGCAGCAAAAGCTCAAAAAATGCGGACATCTACGGTAATTTCCGACTGCTGTTTTCTGAAAAGTTTTTTTTTTTTTTTTTGGGNGGGGGGGGGGTAGATTAAGTATACCTATTTGTTAAGTGTACAGTTTTCCATGTACCATTGGCAAACTTTATACCGAAGTTTTACTGTATTTGTTTGTAAACCGCACTTGACAACAGGCAACTATTTACCTCTTCTGTCCCATGTGCACTTGGTCTGCCTCTGTCTAGAGGAAGAGGAAGACCTGAAGGGAAAAACCCCCAGATGACGTCACAAGTTCACTGTCCCGAGACTGTACGAGACAAATAGTTCGGGGAAGAGGGAGGGGGCGGAAAGAGAGGTCATAAAAGTCTTATTTGTATACAGCTGACGTCAAGGCCACGGGTGATGATGTTTGTTTTGTAACTCTGAATAAAAGGGGGAGATTATCTGTTTCATTGTATTCAAATGCACGCGGCCACCAAATTTTGGACAAGAAATAGTTTCGTATCACAAAACTAGATACAAGTAGATCTAACTAAATACGTGTTGACTCTGTCTGTCTCTCTCTGTCTGTCTGTCTCTCTCTCTCTCTGTCTCTCTGTGTGTCTCTCCCCCCCCCCCNCCCTTCCTCCGCCCAAACAGCCCCTTTATCTTGTGTAAACGGACTTGAGAATGTTCTACGTCTTTAAAACTAGTTTTGCTACTCACCGCTGACTATTACAGAAGCCAAATCCGAGTTCCCTCTTAGTCTTACTCTTTGAGCCAATAAACTGTTTTCTCTACTGTCACTTACACGAAATTCCACAATCTCTTTCTTCATTAACAGTTTGCAGAATTCAATGAGCTTGTTACTAATGATGTTTAAAATATACGTCTTTCGTTTCGTTTTCGCGCTACGAACCGATACATCGAAAGGTGTAAACAAGCTAACTAGTTTCCTTAACGACACGTGCTCCACACAGATGGCCACACCGAAACCGAAGTGAATGAACCAAACTGCAGGTTTAGTGTACAAAATCAGGAGAGAAAGAAAACTAATTCGCAGGTAGGTTCACAAATCTAGGGTCCATTCTCCATAATCTGTCCTTTTGACAGATTATTTACCGTCTTCTTAAGACACATGACAATATGCTATTTTCATCCAATTAGAAAACTGAGTTTAATTTCAGAACAAAGGCAACAGGATAGTTATATATTATCTGCATGCTTAGGTACGTCAATTACATAACAGAAATACTGTGCTTGCAACACCATCATTTTTTTCCCTTACTTACTATTTTAGCTTTGCCCCTTTTTTTCAGTTTTGTTGTTGTTGTTGTTGTTGTTGTTGTTGTTGTTGTTGTTGTTTCAACAGTGATTTTTGAGAATGTTTAATTTAATAAAGGCTCAGTGGAACATTTGTCCAGAGATTTTCTGTGATTGTTTCATCACAAGAACATTGCCATCTTTTATTATTGAGAGCTTGCGCAACAACGATGGAATCTCTTACCAATGTAAGAATAACATTAACTCTGCATGTTGCAAGTTACGGAGGGTGCATTCAGTAGCGATGCAATGTAATTCTTACAATGATAAGAGATCCCATCGTTAATGCGCAAGCTCTCATTTCATGAGAGAGCAGATGACCGTAGACTCTTAGTCTCGCCTTCTCTGCATTTCTCCCTCACTGTCTCCGCCTGACATTCAGTGACTAGAAATGTGTCTCTCAATCAGGCACTACTGAAGAAAGTAACAAAGGGACATTCTACTAGCAGAGCTTCTGACTTTGTTAGCCCGATGCTGAACAATGTTGGCGGAGATTCTTGACGGATGACACACTATCACGCTTATTTTGCAAAAATTATATGTATGCTTAACCCCGCTTCATCGCAGCTCATGGGGAACAGGGAAGAAAGTTGTTATTAAGAGAAGTATCGACATTTGAATATACATGTAGGCCTACATGTAATTCATTCTCTTAAAGAAGATTTTCAAAGACTATAAATTTCAGATGACCTACACAGTTTTAACTATCGAACTGGTGAGGTGCCTCTATTCTTGAGTAAAATGTGATCTAATAAATCCTGGACAGAACGTCTCATTTATACAAATCTACACTGTTTCATGCACTGCTCCCAAATTAGACAAGACCATCAACACTGAGCAAGAAAATACTACAGGGAGTACATCATGCGCTTCGTTTTTGTGACCTGGGCTTTGGGAGGTTAACAAGCCCCATGAACTGTTTTAACCCACACTGTTCAGGTGGCTCAAAATAAAATAAAAAAATTGGTCTTACTCCACCGCTCATCCCTTCTTCTCAAGCGGCACCGCGACACCATTCTTAGTATAGAAATAAATTGTTAAAAAGGACTGTGTTTAATTGGTCCTTGCGGCAACAGGGGCCGTCCTTGGATTATGTGGGCGGTTCTTAACAAAGGAAGTAACAGGATTAGTGCGCACCAATTAAAGTGAGGAAGTGTGTACATGTACTAGATGTTTGTTAGAAATGTGTCGTCTTTTGCCATCACCGGAAGAGAAACTCGGCAACATGGCGGCAACCATCCACGATTTCAAATTTGTTAGTGGAACGTCTTATCAACGGCTTCATAATCGGTGGAGGATGTGGCAAGAATCAACGGCAGTATATGAATGAGGCAAAGATAACAAACATCATATGGCAAATCAGTGCATTATTTTCTGTCTCTTCCGCATTAGTTGCAGCCATCTTGGCTTGCTTAGAGATTGATACTTCCTTCGCTAAAGGCGGCCCCTTTCGGTATACTGGAGGGATACAACCCAAAACGTGGATCTGACGTGTTCTAGAGGTGTGACCGTGTAAGAAAGTGAGGATCCACCGCATGTGAAAAATGTTACGATAAAGTGAAAGTTACCATTACGCATAGCGAATTCTACAACACCATGCACTATATACATTAACGGAGAAATCAATTTTTCACCTCCCCTCACCCACCCACTTTTCTCCATTCCCCCTCTCCTTCCTTCCACGCACCCTATCCCTGTCCCCCTTTCTTGTTTTCCTTTGTATATAAAATACGAAATTATACAGATATTCACCGAGAGGTGGCGTGAGGCGATATTGTGAGTCCAAGTGTCGCCAGCTATGCATACAAAATGAGCAAACAGTCCATAACACGTCCATATGTTGAAAAGTTAAATCCCCCTTTGAATTCACGCCGTCATGTTTTAAACCTTGGAACAAGACGCGTTTAAGGCGCTGACAGCAGACTGCACTAATCGGCTAGATTCGAATCCGGATTCTAATCCATTGAAACCTCTTACCCCGAGTTTGAATCCGAATTCGAATCCTGGACTTAGTCGGGATTCAAACCCTTCGGTTCACAGGAAATTTAAGGGGGTAGACAAACTTTCTGCTGTAGTTTATACCGCATTACTGTGGTGTCCACTTTCCTTTCCTAATTTAGTACATTTTGTGTGCAAAATTGGTCACCAAGGTGTTAAATAGGGTCCTTCTTCCTATTGTGAGTGATGATCTTAGGAAAACTTTACCTCACAATACAGACATTCTTTCACCACAAGATTTCGCACACATGTGTGTCTGAGACAGATTTATGCCCATAATACCTAGAGGTTTTTAATATTTCTGTCTCAAGAATAAATTAAATGGAATCAAAAGAAAGTATTGTTTTTTTCAGAGAAATATAATGAGACTTAAACTTCCAAAAGTAAAATCCCTCTGTTACTAAGTGCATTAATGTGTGTTAAACACAAGTGAAATCTGGTGTGTAATTTGGTACAAGTGTATTTTGAAATAAATCTTTCAAAAGATCAACATCCACAACAGAAAAAAAGCGCACTATTTAGCACTTTGGTGCGCAATTGTCCATGTAAAATACAGACTACTGATTTAGACAAGGGCAGTGCGCACCATAATAATACACTATAATCCACAGTAGAAGTATAGTCTATCCCCCTGAAGCAAAAAAAAAACAACAACCAAAAAATGAAGGGAAAAAACTCGATTTTTAAGAAATCCGCATGTTATATGTCCAAGTGTATAGGTCCGTTAGCTTTATTTAAAATGAAAATACACTATAAAAGACCCCATGTAGAAACTAGTGGCCATTTTCTCGTCACTCTGATAAGTACAGGAGGAAAATTCGATTCCATCGACTCTTAGCTCTGGATTCAGGTCCGGAATTCAGAATCGAAATCGAATCTGCCCAACCCCACAGATTGCAAGTCCGGGTCAATGAGTCTCATGAATACAAATTAAAATTTTTGAAAGGAGAAATTAACGAATAAATCTGAAAAGTAAAGTGTAAATCAATGGTATTATTCTTGTTTTATGCAAATTGAAATTCCAAAACTTTCTCAAAAATTAGAGAAATATTTTGTAATTACCATCTTTTCCCCGGTTCATTGCGTTGTAGTCTGGATCTACTCGTAATTAAATTATTTTCTTAACTTTTCACTGTTCTCATTCAAATAAATTGCGCTCTGTTTTTCAAAAGTCCCCGCGTCAGCAAAGAATTCCTTGCGCATTAACAATGGGATCTATTACCATCGTAAGAATTATATTACTGCATAGATGCTGAGTACACGCTTGGTAGATTTCAAAATGCAGAGTTAATGTGATTCTAACGATGTTAAGAGATCCCATCGTTAATGCGCAAACTCTCAAATATAGACTAGGCTAGATTTTACGGGCGTACATGAGCACTTTTTTTTTTTTGTCAGCCTTCTACCTGAGGGGTAGTGGTAGAACCGTATCAGATTATGCAATGTATTATTATAAAAATTATTAATATTTTAAACTCACAAACTTCCGGGTTCGTGCTGCACGCACACCTGTTGACGTGAGAACTTTGTATGGCTCTGTTTAATGACATCTTCTATTTGCCGGCTATGTTTAAAGACATTGATTATATGTGTACTTTTATTTGAGTGATAATTATGAGGTAATATTCAAACATTTCTGGACTGTGCCGATAAATCTTTGTAGAGTTACTTCAGGTCTCACATTCCTCCATTAAATTCGGATATACTCCATGTCTGTCCACACAATGATCCAAGCACAACAACCAAGCCCAGAAACAGTCTTGAAAGTCCTTTATGAACAAGAAAATGAAAATCGGAATATTATTCCCCCCCCCACC
>JAWQUT010000134.1:1221032-1239080 GCA_033807755.1 Ellobium chinense | reverse complement strand
AGATTAGAAATGTGTTTTTTTGATATTATAAATTACAATAGCCATAAAGAGTCATTATGTTTACAATAGTCTGCAATACCCGAGAACACGGTCATCAACAGTAAAATCTCAGTACAATGATCGTGCATGGAGATACACCAGGTTATTGTACATACAATCAATCAAACCCATAAATGTGCTCATTTTAGCAATGAGACTGGCTTAATCAGACTACTTGTGAAAATAAAATAGACATTTGAGTGGGTCAAAACCAAGATGGTTCAAATCCGAGATTGTCCCAAAGGGTTTAAGCCCTCATACTCACACCTTAAACCAGCTTACTTTTCTTTGTCGTTCAACGAAAACAGGCCAACTAAGGTCAAATTTCCCTTTTGGCTTCTTTGTATGAAGGCTTACATTGTCTGTATAAGTATTTCCGGCTGGCTTATTTTGTTTTAGCTTTAATAAGTTTCCAAGACATTCATTTGTATGCATCATTGATTATTTCATAGAGTGAGGCGCAACTCGAAATTTTAAATGTAAATCTGATTTTGACACTTACGATGTTTTGGCTTAAAACAGCAGCTTTGAACAAAGAGCGGGCGGACGCCACATGTCAGTTTACGGTTCAAACATAGTGCAAACGAGGAACAAATATCTAATCCGTTTTAACTGAGTCAAAAAAGAATGGCGGGGATGGGGGCGGGCGGAAAGGGATTGTTAAAAGAAGGGTAGGGATTGTTTGCCAAAGGAGAGGGGGAAGGGGTGTAGAAAGTCATGAAATTTTGCCAAAGATCAGAAATGCTATTGACTCAGCAACACATGGTGAGTTCGTTTTACGGACCACAATAATGTATTATTGCTATAATAATACGTTCCACTTCTTGGACATATTGGTTGGTTGTGCGGATCGAAAACGTCGTAATTCACAAAACTGAGGTTTATGTTACTCAAAGTCTATATTTGTTATTATGGGATATTTAGGGACCGAGGACGCACATTGTTTTCAAAGTTTAATCTTTATTTAGACCAATACAGTAACGCAAAACATTTATAACAATGCGTAAACAAAGCAACAAACAAATTCCCTCTTTCGTCTTCTGTTTGTCTGTCTGTCTGTCTGTCTGTTTTTCTATCTGTCTGTCTGTATGTCTGCCTGCCTGTCTGCCTGTCTATCTGTCTGTCAGTCAATCTGTCTGTCTTTCTGTCTGTCTGTCTATGTGTCTGTCTGTCTGACTGTCGGTCACTGACCTGTCAAAAACCAGATCAGATGTGAGCTCCAAATAGCCTATGCATCTACCTATTGCACGTATGAAGTTTAAATTCGATTACGACTACTACTAGTTCACCTAAAAACATAACACTTTCAGGTCCTCAAATTTCTTTCCTTGATTCTGTATGCAAGTCTGTGGGACCTGCGTAAAGAAACACCCAAAAAACGTTCAGTCATTCACTGCAGTTTCGTATCCCAAAAAGCAACTATAAAAGTCACTGGGCAAGCCTTGAAAGATAATATGGCATGGGGTGAAGCAGGAGCGTAGCGAGGACTATTTTTTTTTGTTGTAATCTAGCATTTATAGCCTACCCTTTTTTTTTTTGAAAAGGGGGTGGGGGGAGGGGGTAGATATGGGATGTCACTGGCTTTTAGAATTAGAATGTCAAAAATTTGGTATTTGGCTCCAAAAATTTAGAGCCAAATCTGGCAACCCCGGTATGGTCTAGACCATCAATCTCTCGTCATCAAAAAAAAAAAACACCGGGAGGTCGTGCATGGAAAGGATCTTGCCTGCAAAGAAAACGTAAAATACTGTTAGAACAGAGGATAAGCAAATTTTTCTGTCAGATTATTGGCCACATTTCAAAAAAAAAGTTTCTCTCTTTACATAGCCTTTGGGTGCATTTCTATGGGAGCATTAAATCTGTGAGGCAGTGTGGAGGCTTTCAAATTATCGGCGAAGAAAACTAGCTAATGTTGAAAAAAAATCGTATTGCCAATATTTGTAAATGGCTCATAGGTGAAATAGGACAGAGATGATGTTTGAATATTTTGGAAAACATTGAAGATTTAATAAATTGTATTAGACAAAATACTTAGGCAACATGATATGGTAATCTCAGATTCATAGATTTCATGGACGCCACGCCCCTGGGGTGGAGAAATTTCGCTTCTTTCTCGGTAAAAAATGGTTTCGTGACTGTTGGGTGGTGGTATTACCGGGACACAAATAAGATCCCTTCAAAAAGTATAGATATGTTTTTGTCCTCTTTATTGAAAGCAGTTTGGATGACCATATCGGCGGCTTTGTGCAAGAAGTGCATGTCTCCACGTCTCAGTGATTAATTGAGTTAAACATTTCTTGCACGCAATGTATTGCACAAAATTGGAAATAACGATTTTATCAACATCGATGATTCGCTAACTAGACTAGACTGGATATAGATGTTTCTTGCAGCGAAAAAATGAGCCAGAATAACATAGCTTTTGTAGATAATTTCTATCTAGCCAAAAGTGGAGATATGAAAATGAAATAAAAATGAAAATAAGACTTTATTTATTATGTAGGGAAATTGTTTTACACTGTCATACAATGTTATACATCTCATTCATAATACAAACATATATATAACAATATAATCATACATTTAAAAATATAATCATAATTTCATACAAATGAAATACATAAGAAAGTCATTGCTGGTCGCCAGCGGTGCAGCGCTCTGGTCCCCCAGCTCTGAGGCCAGGTACGCATTTACACCTGAGGAAATAAGAGTGACTTAGACTTGAAAGACTTCAGTTTCTGAGTACGACTCACAAACCTCACGGCTACGCTACCTCTTCTAGCATGGAGTCGTCGATATATTAGAATTTCTGGTCAGAGGTAGTATGTTTTAGACCCAAACCATATATCATTTCCATTTACAATACTGTGAGTGTATTTTGAGGTGTCAGGGTTGTATATACCAAACATAATATAAAGGGAGGCGACAGGTTAATAATAATTGTCCTGTACTAAAACATTTTGTAAATATAGTGAGTGAAATTCTAGAATACTTCTACATTTCTGTTTGTTTATTTCGACTATTTATTTTAAAAATAAAAAGTGGACAAATCGGCCACTATTCTATTGGTTATCAGTGTCTAAGTTCCTTCAAGGGTATCTGCATTTCTCAAACTATTTAGTTTCTTAGCAGTATTAATTTTTTTTAAAATTAATATACTATATGAACTTTTGGCAAGAGTTGGTATAGATTATGTGCCCAAAACATTCGTGAAGTATAATGTCTTCGTGAGAGAATAAAAGCATTAAATCGTGCTGAAAGTTAGAAAATGCAGTGTTTCGAACAACTCTATGAAAATGTTTGTCAGCGCACCTATCAACTTCAGATCTTCTAGCCACGCGACAAGTAATAATGCATGTTGGTTATAAATAAATATATTGTAGTCAAACGTTGAGAATCATTGTTACATTGATGTGGCTGTCTGATATGTGAATGTCGTTGTCGGAGTAAGATTAGACTTGTTCGATCATATGGACATTAAAGATAATCCTTGATCTACATCAGAGGACGGGCGAGATCAAGTTCTCTGAAGGATCTGGCAGAGATCTGCGGAAAAGAACTCAGGATGGATATGGATCAAGCGTAGTTAACATTGGAATGTTGTACAGTAAGTTTTAATATACCTAAAATGCAACTTCCACTATGGCTTCATGGTGACAAAGATAATAATAATTATGGAGGAAGGAATTAAGGAACTGGAGGTTGCGGGTCCAAATCCTTTTCGAGGCGGGGAAAAAAATCAACCGAAGGACACTTGGACGTCATGACCCAAGTGTGGACCAGCCCCTTTAGAGTGTCAGGAAGTCAAAGGGCCGAAACGTTTGTTAGACGCAGGTACCTTTCTCTGAAGATCTGTTGTTTCGCTCTCCGAGTAAAAGAGTTTCCTGTTTACATCAGGTAGATGTGTTCCTACAGCTGGACACTGACTACTAACTGCTGCGTGCTGCCTTTTGAGTTTCCATACTACTGACCACGAAAGACAGTCTCTATCCATGGCCTCTTTGTTGTATTCTTTAATGTTATTTTCGAAGATATCTACAACAAGGACCAGAATGTGGCGATATGTACAACCCTCGCCTGTTCTTAGATTTCAAGCTGATCTTTAGAACCAAAGACATCTGAACTGACTGCTGTAGCACAGAAATACTAATGCCATAAAGATATTCGCCACCAAAGATCGAACCATGCTCATGGTCAAGTCTGTCAAACCGTTCCTGCTATGAATATGTTACAGACAGTCCAAATGGAAAAACAATGCTTTTTCTCTACCCGCTCTCCTTCTCTTAAACTTTGTTCAGAGTGTTATCTGTGTCTGTGAAAAGGACCATCATTTGGACCATCATTTTTTTTTCTTTCCAATATGGCAAAGACACTCGACAAATTCTAGTTCTTTCGTTTCAGCTTTCAATTTATTCCAAGGCACACAGACGACACTGTTTCCTTGTCTCTCGTGTATTGCCTTCCCGCTGTCTTGACATTTTATGGTCATCGACTGTTGAATATCACATGGCATAGCGTTTCTGAACCGGTCAAAAAAATGGTCACCTCAGTGATATAAATATTTGTGCACCCAAAACGTTGTATCCAAATCGCAATATAACATTCGCAAAACAATTTCCCTGTACCTTGCCTTCTTCAAAGATTGCCTGTTAACTTCTTCTTCTTGGTTTTTGTGTCACGAAAATGTCCACAGCTCAGGAGAAGCCTTGACAACTCGTCAGTGGGTTGTTTTGACATTGACCACTAATTTGTAATGGAATGAAGTTTTATAAACTATTAAACAGGATGGAACATTTCACACAGAATCGAGGAACGTGCTTCGAGAAACTATTAAAATTTCACTTTGTATCTAAGCTATAACTAGTCAAACTAATTTAAACCTTAAAATTAAATAGGTGCCTCAGGTAAATCAAGAACACACCATCTGACCTAGTTTTAACAGACCACCATAGATAAACGATCATACCTCTTTAAAAAATAATTACTTTCAGGGCATTTCAGGCTTGTGGATATAGGGTTTGCTTTGACCTACAAGTCCCTTCCGGTATTCCATTTTCGTCTTTAACACTCCACTGATTATACAAAACATATTCATTGTAACTTTAAGCTGTTCTAAATAAACAGCCATATTCCGTTCAATGATTGATTACTGTATACCAATTTGTAAAGGAAGAAAATAGTCAATGTATTCTCAGCTGATACATTTCAACCTCAGCGGCAGACATAAACGTTTAGGCCAGCAAACAAACAAACAAAAAAAAGTGAAATCTTTCAAATTGTATATTTCCCGCCTCAGATATAATCTGTGCACTTTAAGGCAAACAAAAGTGCACTGCACATTGTATATGGCGTACCATTTAGGCTATATTTAGATGCTTAAAATTTGACCGATGATATCTTCAAATATAATAATAACTTCGCCTCTATAAAATTCGTAATCTGTGTTTCCAAAAGCACCAGTCAGTGGTGGTAGAAATTATGATTTGAACCACGAGTGCAAATTGAAGTGGTTAACAAATAAACCTCAGACTTTTATAAACAGCTTGGTGCAGCTCAGATCTTTTGCTGTCCTCTCAGTTTTCTGCTTTAGTATGCTATGGATTGTTTCAGGCGCTTGATCCAGAATCAGTGAAGTGCTGGCATGGCTGAGTATATGTGCAATATGTTGCACTTTATGTTGATGGGCGTGTCCATACTACCCATGTTAAGGGCAGACATTATGCTAATTGCAGTATTTGTGACCGGTCTGTAGTCCGAAGAAAGTAGTTGTTGTTTGTGCAAGAGCATGTGACTAAGATCTGCAGAGCTATAGTCGAAATGAGTCTTTCTTCCATTGCTTTTCTGACCTCAGCTTTGATCAGTGTTTTCTGTTCTATATGAGTGTAAGCTCCATGAAGCACCAACTGTGAGTTTCCTACCTTGGCTATACTCCGGGCCGCTGGAATCAAGAGCGAGAAAATATCGACTAAACTATTTAATTACAGGTCTGGTCTTTCTCAGGAAGAGCACTATGGCTTGTGAGTACAGATAAAGGTTTACTATTAAATTGACTGTTTAAAATCTTGAAGATATCCTTCGATTGTAAGATACATTACTTAATTTTGAATAATGAAGCTCTCTCTTTCTGTAGACATCTCAGCTGGATTAGTCCAGATTGGCTCAATGACAAACTCTGCAGCCACTGCTTGAAGAGAAACAATTCGACTGCTATGGTTGTATGAGGTAGCATTTTTTGTTTGTTGGTGATCATGTCAAATCTTTTCTTGTCTTCTCTGAAAATTATTTTATTCTTTGCAACCGGTGTAGTATGTAAATAAGACATTTTACGTGAATACGACGACATATTGTCTTGAATGTGCAATATGCAAATTCAGGTGACTTAATTTGTATTTCTGACGTGTCCCAGCTTATCGGATTACAATCAAGTGGAGTTTGTATAAACGGAGTTTAGCCACGTCTCAAAGGTACAAAGGTGAAAGACGATAATGGTTGTCGTGACTGAGTATTGGTGGTGGAGGTGGTGGTGCTGGTGCTGGTGCTGGCTGGTAGTAGTGGTGGTGGTAGGGGGTTGTGACTTCACATGCTCTGAAGGTGAGAGGTGTAGCAGAAGGCGTGGCCTGGGGATAAAGAATGGTGTGATCTGTAACACTCATCGAGATGGAATTAGTGTTAGTCTAGGAGGTTAATCCGGATAATGGTATGGAAAGTTATAGATGAGATTCAGGAGAGGTGGGTATTTAAGAAGATTGCGTCCAGCACCGAGTAGTCAGTTCCTTAAGCCGCAGTCTTGGCTTACTGACAGAATAGCCATTAGGCTCGACTCTCTTGGTACCAGATTCCAGCTGCAACACAAAAGGTTTGACGAGACTGCAGCTAGAGCTTCATCTGTCTGAATCGAACTCCAGACATATTTCCAGCGAGGGCCTTTTGATACGTGAGTTTCGCCCTCGGCTTCAACAGCAGGATGAGAACACTGTGGCTAGTGGCCCTTGTGGCCTTTCTTTGCGTGGTCTACTACTCAGGGTCGGTAACGGCTACAGGGAAGTCCGGAAGAGATAGAAGCAGCAATAGCGAGTCTGACCAAAACAAGAGTAATCGGGACAACGATGCAGGAGGAAGTTCTAGAAATGACAGAGACGGGTCCGAAGACAATAATGGCAGAAGTTCCCGGAATGACAGGGAAAATTCCGGAGACAATGACGCCGAAAGTTCCGGAAATGACAGGGACAGGTCTGGAGATGACAACTCCAGAAGTTCCCAGGATGACAGAGATAAATCTGGAGACAAAGATACAGGAAGTTCCCGTAATGATAAGGACGGATCCGTGGACAAAGATGCCGGAAGTTCCAGAAATGACAGAGACAAGTCCGCAGATAATGATGCCAGAAGTTCCCGGGATGACAAGAACAGGTCTGGAGGCAACACGGGTAAGAGAGAAACGAAAAGAGATATCGATGGTAGGCTGCACGACCTTGATTTCTTTAACAATGTCGCTGCTTGTCCANTTTTTTTTTTTTTTTTTTTTGGTGGAAAGTACTTTTGAAAAGGATAGAGAAATAACCTTTTTCTTTTTCTTTTGCGTTCTGTGGCACGATCTTCTTGAAACAGCGTTTTTTGTTTGTTGGTTTGTTTTTTTTTTTTTGTTTTGAAAATGAAAATAATACTGTATAATGAAGAATCGTATTATATCATTTTTATCACGTTTATTTCTTTGCATTCTCCGTCGGGGTTAATGAGTGTAAGGATACACCTGATGAAAGAGAGAGAAGCAAAGGATAAGAATATACAAAGAAAGCAAAGAAAGAACGAAAGAAAATAAAAAGTTCAAAGGCGAGAGACACAATGAGGACGATAAATACCAGGCAAGTCGAAGACCGGGTTGTATCCCGTGATTATGTCCACGCAAACCGCCCATTACACATGGTAGAACCTGACAGCCGGGATCAATGCTCCGACTGGACAGCATGCAGGATAGTCCAGGGCTGATGCCACCTTTTGGGTATCCATGCGATACTGAGTACTTTCTCTCAGTATGAATACTGATACGGTGCTTTGACTTTGTATGAAATAAANTTTTTTTCCATTCTATGGAACGATCATCTTGCCTCTGAGGTTGTGAAATAATCATGGCGCAATATCACATGCATGGCGACAGTTAGGAGTAATCATTACATGTAAACTTGACTTCCGAATCTATCGCCAGCGAAATAATTTGTTCTCACATAGGCCTACGATTTTCAACCTGCTTGGCGCACTATTCCATTAACAGAGGAGTTTTTGCACATGTCATTGAACTGAACCCAAGCTGAACATGGAGCTCCAGCTAATTTTGAGATGGTTTCTAGACATTCTCTTTGTCTAGGAACTCACTCATGTGTGCTTTTTCTTTCGTCATCCTGCCTGTAAAACAACCCCTAGGCGGGAGTGTTCTGGAATGTTGCACATGAAGGAAGTCGAGCAGTCACCTGTTTGTGGGGCTAATTTCAGGGTAGCTTAAGTATGCTTTCAGATAAAATTTAGGTTTATTCAAGAGTTAATAGAATATATGAGACTATATTATGAGACATATATTATGAAATATTATGAGACTATCCATAAGGTCTGTGCTAATGGTCAAGGGTCGAACCTCCGAAAGTCTGGCAACTTTTGTAAACAAAATTCAGAAACTGCCAAATCCCCTAATTTATGCTCCCTGACTCGGAAGATTGCACTATTTTTTTTTTGTACAGATGGGTAGTGTCTTTGGCAAGGATCTCAATATTTTATCGAAGCCGTCAGTAAAGAAATGAAAGGGTGTGAGTAAATTGAAATCTTGATCGATAAATTGTTGACGTTAATTTTTTTCTTAACTTGGTTTGTTTGTTATGTAAATGGGTCAATGTATTACGTAGCCTAAGCAAAGTATGACTTGTTTCTTGAGACTTGGAGTCAGTTTTATTCTTGTGAACATATAAAACTAAATTAATCCACGATACATACGTCTAGGTTTCTGCTCATGACGTTGTGGGGTTTGTTTTTTTTTTTTATTTCTGCGGAAACGTTAACACTCATTTTATATTTCTTTACACGAATCGCATGCGTCTTTTGCTTTCTTAACTTTGAATCACCCTCCAGACACCAAATTTACTCTTCAGAGACTGATAAAAATCGGTTCGTCCATAATCGTCCTGGATTAAATGAGTATTTACGGAACAGCTGATTAGCGCTTTTGCTGTAACCATTATCAAAATTGTGGAAAGTCTTACCCCCTCTCTTGCCCATCTTCTTTGCTTTGTGAGTTCTAAAATGAACAAAATACTTTAAGTGAAGAGTTCACTGGGAAATACTCGCGAGCACTTTACGAGAGACAAGATGCATCTATTCTTGATTAAGGAAGTCTGGTCTATTACATAGATGTTTGTAATATTTATCTTGTCTCCACTGGCTCAAAGCTGGAGTTTTCCACCTATTGTAACTAAATATAGGTCATCTTCCAGTATCATCTTACATTAACAAATCCAAACACGCTTCTAAGAACCTACGAAATAATCATTTTCCGACCTCCAAGTATTAGTCTGTTGTGTTTTTTTTTAACCTTAATTTAAAGTTGACCAATTTCTGAATACATTTTGAGTGTTTCAGTGTTCATAGATCTTTGAAAATCGTACAAACTGCTTTCCGTTTAACTGTTGTTATGATCAACACACTATTAGTTTCATCTTTAAATTGAATTTCTCTGAATAACGCATTTTTAAGACAAACATCGCTAAAACATTGCCAGGAAGAGATGTATGAATAGTGAGAAAGAAAGAAGGATTGTACTTTAGTTTTGATTTTTATGATTTTACCAACATTAGAAGAACAAAAATGCTGGCAAGTTGGTTCGCCTACTGATGGAATTTGTGATGCATAATTTCTTACATTTCTTTCACATCTTCAAAATCGCACTCTCTCTTTTTTTCGGTTTTTTTTTTAATAGTAAAATCAAATTTCAAATATTTTTCTGTTTTTTCTGTATGGAACTTTAGAATTCAGATTTATTTTTTTTTAATTTCAGTTCTTCAGATGTTACGTTCTTGCATGTATTTCCTAATGACCACGGTGTCCCGTCATGGATTATTATCATTAGTATATTTGATAAATTATCTGAGGGTAAGTTGTAACTCTGCATGTAAATTATAAACTTCATACTCAGATGACGTATCTGGTCTTAAAAATAGCCTCAATGTCAAAAGGATACGGTTCAAGGATAAACCACAATAAAACATACAAGGCCAAATTGTATGACGAAAATTAAGAACGGAAGAATGGTAAAATTTATTCGAATGTAATAAAATATCAGTGTGTCAATAAACCAGCAACATGTGTATTTTCTTAAGCGTTAACCTATTGACAAAGCTAAGTACATTTTAATAACCTCACTCAATAACCTGGCCCATCAACTGTCACCTATTCGACCCGAAATAACGTCATTTACTGAAAAGAAAGATATAATCCAGCTTAGAATCTGATTGCTCTACTTTATAGGACGATCGCAAATAAATGGTTAGCATTTTTATTATGTTTTCACCAAATATCAACAGAACCGCTTCAAAAGGCTTCAATTCGTTTGTCCTTACTAATGCAACCATTTTGAAGAGAAAGTGACCGGTAACTTTAGAAATCCTTTTAAAAACTACGTAAAAAAAATGAAAAATAAGTGAGTCGCATGGAACACCACATTCGATTTCAATGGTGTACTATTTAAAAGCATAGTCAATACAAAACATCTTTATTCTTTTCATGTCATGAAATGATTATCATTGAGTCTACGGGATTTTTGGCACGTTAACAGAGTGAAGCCTAAAGACAGTTCAGTGATATTCATAATCAGGGTTGTTGTAACAAGTAAAAGCTAACGCCGGTACGAGTACTCGTTACAGTTTTCGAGTAACAATTACTTACTCGTTACAAGCTTCACCTAAAGTAACTCGTTACCGAATTTTTGTGTAACAATTACAAAATTTTACTCATTACTTCTTAGTTACTTTTGTGTGCGCATGTGTGTGTGTGTGTATTTCAGGCGCTTGCTTGACGGCCCAAATTGGATTTTCGGGGAGAACAAAAAAATCAAAGCAAGCCGATGTCAGGTGCCAGCGTCTTCGTCTGATCACATGTACCTGTGCAAAACTAAACGGTCATGAAGATCATAGTGTCCACGTAACGGTACCACTGATCCTCCGTTGTTCGCTGTGTAAAAGTTGTCACGTCATGATTATATTGGAAGTCTGTTTTCCAGGCAGTATCCGCTCATATAACTTCACACATATAACGTCAGACCAGGTCGTTCAGTAACTATCTCAACTCCCTGGGGAGCATACAGTTCCGTTGCCATTTGACAGGCACTGAAATATAGAATTTGGACAGATCTTTCATTGCCAACTGTTTAGTATCCATTTTATTGCTAGCCGGATGGTCTGAGGATAACGTAACTGAAGTCCTTTCTCAGGGCTCTTACAACATGATAACATGGCAGGAGTCGATCCTCAACTTGTTGGCCTTAGACCCAACGCCATGATCATCAGGCCGTATCGCTCCACCAGTCCTCAACCAATTTATTTATGAGATAATAGCTCTGGCAATGAATTCTCTCGTTGATTTAGATAGAAACTCTCTTTCTCGGAGAGTGAAGCAATAGAAGATCTTCACAGAAAAAATACCCCCATGTAGCTAATATTTCGGCCCTTGACCTCCTATAGGGGTCGGACCCCACTTGAGTCATGACTACCTATTGTCCTTTCGCTGACTATTCTTTTTAGGCCTCGACAGGGATTCGAACCTGCAACCTCTCGTTTTTTTGGCTTTTTAAAAAATTTATTTGTATTTTTTAATAATTTGCAAACCTACTCTCAAGATCTCGGTGACGTCATTGTGAAAATTGTATATGATGATGTTGATGCTGTATGTTAATTGTCAGTT
Source organism: Ellobium chinense (assembly GCA_033807755.1). Lineage (NCBI taxonomy): Eukaryota > Metazoa > Mollusca > Gastropoda > Ellobiida > Ellobiidae > Ellobium > Ellobium chinense. The sequence goes on along the minus strand of JAWQUT010000134.1, from coordinate 1,227,104 downwards.
CCATTGACGTTGTTCTGGCTACTCATGTGTTTTAATAAAATTGGCGCAGACTAAAGTATTTTGTATATTGTATCACGCATTTTCAAACATTTAAACTCACACTGCAACATTCCACCGTTCGCTGCGTTTGGTCCACGTCCAGGCTGAGCTCTTCTCCGCAATCTCTGTCAGTTCCAAAGTCCGTGGTCATGTCCGTTCTCGTTTTTCTGAGCAACGTGAATGGGTTTTAGGGTGGGTCGTTCACAAAACGTTTTCACCATCCTGATTCTTGCTCTTCTTAGTGTGAGAGCAAGATCACTGTACTTGGCAGTTTGTGCACGTCCTGCTCATATTATATCCTGAATTCAGCCGGTATTATCAGCTCAGTCAAGTGTGTCTGTCTTGTGGTTGAGGAATGTACGGTGAAATTTGATCGCATTTTGGATACTCGCATTGCCTCTGGTTAGAAGAACAGTTTGCCCCTGGTAATGTAACGATGAGCAGGAAATTCTGTTTTACCATTTTAGGGCTGCCAAATCATTCTACTGTCAGAGACGACTGCACGAGTTTTGCACCTTGTTCATTTACTTCTCCGACAAAATAGTAGAGATGAGCAGGTTTGAGTCTGGAATCGGTAACTGGGAATCCTAACTCACCAATTCCTAGGATCCGGTGCCTCGCTCGGAACCTATTCATTGGCTTGGCTCACTTCTACCACTCTTCTACCACGGCTCTTTACTCAGATTCGTCTCAAGTCAGCCCTCATACGACAGAGGAACCTATCCATGAGGCAAATAAGAACCGGACTTAGAATCTGACTAGTAAATCCTGACTTTTAGGCATTTTAAGGCTGCTAATCCAGTTCGCATCACCTACTCTTCCTCCTCTTCTCCTCCTCCCNNNNAGCCACCGCTTTTCTGCATAGGACAAGGTATCGATCCAGATTCGTGAGTGTCGTGTAGCTACGTACTCGAATTCGTGAGGATTTAACAACAAAGGGAGTCTTGCCCGGATCTAAATAGTGGACAAAGAGGTTTTATCGGTTTCTTTTTGGTCTCATAATCCCGTGACCCAGAAAAAAAAGAAAAAAAACATGGCAGACACACTCATCTCCACATAATGCTTTCTTCATTTTTGATGTGAGGTGCCGACAGGAGGAGAAAAGCTGTTCACGAAGGATTTTTATTTTTTGGATGGGGGAAAGGGGGAGGGAGCATGGGGTTAGAAAATGATGAAATTTTGCTATAAAGCAGTATATTATTGACCTAGCAACACATGTTGAGTTCGGTTTAAGGAACACAATAACATTATTTTGCTGCAGTGCTAGAGCTGAGTTATATTTTTTGCCCATTAAAATGTCCTGAATGCTGACTACGTTATGTAGATTTGAGCGACGTAATTTGCTTGTGTACGGATTACAGATCAGGAGATTACGATGAGACCATGGAAGATGGAGTGGGGGAGGGAGGGGGAGGGCAGAGGGGGAGGAGGAGGAAGCGTGGTACAAATGAGCCAATCCGAATTCTTTGAGCACTGATTGGAAAATATGAATAATTTTGGAGCTCAGCCTCGCATCAAAAATAGAAATCCTGAAGATTATGATGGTTGTGATGGTGTGGAGGTGAGGATGGATATTGTGGAGGCGGGGGAGGGCGTGACTGCGCATGCGCTTGAAAGTCTGATTTTGGATGAAGAGGATGGAGTGGGGGAGAGGTAGGGGTATTTAGTCGCACGTAATTGTTGCTGAAGGATTAGCACTAGTGTTATTTACAAGATTAATCCTGGTACTGGTATGCTCTGGTATTGGAAGAGAGTAGTATTTAAGCAGGAAGCCTTCAGCACTGAGAAGTCAGCTTTTCAGACAGCCGCAGTTGTCTGCAAGCTGACAGAGTATCTACAAGATACCAGACTCTGCTTTGAGGCACCCTCTAGGGCTGACTCAAGCCACGTAACAAGGGGTTTGACTATACTATTTGCATCAGTATAGTATAGACTCCAGACTTCCTCTCTGAAGACTTTGTTTGATTCGTGACTTTCACTCTCGACGTCAACAAGAGCAGCAGCAGCAGCAGCAACAGCAATAACTTTAACAGCAACAGCAACGGTAGCAACAGCAAGATGAGAACACTGTGGCTGGTGGCCTTTGTGGCCTTTTTCTGCATGGTGTACAACGCAGGGTCAGCCTCGGCCTGGGGAGACTGGAACTGGAGCTGGGAATGGGACAGATATAATGATGGCGGCACTGACACTTCAAAAGACACCAGTGGTAGGCTACACAGTTGTTTTAGACTTTCTCTACTTGTTGTTTGTCAAAAAAAAACACCAAAAAAACCCCAAAAACATCGTATCAAAGTAACCTGACATTGCTCTTAAATTATATTAAATCTCCCTTACTGCAGGGGACAGTCTCTTTGCAGCATTTTGAAAAAGGTCCGCCTGTGGACATTCCATTTGCGATCCTGAGTTTACGAAGTTTAATGATCGGTATTGTAACTGACTACTGATACTATTGTTTGCCGCTCCAGTCCGCGAACGAAACTTCATTTTACTGTAAATCAAAAAAAAAAACAACGAAACGTTAAATGTTAATTTTGCTCATTTTTTGGAAGCTGAAGTAGAATTTCGAGCAGAATAATTATCAGTGATTTGTATTTAGTATGCTATAAAATATTAGCCTGTTTAAAAAAATAATATTTCTTTTTAAAATCTCTAACTACATCATCGTCACGTCCGTCTTTGTATTTTGAATATTATGTATAACACTATTCAGCATGGTAAATCAGTTTCTATACGGAGTGAATAAAAGTTTGTTTGTTTTTTTTCTTTGTAGTTAGCCTATTCCAGACTTTGGTATACGCTATGTTATCAGCTGGTAGGTGGAAAGTGGTATTTACAAAATATACAGGCCGAACATGATTATTTCGTGTGTAACATCGGTGTTGAGTGTCGCAAAATGAAAGGGTCGCAAAGTGGATCCTTTTCATTGTAAAGTAAGCCAAAGTGGGCGCCCTCTGTTAGTCGTTGATAGTAACATTACTGCACCCCAGTTGCACTCTGGGCTGGTCCATACATGCTTCGTTTTCCGGTTTAGAACCCAGGGAAGAGTCTCTTTGCTGACTGCTCCTGTTATTATCAGCTGGTAATGGCTCCTTTTTGAGATCCTGCAATCTTGCAATTTCTACCTTGTGTTTTACTGAAAAACTTGCCTTTCATTTCCTTCAGATTTCATCTCACAACGTTCGTGCGACAGAAACGAAAGTCAGAAAGTATTAGTTGAAATCATCGGGGGAAAATAGTGGTGCCTGATTCACGCAAATGATGTGGGATCTCTAAAAATCCTTTGGAGTCAGTTCGCCCATTTACAACCTTGTTTGGGATGATGGACTCATGAATCCTTTCTGCAACATTCCTGATTCATAAAAGTAACTGCGTGGAAAATATCAATTAACTGGCGTATTACAGCAAACAATCGAAATAACAATGATATACCGATATCAAAATATTGGGGTACATGTACAACTATAGTGCGTTCACAAATAAATGAACAAGGTTTTTCTTCGATATCATTTCCCGTAATGAACGGAATGTTTCGAAATTTTGCATAAGCCCCAAACCACTTTGTCTTACAATGAATTATTTTTTGCCTCTTTCTCTTGTATTCGTGGTAAATTGTTCTTAGTAATCATCTGTTTTAAAAAAAAAAAAAAAGTAGTTGCTGTTTGATCAAACATTTGGTACATTTACAGCAGCCTGGCGTAAAAGGAAAACACAGAAGCATTGCGTTGTTGTACTTCGGTTATTTGCATCGTCACTCTCGATAAAAGCAAATAACATATTATGTGGAGAAGAAAATCAAAATATAATGCTGGAAATTAGACCGAGTCCCTGCTCTACGAATGAGATAGAATGACATTCTTTGCAAGGCATAGCTGTGATTACTGACAGTAGTCTGTCGGTTCCACTGAAAAAGAGAAAGAGATGATAGGATACTAAACGCATCGAAAAGCACTATAGGTGAACGGCTTAGATATCGATGAACCGCGGTGAGCGATGGGAGTCATCCTTACCTATGGAGAGACTAAGAGATTATTTGCGGATTAATTTTTGCAGGGTTTTTTTTTTTTAAACTTTTCTCCCTGAAAACAATGTGCTTATTGTATCAATTGTGTCGGTTTGCAGAGTTTCAGAATTTCAGGTGAGTAGGAAAAAAAAACCAACAACAAACAAATTTATAGAGTAGACCGATTTCCATCTTCAGATGCTATGGAGAGCTATTAAATAGGAAGGTCTAAGAAGATATTTAAAACATGGGCCGTTACCTATCATTTCACGAAAACTTCGTTGTTGTTTTTGAAATGTCAATGAGAATTTGTTAATGTTTTAAATTTCTCCTATCAGCGAGGTTCTATATGTGAGCAGTCGGGAAGTGTGTTTGGGTCACGGGTGAACACTAGGTTCGCACGTGGAAGTTAGGGACCGATTCAGGCAGTAGGTATTTAAGGATTAAATTGCTGTGAAGTTGGCGTCCCAGTTGTGTAGTGGTAACACGCTCGGACTTGCAAGCTGAGAGACCCTGGTTCGATCCCCGGCAGGGACAGAAATTTTCTAGCGTAGGTTTTTTCGGCCATTTTTCTCAAAATTGATCATTCACAGTAATTTGATAAAATCCCCGGTAACACACTTCCTTAAAATAATATGTAACATCTGAAAAATTATCAGACTAAACTCACCTTTCTCTCCCTTAAATTTAAGAAAATGAATCTATATGTATTGCCTTTCCACCCGGTTACATATTATTATACCTTGCCTAGATTCTACGATACCTTGTACTCGTATTATGATCCCGATGTCAGTGTTATAAAATAGGAATATGAATTAGTCTGATACTTGACTTTCTAATGAATACAGCGGAAGAGTTTGCGTGCCGTATTTGTGAAAAATCTAATAGTTTGACTTAAGGGTTTTTTTGCTCTACATCAAAAATTAGCACTGCCTTTTTTTTTTTTTTGAATGACTGATTTGTCTTGATAACTGTCGGCGCTGTCGAACGTATTTCTACTACTAGGTATCAATGACAAAAAGATGTTAACTTCCAGACTACCTTTGGATATTCACTTTCTACTCTGTCATTGTCCTTGCAGTTTTGTTGCATTGCTTCATTGTCTTTAAGTAAATGCCTCTAAAACGGTTCTTGAAAATTCCTTGTGTGTTCGTTGCCTTTAAGCAGTTTCTACTGATACGTTTTCTCCGATGTTTACATTTTCAAGTTTCATGTAGCACGACTATGCATATTTCAAAAACATACCTATTATATATCATAATAAATATTACTTAATGTTTATGAAGAAAACTTTTTCAACAGACACAGAGATGATGTGCAAAAGAAATATTTTCTGTTGACCCAAATTGGTTTAGAAATCCATATAAAAGTTGGAAATAGGAGGGGAAAATATATTTTTTCTAAAATCTTCTTCATCTTTTTTTTCTGTGAACACATCATAGTAATCTCTGCGCGTTGTGACTACTTGACCGACCGAAACAGAATGTGTCAAACAGAATCTGGGATAGACTATTAACCTCTTCATTCTATGATGTCCTGAACATCCCAGAAATGTTGAAAGTACAGTAGGTCTTTGTACAAATGTTAACAACATAATAACGACATTTTGACTGCGTACTAATCTTTTAGCACCGTGATGACCTGACCATTCCTTACAGGTCAGGAGTACAAACATAAAAATGACGATCTAATGTCAAATTGAGACTGGGGTATGGGTATAGCTTATTAATCTCTCTGCAATATGGTGATCAAAACATCACAAATATGTTAGAAATACATTATACAAATGACAACAACATATTGGCATTATCTTGACGGAGGTATTAATCTCTTTGTGCTATAGTGACCTGAACATCCTAAATAGGTTAGAAGGACACTATAAATAATAATGCAAGATTGATGTCAAGCAAACTGGTTTAAACAATTTATCCTTTCGCACTTTATGACCTGCCCATCCCAAAAAAGGATTAAAGTATACATGTACATGTATAATACTTGTAAATGTATATGAAATATGACAGACTGATTTCCAT
>JAWQUT010000134.1:1195413-1220104 GCA_033807755.1 Ellobium chinense | reverse complement strand
CCCCCCCACATCCCCTCAGGCTTCAAATGTATGTGTTTTTGTAAGAGTATGCGTCTGACATCAGCGTGTGAACTATTGATACAAAAGCCTGCAGATGAGTGGACATAGAAAAAGACCAGTGGACGAAAACAAGAAATGGGGAGGGAGGGCCGGCCAATACTGTGGACATCTGGTCAACACTGCCCGAATGAAAAATCATTGACCCTGAGAGGCGAAGACCACACTGGGCAAGTAGCGCTGGGATTAGAAGGATTGTTTTCAAGCTGTAAACTTGTAAAGAAGATTTAATTCATATCTTGAATGACATCAACAGTAATGAAATCGAAAGATAATCCGATTCTGGCGTGAGTGGTCATTCCTTCCTCCGCTATACCGATCGTATAAAAAGAAAGACACGTACCTGGAGTTTACGCCAGTTTGGTCGAGGATCTTTCAGATTCATCCCTGCTGTGCTAGCAAACTACAATCGCCGTCCGCCTTAGCATCCGAGTCTTCCTTGCTCACGTAAAGACAAAGGCAGTATGACGCCGTTTCGGCTGACGGTCGTTGTTGTCGCCCTCAGCTTCATCTCTCCCTCCTTGGGGAAGTTGTCTGTAGATTTAGGAGTCGAGGGAACTTCCATAATGGCGTCGGTATCTATGAACTTCTCTTCCACTGAACAATTCTCTTCCACTGAAGAACACTCTTCCAGTGTACAGTATGAGAAGGATATCATCAAGAAATTAGAGAAAAAGGCCAACCTGGTGATTACCGTAGGTAAGATTTTAATAAGGTCTGTGCAGCGCATTCCCATCTCAGGTGACTGGTAACATCACCATAATTAATGCACTATTTTGCACTCTGGTGTGCAATCTTCTATATATCAAACCTAAGGAGAGATGCAGCAAAGTTACCCACCGAGGCGTGTTCAATGCAAACTTATCACAAAAATTTTTAAAAATTAACTGGAATTTTAGAAGAGTTTGACTAGTGATCTAGGAACTAACAAGAGCGACTTGAAGGTTTAATGTTTTTTTCCTCTCCAAGTCACAGAGAACAAAATATCGGACTTTCTGGTCGCTGTAGAAGGCCGACCTCAGGAGGTGTATGGGTCTCCACCAATAATTTTAGCGACATAATATGGGTGGGGTATGAATAATGATGAGCTGCCGATATGATTGCCGAGGTAACCGTGAGTTGTTTTTTTTTTTCACAAGCCAAGTAGCGTGCCTTGCCTTGTACGGTCAATTCGAAGGCAACTCCTCCTAAGAAGCTGCGATTATCCATTAAGTTTTAGCTGAAATAGAGCTTTTTGTTTCGTAGGAATGTATTGCAATTAAGCGGGAATCGCGATATCCGGTCTGCTGTTAAGTGGCGTATACTGTGTTGCATTTTGTAATGTGATTCAAAAAAGAAGGTTGCGATTATGCGGAAGTTGCAAGTATCTGTACTACTGTTAAACAGAGTATATTGTGAAGCATTTTGTTTCGTGATCAAAAAAATTTTTTGCGACTGTGCAGAAAATGCGATTATTCGGACTGCAATTAAGCGGACAGTACTCTATATATATATATATATATATATATATATATATATATATATATATATATATATATATATGATCCCTTAGGCACCAGCTCGTCATGCGTGGACATGGATCTTTCTAGTGACGGCTACCAGTTCTACTCTGTTAGAGTGGATGGTTGTCGCCAAGTGACCGCCATGACGTTGAACAAGCAGGTGTCCTTGACCAAGTGTGAATTTGGCAAGACGTATGGCTTCGATGGGAACAAGGTCTTCGCCACTGGTGGTTGCCGCGGCAATTTCAGGGTCTGCTACCAACAGGAGGAAGGTAGGTGCTGTTATCTTTATTCTAGCTGCCGTCGTCGTTGTCGTCATCATCATCATCATCATCGCCGTCATCATCATTTTCAAAAAAAAATAGACATTCTCAAAAGCTGTAGCATGAAGAAAAGTAATAAAATGTTTCAATTTTTTGGACGTGTGTTCTTCCTCCTGGAACTAAGAACACAATCAACGCCATCATCATCATTTAAAACTGAGAAAAATTGAAAGCTCAAGTTTAATTCAAGGTATTTATTAAAAATCTAGTAAAGAGTTAAGACCGAAAATTACATCTAAACGTTTCGGCTCTAAGGCCTTTATCAATAGAATCACTGAATCATCATCATCATCATCATCATCATCATCATCATCATCATCACCATCATCATCTTCACTCCTATTCACTTGCTTTTCTTTGTACGTCTTTTATTTCAAATGTCAGTCTCGAAAAAGTATTCAAGAATGAAACATTGACCATCTTTTTACATAAATTTCTTTCATGTTTTTCAAAAGTTTTGTGTCAGACCTGAGGAGAATCACATTTAATAATCATCATCATCGTCCTCGTGAAAAAAAAAACAACAATAAATCGAACTTTTAAAACTTGATTTCCTTTCACAATACTTTCATTCACAATTTTATACAGCTAAAATGTGAAATTGAAATGTTGAGATTGACTGGACTCTAGGTGACTGAATACCATTACTGTTGCGTCTCAATAAAATGAGCTCCTTCTAAGATTGACCGGGCTCTAGGTGCCTGAATACCTGTACTGTTGTGTCTCAATAAAATGAGCTCCTTCTAAGATTGACCGGGCTCTAGGTGACTGAATACCTGTACTGTTGTGTCTCAATACAATGAGCTCCTTCTAAGATTGACCGGACTCTAGGTGACTGAATACCATTACTGTTGCGTCTCAATAAGATGAGCTCCTTCTAAGATTGACCGGGCTCTAGGTGACTGAATACCATTACTGTTGTGTCTCAATACAATGAGCTCCTTCTAAGATTGACCGGACTCTAGGTGACTGAATACCTGTACTGTTGCGTCTCAATAAGATGAGCTCCTTCTAAGATTGACCGGACTCTAGGTGACTGAATACCTGTACTGTTGTGTCTCAATAAAATGAGCTCCTTCTAAGATTGACCGGGCCCTAGGTGACTGAATACCATTACTGTTGTGTCTCAATAAAATGAGCTCCTTCTAAGATTGACCGGAGTCTAGGTGACTGAATACCTGTACTGTTGTGTCTCAATAAAATGAGCTCCTTCTAAGATTGACCGGACGCTAGGTGACTGAATACCATTACTATTGCGTCTCAATACAATGAGCTTCTTCTACTTTCAATGTTCTCTCCAGCCACCCAACTTGAGAGCCAATCATCGGGTGAGATCCAGTGTAAGGAGCCCTTCGCTAACGTGTTGGGCCACTGCATCACTGTGGAAAGGAACACACGCAAGTGAGTACAGGGTTAGAGGGGTTACAGTGTCTTAGAACTGGGTGATCTCCTCTAGTGGGTACCACTTTTCAGGTTTGTGACACCTATTAGAAGGGCAAATCACTCATTGTGTACAACCCAATTAATCCGTTAATATATAAAATCCCCCTTTTTGGGGACCTGCCAGCCAGTGTTAGGGTGTAGAAATGTGTAAAATGACCTGTGATCTAACTAAAGCATCCAATTTTAAAGTTCCAGGTACAATTTGAGCCTTCTAGATAAAAAAAATAAAATGTGTAGGCCTATGTATTCGCACGCGGTCAAAACCAGCCAAATGAAAAATTGGGGACCAAATCAGAATTTGAGGTGATCTTTTTCAAATGACATTTGTGAAAAATTTTGGGCGTTGACCCCCTTTTTCTTCCCGTTAAAAGATCGGGCAAAAGAAGTACTTTAACCTCCATGGAAGAATGTTCCCCAAATCACAGTGGTATAATTATTTGGAATAACACAAAATGTTAATAGGGCCAAAAGAAGAAAAAACAATAGGTGTCAAAGATCTTCATTCTCTAGCTGCTCAACAGAATTATAGACCAAAGCTTTCAATAGTCTATCGGAATGTCTACAACTTTTTCAGCGTCTGATGGGAGCTGCGTTTTAAATGTGGCTCTGATATTTTGATATTTGCTGATCGAACAGGATTTTGCAAGACTGTTTTGGTTACTAAACTTTCAGTTTTTCTTACTCATTCATTTTTTTTTTCTGAATATGAAATATGGAATTTTTGGAATTTACTGCAGCTGGGCTNGGGATGGGGGGAGGCTAGTAGTGCCTTGGCACGTTTGGCTCCAATGCGACATCTAAAGCTGTATATTATCTAGTCCTTTGCACTTAGAAAAGAAAAGTTGTATAGAATAACATCCTTCCATGCCGAATGAATTGCTCCAAATTTTGCAGGGAGCATTAAACCAGTTGGTTCTTATTATTATATATTGTGGATTTTCTATTTTAAAAAAATAGGACTGATTTCAAGAAGGTTCACTATTTTCTCTTTATCTTTGGTAATTTATTAACATTCTCATTTTATAATTTTACAGTAGTGGTGGAGATCGACAGAGGAGAAAAAAAAATCCAACGAAAACAATAATCTTCTTGATCCGAAGTACACTATAGTTAAAGCACCGGCATACTGTAAACATTTTAATTGTTCCCTATGCAAAATAAGGGCCAAAATCACACTGTCCCAGCTAGTTTTGCCGCTTTTATTTCTAGTAATCTTGTGCCAGTATTTAAGATATAGTAGAGTATGGCTCAGAATATCTTAACTTGATGGAAATGGAAATTTCAGGTAACGTAATTAGATCACTCTCACTCTCAGTCATTATGCTCATTGGGTCGTACGTTATGAGGTCATAATTTCACTAATCGTTTCCTCCGCTTACTGTGCTTTACCATTATCAGAGGATTATGATTGGTTGATGTAATCTGTTACATTAATTTTCATTGACTGATGTGAAATTTGGTGATGCAATTTCACTACTATATTTTCTTAAAATCTGCAGCGAGTTTTGCTGGGAGTGACTAATTAAAAACGGTCTGTTGTAGACTTGGAGAAAGGGATCAGAGCTTTGCACAGGGTAAGCAAAGAGGTTCGAGTACATGAGGTTTTACTGTCCATTCTTTCTTTTCCCCGATGACAGGAAGTACAGTGAGGCTGTTGAACGTTGTGGCGAGGCTGGTGGGCGTCTCCTCTCTCTCAGTACAGAGAATCTGATTGGCGCCGCCGGAGCCTTTGGGAACATAGACCTGATGAAAGGTATGTGGGCGGGGTTTGGGGTGGGTGTGGCTTGGGGGATGGGCGTGGCTTGAGGTGGAAGTGGTTATCAGAACAGAAGTGGATTGCAATGAAAGGAAAGATGGAGAGAGCAGATAACCAGATAAAAATAGGGAAACAGAGAGAGAGAGAGAGAGAGAGACAGAAAGAGAGGGTGGGAAGCAAGAGAACGAGATGTGAAAAATGGCAGGAAAGTAATTGAAGAAAACGAAATAAAAGAACAGAAAAGAAAAGGGAAACAAAGACAAAGAAAAGACTGTCAAATAATGAAGAGATGCTCCGGAAAGACAGAAAGAAAGAAAGAAAGAAAGAAAGAAAGAAAGAAAGAAGAAAGAAAGAAAGAAAGAAAGAAAGAAAGAAAGAAAGAAAGAAAGAAAGAAAATAAGAACGAACGAAATGAAAAAAAGAAATAAAGAAAGAAAAAAAAGAAAAAAGAAACAAACAAACAAACAAAGGAAAGAACCAAACAAACAATGAAAACGAAGCAGAATAAAAAATGGAAGATGATAAAGACTGGACTTGAGAAATGATTTAAATAATCTGACATATTCTTATGGTTGCCAGGAAGGAAATTCTTCGTCGGAGGTGTGACGGACATCGACGCCTTTGTGCAGAGCAAGGTGGGAGTCAACATCGCCACTAGGTTTAGGATCTCCTCAGATAGTGTGAAGTCTGCATGCGGGTACGTCCATAAAATATTGTCTGTCATAGCTATTGTTCATCTCCATTTTCATTACCATCATCATAAAATGAGATTGCAGAAGCCAAATTGTAAGTCTCTCTGAGCCATTCAATGAAAATTTCTCCTCACACCACATCAAACATTCCGAGATAGCCAAGGTCTGTAGATCTGGTGCCACCACTGTGCTCAAATTATATTGTGTTTACAACGGGGGTCCTTCATTAAGATTTTTCACAATTTCAAGTTAGATGATGCTACAGGTTCACACAAATGAAATCCACAGAAACCATTTGGAAACACTGTCTGCAACATTTTTTTTTATTTTTTTACCAAATTCAGAATTAAATTTCACCACTTTTGCGGCGTGGTTTCATGTTATGCCATTTTTTTTCTTCCATACAATCTGTCCAAAGGGCAGATTCTGCTATTATTGACTCTGAGAGTCCAATTTTTCTTTTTTTTTTTTTTTTAACCGATTAGGTTCCTGCAACTTTAATGAACAGTTCATTAGCTATGCATTGTGTGGTCAGTGTGGCCGAATAGTTACTGCCTTGGATCCAAGACTAAGCGGTCGTGGGTTCGATTCCCGATCACGGTCATGTTGCAAGTGCCTTGGCCAAGCATTTCATTCACATTTTCCTCAATCCATCTGCCTGCAAAATGGACACGAAGCTATATGCAGTGGAAGATAATGTCAGCATCCTAGTTATCAGCTCCTATTAAAAAAAAACAAAAACCAAAAAACAGCGATATTGTATGCTCTCGATAAACACTGTGGGCATGGCCTGCCGGGATCATTACCATCATCGTCATAAATTGAAGTTGCAGGAACCAAATTGTAAAAGCCTCTTTGGGCCATTTAACCCTCTAGTGCCCACAGGTCCATATTTGGCAACCCAATTTCAAGGGTCCAGTATGGAGGGGTCCAAATATGGCACGGATGTTTTAGTGCCCGAAGGTCCAAATTTGACCCAAAATTTTTCACCTGTTAAATATTGACATTGTTCAAAATCAATGTTTTATATGTATTTTGGGAATTGTCAGAATTTTCCTACCAGTGTTTGTATGTCCGGGCACTAAAAATGAAAAATAATGTCAAGTTGCGTGAGTAGAAATTAGCCTGGATACGAGACTTATGAACTGATAACAAATGTCATAACTACTGTCTTTGTGATTATTCCCCAGTCGATTCTCCTCAAAAGCCTCCATCTCTGATCTCAACTTCGGATCAGCCTTGAGCCAGAAGTGTCTGGCCCTAGACTTTGACGAGACACATGGACCTACGGTCGTGGACTGTGACGATAAACTGAATTACATCTGTGAATCAGGTACAGTGGTGACCAGTGATGTCCATAGATAAACACATGTATCCCGTTCTTCTGGACTTCAGTTTCAGACAGCTTAGCTAGACAGAATGTAATAAAGATGTCATTGGTTTTGTCGTTGAGGTAGCACTGACAATACGGTAGACTTCATGAACAACTGTCTTGATACAATGGTATCTCGCTTAAAACAGCGTAGGTTTAAATCCCCTTTTCTGTTTTCTTTTTAAGCACATACAACCCAAGTAACTCTACCATCTTTCTTTACTTCTACCCTCTTTTTTTTTCGGCAAAACTTGCCTAGCTTTTAACGAGACCTCAGTTACAACGGACAATATTCTCTGACCTGGATGTTCCTGTTGTTTCCGAGATCCAGTGTATTTAAGTGATAGCCTGTATGATCGTATAGGTCGACACTAGTGATAGTGATAGAATAGCTGGGACTACAGAATAGCCGAGGCCACAGGATATTGTGTGGTCACAGAATAGGTGAGGCCACAGAATAGATGAGGCCACAGAATAGATGAGGCCACAGAATAGGTGAGGCCACAGCTTAGGTGAGGCCACAGAATAAATGAGGCCACAGAATAAATGAGGCCACAGAATAGCTGAGGCCACAGAATAGGTGATGTCACAGAATAGGTGAGGCCACAGAATAGGTGAGGCCACAGAATAGGTGAGGCCACAGAATAGGTGAGACCACAGAATAGGTGAGACTACAGAATAGGTAAGACTACAGAATAGGTAAGACCACAGAATAGGTGAGGTCACAGAATAGGTGAGGCCACAGAATAGGTAAGACTACAGAATAGGTAAGACCACAGAATAGGTGAGGCCACAGAATAGATGAGGCCACAAAACAAAATCTTTACACGGGCACGGATGCTTATTCAGAGACCCCCAATGTCTCCATGTTGCAAAGCACATTAAACTGAACAGTGAATTAAAAAAAAATGATCTACATTCATGTGTGGGTCTGTAACCTAATCTTACTGTGCTGCAGTTCCCGAAGACAATGATGCAGAAGGCCGTTGGAGTACGTGGGTCAGTGCGCATACCTTGGACCGTTACGGTGATGAAGAGGAATTCAGGACTGTTTCCAGGGAAGCGCTGAAGAGGGTGAGCACCTGGATGTATTTAAACTGATGGAAACAACGACAGCAATTTTAAACAACAACACCAACATTAACAACAACAGCAGCAGCAGCAGCATCAACAACAACACCATCATCATCAACAACAACAATAACAACAACAACAGCAACAACATTAAAGACAACTGATAATGGTTTTCATTCCTTAAGCGGCGCCAGATCCATCTGTAGGCACATCCAGTAGAGTACCACGTCAGTCATGTTCATTTCTGAAAAGCTCTGCCTTTAAAGCAAGCAGTTTTGATTTACATTTAAAGACTAAATAAATCACTGTTAGACAAAATTTATTGCTATAAAGTCAAAGCTGTTCAGACAAAATGGTAACTTACATGACATTCTGCGGGAATTGCCCCTTTGAAATTCACAATGATGCTGCACACATCAAAAGTCATAAACGATATCTACACAACATTTCTCAAAATAGACCAAATACAGTGGGTGTAGGTTTGTGACACCTATTAGAGGGGCAAATCGCTCATTGTGTACAACCCAGTTAATTCGCTAATATATAAAATCCCCCTTTTCTGGGGCCCTGCCAGACAGTGTTAGGGTGTAGAAATATGTAAAATGACCTGAGATCTAAATAAAGCATACATTTTAAAGTTTAAGGTACAATTTGAGTCTTCTAGATAAAAAACAAAAATAAAGTGTGTAGGCCTATGTATTCGCACGCGATCAAAACCAGCCAAATGAAAAATTGGAGACCAGATCAGAATTCGAGGTGACCTTTTTCGAAAGACATTTTGTGAAAAATTTTGGGTGTTTATCCCTCTTTTTCTTCCCGTTAAAAGATCGGGCATAAGAAGTACTTTTCGAAACCACAGTGGTATATGTAGAATAACATAAAATGTTAATAGGGCCAAAAGAAGAAAAAAAAAACAATAGGTGTCAAAGACCCGTAGCGGAAAATCAGGTGAAGGGGAGACAATCTACCACATGTGACAGTTAGTGAACCAAATCATTTCCAACAACCGTGGGGGGAAGCAAAAGCCTAAGCAAGCGTAAACAAGAAGACGGGAGCTACTGTATCTGGTCACAGCTTAAAACTGAATGATAAACGAAGTAAAGGAGGACAAGAAAAGAAAATCCTGGATGATCTAGCAAGTTGTAGGGATGCACAGAGTACTGAAGAATTGTTGATAGACAGCTTGCAGACCGGAGTCCATGATCTCCAATGGCAGTGGACATTGCACCTGAAGAAAAAAAATTAATAAAGTCAATATGGTAATGTAGCTTTGTATAATGTAGAGCTCGTAGGGTTAAAGCAGTCTTCTCAGAAATCGCGTGGCAAGAGCAATCATACTAATTTTGTCCAGTTTTGGAATGGCATATTGGATTTATTTAAGCCGGAGTTTTCGAGCTTTTAAAAAAAAATTCACATTGGTATTTAAGTTGCTAAGAACTGTGATCAATTTTTTGAAGTGCAAAGAAACGCCCGGCGAGCAAAGTTTGATTGGCAGGTAAAAATAGCCCTAGAAAATCTGAGACTGCTCGAGACACGTTTGCTTTCACCTGGTAGATGAATGAAATAAAACATAGTGCTTAGGAGAAGATGCAATGCTGCTGTGAAGTATGAATTTGAGTATATCTTTGACTCAGACTGCCAGGCACTAAAGTGACATGCGAGTTCGCTAAAATTTGCAAACATGTAAAAACTGTGTCCGTTTAAAGAATTGATACCAGGTTTGTAATACTGATGCATGGATACATAAAAATATTTACATATAAAAGTATGTCCTCATTATAGCAATATTTTAAATTTTTAAGAAGCACGCACTTGCCAACAGTGTAATAACGAAACAATCCAAAATGTAACGAAGAAATTAGTTTAATAACATTTTCGATCCTATATGTGGATCTTCTTCAGTATCAAATTATTATGAAGAGAATAAATACAAAGAAAGGGACGGTGCATTCACGAACAGTTTAAAAAGGTAAGAAAGTAGAAAAAAGGGTGTGAACGCAGGTCAGAAAAAGGAACCTGGAGGTGGCTGAGAATATAATTAGAGTGTGAAAGGTGATCAGGTAATAGTTTGAAGGGTGTATACCATTGGATCCAGGAACGTGATTTTTTTCTTCTGTGATTTTTTCTTCTGTGATTTTTTTCTTCTGTGATTTTTTCTTCTGTGATTTCACTGGAAGCTGTATACACTTTCATTCTATAGCAATATTTTAAATGATATTCATATTTTTTTATATATAAATATACATCAACAGAATATTGCGGGCCTCCGACTGTGTAAATATCCGGTGGCTATGCAGTGCCGAGCTATCGGGACTAGCAGACTGTACTCTAAAGATAACACGTACGGACTCCGACTGGACTCTGCCTGCGAGAAGAACAAGATCAGTTGTCGGAACAGCCGCCAGGACATGGGTGTGACCTGTCCGGACTTCGAAGTTCGTTTCAAGTGTGCTGACGATGGTACGTCTACTTCTGCTACTACTACTACTACTACTACTACTACTACTACTACCACCACAACTGCTATACTATTATTACTACTACTACTACTACTATTACTACTTCTGCTACTACTACTACCACAACTGCTAATATCGCTACTACTACTACTACTGCTGCTACTTCTACTACTATTTACTACCACCATTACCACCACTATCACCACCACCAGTAACATGCCTTGCCCACTTACTCCCCCGCAGGCAAAAATGACTGTGCCGTGGAAAGTGTCCGTAAGGATTGTGAGCGTAAAAGGATGGAATGTGTCCAGACACCTTTTGGCGCTCAGTGTCAGAGGAAGAAGAGAGAGAGAACAGGCAAAGAAGTGATCGGCCAAGGAACCTGTAACATGAACTCAATGACTTACAGTAAGTAAAATAATGTTCCAAGGTACACCAAGCAAGTTTCTACATTTTGGGATCTAGAAGTGGCGTCTTCAGGATGTCCTGTACCTCTGGGTTTCATTTTTGAGAGAAAGCAGAATGTATGTAGATCTGGTTCAAGAAACAAATATAGTCAGTGCAGACGCTCAGATCGTGCTCTATATGGTTAAGATACATTGCAGAATCTACACGACAGTATACATAGGTCAACACGAGCAATAGATGAGGTCACAATAAAAACATCTACACAAGCGGTAATCCATATAATGCAGAGTCACTGAATGAGACGGAAAAAAACCCAAATGAAATCAGTGGATTACTGTAAACATGTAAGGTGACTAATTAGGGAAGTCGGTCTAGTATGAAGGGATTTTTAAGCGGCCTGCCTTGCTAAATTTGAAGACAAAAAAAAGCAGGAGCTCTGTGGCTTCCATTTACAGGGAGTAAAGAAATATAAGTGAGATAATTAGGTAAGTCATCTAGACTTGCAGATGTTTAGGAGTGCCGTGTCTTCCTGCTAAATTTGTTAAATTCAGGAACCTCAGAATATTTTCTTGTTTCAGTGTATGTACACAGCAGAGAGTATTTTCTTGTTTTAACATAATAATGTACACAACAGAGAGTATTGTACTGTTTCAACGTATGTACACAAAAGAGAGTATTCTATTATTTCAATATTTGTACACAACAGAGAGTATTCTACTGTTTAAATGTACGTACACAACAGAGAGTATTCTATTATTTCAAAATTTGTACACAACAGAGGGTATTTTACTGTTTAAATGTACGTACACAACAGAGAGTATTTTCTTGTTTCAGTGTATCTACACAACAGAGAGTATTCTATTGTTTCAACGTATGTGCACAACAGAGAGTATTCTATTATTTCAAAATATATACACAACAGAGGGTATTATACTGTTTAAATGCACGTACAGAACAGAGAGTATTTGTTTGTTTCAACGTATGTGCACAACAGAGAGTATTCTATTGTTTCAAATATATGTGCACAACAGGGATTATTATATTGTTTCAATGTATGTTCACAACAGAGTATACTTTCCTTTCGGTGTATGTACACAACAGAGAGTATTCTCTTGTTTCAGTGTACTTACACAACAAGATGTATTCTCTTGCTTCAGTACACATACCCAATATAGAGTTACTCTTAACCTATTTCTCAATCCTTCCCCAGCCGTCAAACAGTGCTACGCCTGGGGTGATCCTCACTACAGCTCTTTTGATGGCAAGAAATTTGATTTCCAGGGAGAGTGCACCTATAACTTTGCCACCACCTGCGGCGACTATGTGCCCACTGACGAATTCCCAGAATTCAGGTACCGTAATAGCCCCTTCTTTGATTTCATTATCATTTATCATTATACACTTCACCAGTTTGCAAATAAAACCCTGTATGACACAACGAGAAAAACATGTTCGAAGTTAATCACCTAGAAACATATCTGTCTTGATTTCGCTCCTTGTTAGTTCAGCGGTCGACATAACCCCAAAATGTCTGCAAATTTACCCTGAACTAGATGAAAGCTTTGTGTATTGACCTGGGGCATATTCCAATTGTCTGGTCTCCTGGGAAAATTCGTCGGACCTCGCGATGGATAATTTTGAGCTGTCGCCTTGAAAAGTCGAATTTCAATGTCCTGCTCCAAACTCTGATTTCTGCGGACTTTGAAAGTTATTCATTTATTTTTCATTTTGTGTAAATTTTATTAATGAAAATGAGGTTTAAATGTTTTGTTGTTTTTTTTAAAAAGTATTTTAATGAAGCGCCCTTCGCTCAAAGGCGTGGTTAAAACGGCTTTAATCTCTATTTTCTCGAAATCTTTATGGCAACGGTAATTTTACAAATTTGTCCATAGCTTTGGAACTAATAAAGATACGGACGTCAGATAAAGTGCAAAATGTTCAGAAATGAATGAGGATTAATATTTTATCATAACTTAATTTTCATATCTGGAAAGCTGTAAAGGATTTTCCCATGAACCCACACAGTGTTGTACATAGAGATGGTAGAACTGATCGTTACCGAAACTGGCCGCGCTCTGGAACGCATACTTTAGTGACCAAAAGAAAAGTTTCTTTGTTTGTTTGTTTGTTTGTTTGTTTGTTTTGATCATACCGTTAGTGATAAGAGAAGGGCGTTTGGTATTCCAAAAGTTCAGTGACACCAAATCTAAAAAAGAATGCTCCACTTTCCACAGCATTGTTGTCATGAATATACGAGAAAACCCAGAGGATCAGGTGACCGTCACACGAGCTTTCAACCTGAATATTGCTGGTTACACCTACTCTTTTACACGCGGGGGCTTCACCACTGCTACAGGCGTATGTACTACTTCCGTAACTTCTACTACTACCACTTCTGCTATTCAAGACCAGATTAAGCTTGTGTTGAGCCTTAATAGTGCTAAGTCCTCTATTTTACAGTAGGGGAGAGAGAGTGTGTGAATGAAAGAAAAGGAGAGGGAGAGGAAGGAATAGAGAGCGAATTATATCAATCATTTTCTAAAGATTCTGTGTTCCAGGGGAGGAGGGGAGTAAAGGGGGGGGGGTGTAAATTACACATTGCGGACGTTCGCCTTCGGTAGTGCGGTCACAAATCTGGCCAAGGAAATGTCGCTAATAGCTGAAATCTGGGTTAGAATTCCTTATTTCACTAGGCAGCTTGAAAGCATTTAGCACTGAGCATTTAAAAAGGCGAGGTACTGCTTTTGTTTACAGGTTAATCTGGCACTGCTGTTACATCTACTACTACTACTACTATCACTACTATTGCTATTTCTACTACTACTACTACTACTACTACTAGAACTACTACTACTACTACTGCGTATGCTGCTACTACTACTACCACTACTATTGCTTATTCTACTACTACTACTACTACTTCTGCTACTACTATTACTATTACTACCACTACTGTTGCTTTTTCTACTACTACTTCTACTACTACTACTACAACTGCTACTACTACTGCTACTACTACTACTACTGCTGCTGCTGCTACTACTACTATTGCTATTTCTACTACTACTTCTACTACTACTACTACTACTACTACTACAACTGCTACTACAACTACTACTACTACTACTACTACTACTACTACTACCATTACTACTACTAGCGCTATAACTATTACTTCTACTTCGGTGTTTATCACTATTACTGTTTATTATTATTATTATTATTTATCAAAACATTGCTATCCGATTATTAAGAATGAAGACTTCTCAGCAGGGCCTACCGCTGAAAACTATCACTCAGTACATAAATGTATTTTGCAACTGTTGTTCAATTGATTCAATGAATCAAAACTGGTGGAATCACAAATATATTCTTGAATTTTATTGGTCTATCTCTCCAGCTTGCACGTAGCCCTGTTGACTTTTCTGATGACATCATCTCCATTGAAGCCGACCCCAAAGGTAACTCCTACGAGCTGACCATCAACACACAATTCTGCATGACCATTCAGTGGGACAACAGACACTCTGTTTATGTAAGTGTATATATGTGTTGCTTTTTGTAAACAGATTTATATCGTGAAGCACCGTTACCAAAATGGTTACGGCATTGGATTCGAGATCAAACGATCATGGTTAAGATCCCGACCACCGGTCATGTTGTATGTTCCTTGGGAAAGCATTTCATTCACATTTTCCTTAATCCACCCATCCGTAAAATGGATTCCTGGCTATAGGCAGAGAAAGATATTGTCAGAATGTTAGTGATCAGCGTTTGTAAAAGGCTCAGGCAAAGAAAAGGCAGCTTCACGGGGAGCTGAGAAGCCCTGAAGTGATCAGGCCTGCTGGGTAATAATACAGTGAAGTCGCTTGAGCGGGCATAAGACGGGATACGAGACTTATAAACAACATTATCATATCGTTCATGTTGATGAAAATGGTTGTTTATTAGAGCAGCGTAGCCAAATTGTTGCAACATGGGTTCGATTCCCGACCGCGGTGGTGGTGTAAGTGCCTTGGGAAAGCTGTTCATCCACAATTTCCTCAGTCCACCAGTCTGTAAAATGCGTACCTGGCTATAGGCAGTGAAAAATATTGTCAGATAGTGATCAGGGCCTCCAATGGTAGCGACACTGTATACTCCTCAGTAGTTCTTTAGGAAGTTGAGGAAGTCCTGAAATGATCTTGCCTGCTAGAGTATTGATATTGTGAAGTCGCGTGAGCGGGCACTACCCTGAGTAATAGACCTGTAAACCATATTATTATCATCAATATTATTATTATTATTATTATTAGCATTATTATTATTATTGTTATCATCATTATTGATACTATCATTAACATTATTCCCCACAGTTGAATGTTCCCGACCACTACAGTGGTCACATGTGTGGACTGTGTGGAAACTATGACGGTAATCCTGACAATGACATGACACTTCCTGGCTCCACCCGCCAGGTGGATGCGGTCACTTTTGGCAGCTACCACACCGTGGGAGGTCAAGGAGTAAAAGGGTAAGTAGTCTCGCGTGGCAGCTATCATACTTTGCGAGACCTACTGTAGTAGTATAGGGGTAAGTTGTGTAGTTTCACGTGGCAGCTATCATATGATAGAAGACTAAGGAATAGAAGGATAAGTAGTCTCGCGTGGCAGCTATCATACTTTGAGAGACCTTCTGTAAGGGTAAATTGTGTAGTCCCATGTGGCAGCTATCATAATAATATGATAGAAGACTTAGGAGTAGAATGGTAAGTTTAGGAGACCCAACAGTACAGGGTGAAACTGTGTAGTCTCAAGTGACGACTATCACACAGTAGAAGACCAAGGAGTAGAAGGATAAATAGTTTAGCGTGGCAGCTAACATACTTTGTGAGAGCTAGCAGCACAGGGGTAAATATTGCAGTGTAATCTTTTTACGTGGCAGCTATCATATGAACAATTACTAAGGAGTAGAGAGTAAGACGTCTCGCATACGGGACATAGTTTAGTCTCACGTGGCAGCTATCATACGATGGGAGTCCACGGGGAACGGGGGTGAGGTGTCTCGGTGTATTATGCGATAGAAGACAAAGGAGAGCAGAGGCAAGTAATCTCGAGTGACAGCTATCATACAGTAGGAGGACAAGGAGTAGATGGGTAGAAGGTAACACGTGGCAGCTATCATACGGTGGAAGGCCGAGTACAGGAGTAAGTAGTCTTGCATGATAGCTACCATTCGTTAAGAAGCGGCGGAGAACAAAAGTAGAAATCTCATGTAGCAACTATCATACTATGAGAGGCTAAAGAGTACAGTGGTACGAAGCTATTACGTCAGCTATTACACTATGGAAGACCACTGAGTAGATGAGTAAGTAATATCGTGTAGCAACTATCACACTGCAAGAGGCCAAAGGGTAAGTGGGCACGTAGTCTCGGGTGACAACTAATGTTTGGTGGGAGGCTAGAGAATACAAGAGTAAGCAATCTTGTGTGGCAGTTACCACACCATGGGAGATCAAGGAGAACAGAAGTTTTCTTAAGACCACCAATCACAGAAGGATAAAGGCGTATCATATAGCACTTTGATGCCAGATTTTGGATGCAGAATAAACTGAATTAGAAAAGGGCGATGGGCATCACAATAATGCATTATATAATCTATAATGAAAGGGCGATGGATCCCTAGCAAGAAGAGCAATAAGCTGCCTCTTCACTCCCACTTTAAAAGACAAAACATCACCAAAATCCTCACAAATTCTGCCTCAAATCGTGCATATTATCAGTTTTCATACTTTAAACAGAAATAGTACAATGAATCTCTCGTACACTTTTGCTTGTAAAAGTTAGTTCACGAAATACGAATGGAAATAAAAGAAACATGCATTGTAAAGTCAAGAACCACTCAAAATCATGCGCACCCACCCGAGGATATCGAAAGCAAAGCGCAGCAAACCCCCTATAATAATAATATATAATAATAATAATTTTATTCAAGAACTACCCCTTTACAACGGGGGCTGGCAGGCCGGGGTAACCTGTCTGCGTCTTGCACACACATGGAATAGAACAATGCTATATACAAAGAAACATTGCGTAAATCTGTATCACATTACTTTAAAACCGTATCGAACCGCAGTTTCGTAAAAATGTCTTCCCTAAGTTATCAATTATACTGCTAAAAGTCGAGAATGAATTTGAATCTAAAACAAATATAGTCCTTTCCAAATTATTCAGGCTTAAAAATGTATAATACACCCGCTTTCAGGCACACCAGCAACGACTGAGTTCATAACGCCTTTTTGTTGTCTTTTATGTCTTCCTAGATGTGTGGACCTTGTTACTAGTCCTAAACCATGTTCTGATGAAGAGATGAGGAAATACAGTGACAATCTATACTGCGGCATCTTCAATCCGAGGTCAGGCTCTCCATTCGTGCAGGCTGTGGTAAGTGTTCTTTGTCTCTCTAACCCCTTGGCTATGTATGACGCATTGGGACGTCCTTACCCTTTGATAGGGGTTCAGTTCATGTGAACTTGATCTGAGCTTAATAGCTATTTTGGAAGAACTGATCTGGATCTGAACTGTCACCTATTTTGGGTCCTTTTTCCTAAACTTTAATTTTTTACCTAAATTTCAGTTCAGTTCCCATCCACCTGGTTTCATGACCACATCAGTTGCAAAATACTCCAGTCAAGCCACAGTTTTGTACTGTGAGTGAGGCTGTTATGCTGTAAGAGCAGGTTTATTTTTTTTTTTTGTTTGTTTTGCATTTTTTAGACCCGTAATAAGAAGACTTTTTTTTTAACAATTACAAAGAAGAAGGGAAGACCGGTATTTAGATTTGTGCCCCTGTAAACAGTTTCCCGTTATAACCGAG
Source organism: Ellobium chinense (assembly GCA_033807755.1). NCBI lineage: Eukaryota > Metazoa > Mollusca > Gastropoda > Ellobiida > Ellobiidae > Ellobium > Ellobium chinense. The sequence continues at coordinate 1,202,163 of JAWQUT010000134.1, read as the reverse complement.
GTCGTTAAATATGGGTATCATTGCATTATGATCTTTGTATTAACCAAGTAAATACCATCCCTTGTGTCTCAGCTCGAGGGTTCCGAGACCGCAGCTATTGAGGCCAACAAAGAAAAACTGGATGCGTACTACAAGAACTGTATTATGGATCACTGCTGGATGGAAAACTTCGAGCCCGGACGTTGCCATGTGTTGGAGCAAGCCATCACAGACATGCGCACACAGTTGTGCATTGACGACCCAGAGCTGGACACGAAATGGCGTTCCTTTGCTAACTGTCGTGAGTACTGAGTTATGAGCTTCTCTTAAGTCTGGGTGCAGACCGTGAGCAAAATGGGTTGCGTTGTAGATGAAGTACACCAAAAGACGTTCACAATTCCCATAAATCGTCTATACCAGAGGTGGTTGCCGCTTGGTTAAAGCTGGCGCTTCTGGTGTGGAATGTTGATTGGAAAGTACCTTGCTCTTACTGTTACAGCAAAGCTCGATCGGCTTTGGTTAGGATCTAACCTTAGATCTGTTTCATCGTAACTGATACAGTTTATTTAATGGCTTTGTGGCGGTTTATAACGAAGGCAACTCAGTCATCTCGATCGGTAATAATTTCCTTTATGACTAGATTTGTCCTATGACTGACGTCTTTGTCATACCACAGTAAGACTGCTGACCAAAGCTCAGTCCATATGCAAATGCTTGGCTCTCTGTCAACGACTGATGACCTATTGCTTACTCGAACAAACCACGGACTTTCTTCTACCAGTGGGACAGCCATGCCTGACACGCGAATTTGTCATACAGGACATAATAACAACAAAGAGTGTATGTAGAGGCAAGAGGGGTAATTCCCGTCAAATCGTGCAGCTTCACACTAATTACACAGTTTAAATAAAGGGAACGACACTAGACACTTTAACTCGTAGACAGATTGTTCGAACGGTCCTCTTCTTTCCCTGCCCACCAAACTTCTTTGTCCGAATGCGCGCTGAGCACAGCTCACCTTAAGCTTCATCACAGAAGCATTGTGAGTATGCGAAGTGCCGCCTCTTGCCTATGTACACACTCTTTGCTGACAAACGAAACACAAGTTGACAAGATATACTCTACATTTTCAGAGGATACGCCCGAGACGACATGTTCAGCCAAACCCAACATGGTTTACAGTTCCTCCTACCTCAAGCGCTGCCAGAATTCGTGTGCCAACCCAGACAAAGATCTGATGTGCACTGACTTCACCACCTCCCAGGGGTGTGTCTGTAAGGAAGGTTTCCTCCTGGACGCTCAACTCAACTGCGTGGCCGAGACAGAATGCGAGAAAGTGTGCAACGTGCTCATGCCCACTGGAGAAAATATAGTTCTTAACGTAAGTGTATGCAAAGGAAGTGGGTTCCGTCTCACTTTACACAGGGGCATGAAGAGTCGGAAAGGGTTCAGCGTTACGGGACCTGGGATCCATAAAGCGACCCAAAATAGACCACTCTCGGTTGTTATAGATGCACGGTCATCTGGGCATCGCAAGCCACAATTTCAAGAATTATTACTTCCCCTTTCCACTTTTCCATTGTGGTCTTTGGCACCTACTGTTTTTTCTTCTTTTGGCCCTATTACCATTTTGCGTTATTCTACATGTACCACTGTGATTTCGGGAAATTTCTACCATGCAGGTTAAAGTACTTCTTTTGCCCAATCTTTTAAAGGGAAGAAAAAGAGGGGTCAATGCCCAAATTTTTTCACAAATCTCTTTCGAAAAAGGTCGCCTCGAATTCTGATTTGGTTCCCAATTTTTCATTTGGCTGGTTTTGACCGCGTGCGAATACATAGGCCTACACATTTTATTTTTTTATTTAAAAGGCTCATACTGTACTTGAAACTTTAAAATTAAACGTTTTATTTAGATCATTTTACATATTTCTACACCCTGACACTAGCTGGCAGGGCCCCCCAAAAAGGGGTATTTTTAAGGTGCCAAAAACCTCGTCAAAGACAAGCTGATATGATTTGTTATATTGGCTTCTATTGATTCATGCATCCTATATTGTCGGAGGCTAGATTTGATGACGCAATTACACTACTATTTACATGTATATTTTGCTCAAATCAGAGGTGGGCTTATTGAAGTTGACATACTAATAATGGTGTATTCCGCATAAAGGTTCTTTACTTTGAATATTTATTTAGTTGATTTATGAATTACTACAGATTCCGATTATGTTATCCGAACTGACAGTATAAATTTTACGAAAATTTGCCTGCGATATAACTCATGGATTTTGTGACCTAATTGGCCTATACAGACGAAATCGTCACTCTCATCCCACATTCACCTGAGTCATTTTTTGATGACCTGAGTTGTTTATATTACAATGATCTTCAATTAATCTTCTTCATCCTATTAAAACAAATGTAAAGTTTTGACTCATTATTATATCGCTATTTCAAGCTAAATCTTTACTCCACTGTTCTGCTTTGAACAACAGGTTGAGAGCGCTGACTTTCTCAAAACTTTAAAAACTGATCTAGGCAAAATTAATATGGAAGGAGGCAAAATTAATATGGAAGGAGCATGATGAATGTGTTAATTTTGGTCACATCATATTTATCGCAAAAAAAAAAAAAGGGGGGGGGGGGTGAGAATGAACTCAGTTCATGCCATTGAGTGGACGCTTATAATGGCACGTCTCGTCCCCAGGACGGAGATAGCGTTGTTGTGGAGCCATGCAGGATGAAGATGACTTGTCAGGCTGGTGAAGCTGTGCAGTCGGAACTCGATGCCTGCTCGGAACATGGCGAGTGTAGCAAGGATGGTCTCTCGTGCTCCTGCAGAATGGGATTCGTAGGAGATGGACACACCTGTAAGATGATTTTTATTTTCAGTTGTTTTTCTTATCATCAATACCGTCTGCGTCTTTAAAATCTTTTTTTGTTTGTTTGTTTTTAAAATTTCATCGTCACCAGCGTGACCCACATCTCTTAAGTTCATTTTCTTATTGTTTTCATGACATCAACACGTCTCTTAAGTGAATATGTAAGTTTTCCTGTCATCATTATAGTCCATGTCACTACAGTGGATTTTCTCAGTTCTTCTTGTCATTAGCACAGCCAACGTGTCTTAAAGGGACAGGGATAGTTGTTTGCTTCACAACTTTAAAAAATCCTCATTGTTTTTTCAAAAACTTTAAGCCGTGTACATTTTCCTTTTGCCTGATCATTTCCGAGAAAACATCGCTGGAATGTCGGAATTTTTAAAATGCGTGCACCGCCATTACTCGTGCTGCGTGACGTCAAAAAGCGAGACTAGGCTACAAGACGATTGGTGCAGACTAGGTGCTTACTACCACTACTGCCTTGGCCATCAATGTCACTACTACCTCCGATTCTATCACTTTCGTCATCATCACTATCAACATTATCATTACTACCACTACACGTCATCACCATTGCTTTTATAATAATAATAATAATACATAGCATTTATATAGCGATCATCTCTGTAGATACAGGCTCTGATCACTTTACGTAGAGAAGTAAATAAGATTATATAATATTCAGCTCCCACACCCAAGCATACAACACCCTGTACACATGCACTGCAATATAGATGTAAAAAACAAAAAATGGTTTATCATCATCACATTCCCCACCATTAATCTCATCTTCATTATCTTCGCCACCATCTTCACTAATATCATCATTATCACTGCCGTCACAGTTATCACAACACTCATCACTGCTGCTGCTACCACCACCGTCATCATCATCATCACTATCGGCATCATCATTGTCGTCAGTATCACTAACAATAACTGAAACATCTTTACTGCCACTACTGTCCACTACTACTACCATCACTACTACCGCTATGATCATCACCACTGAAACCACAACCATGATCGCCTTCATCGTCACCACTGGTACCATCACCATCACCATCTTCACCACTCCCACTATCATCAGTACCACTAGCCCCCATTAGCATCATCCTATAACCACTACCATCAACGATTATTTTGTGGTCGCCAGGCACCCCTAACCGTGCATGCAGGGACGGCTATTACTCTTACGGTACCAAGTGCTACAAGCTGGTGCGAGACAAGCTGGACTGGCACAGCGCCGCCATTAACTGTGGGGCAGATGGGGCACAGCTGGCTAGGTGAGATCTCCCCCCAACGGACGTTGCACAATAGTGTTTGGATATTCAGGCCACTCGGCTAAATTTTATTTGTTTGTAAACCATTAGCGTATAATGTTTCAACACAATGAAGCATTTTTTTTTTTGTTTTTTGTGTGTAAACTTGCCAGGAATGTAACAAAAATATGTGGCAGTTGTTGAAAGCTACCCAATACCTGGCACGATACAGTGCTGGGAAGGAAATGGCTCAGATTTTCACAAAGCCTCTAAAGGTTTCAAAAGTCTAATGTGATTTGCATGTTTGAGCCAATAAACTCTTTTTTTTCTACCGTCACTTACAAAAAATTTCACAATCTCGAAGTCTTCTTTAATAGTTTGCAGCATTCAATTAGCTCATTCAAAATGATATTTAAAATATTATAGATTTTTAATTTGGTTTCTTGAGCTATGAACCGATATATCGAAAGGTGGGAACAAGCTAACTAGTTTCTTTAACAAGTGTGCCGCACAGAGGGCCACACCAAACAGAAGTAAATGACCAAGATTTCAGGTTTGGATTACAAAAGAATCCAAACTAGTCTGCGGGGTGGTTCACAAATCTAGAGCCCAATCTGTATAATGTCTTTCTACAGCATATATTTTATCATAACACCTTATTTCATCAAAATACATAATGTACTGATTTTTATTGAAACCTCAACAATAAATATAAAAAACATCTGTGTACTGTTGTCGTTGTTGACATCTTTGATCGGACCCCAGGAACGTACGAAACCTGCGATTAAAACAAGCTGTGATTATCCTTTTAGGTACACTTTATTTTTTTTAAAAACACCTATTCTGCTACTTAAAAAGATGTTGCGAATAAATGATAGTTGGATAAAGTGGGTTGTAATTAAATTCAAATCAACTGCGATCTCTCGTTATACATTTCAACTGATCACTTTGTCTCACTGTTCTGTTCAGATATGACACTGACAGTGATCAGGAACTGGAGAGCTTCTTCAACCTGGTGCCTCAGCTGACACTTCAGTCGCTGGGTAAGTTGTCGTTACTTTATTCACAGTCTGCATATTGGGAGTACTTTGCAAGCATCTTCACGTCTCAAACGCCTAAATTTGATTTGTCTCGTTGAACCAACAGAAATTGAGATTTAAAAGCCTTTATAAGGCTCTAGGCCAATGACTTCAATACATAAACTGCAGGAAATGAAGGACGATGAGGACAAAGGGAAGGAAATGAAGAAAGTGAGGGGGAAAAATAAACAAAAAATAAAAGACTAACGGCAAATAGAAAGAAAGAAGGATGGATATTTTATCGAGATCACAGGTCTTTTTTTTACATGTGTCTACATACTGACATTGGCTGGCAGAGCCCAAGAAAAGGAGGAGTTTAAATATAAGTGGGATAATTGCATTGTGCAAAATGGATGATTTGGTCAGTTAATAGGTGCCAAGAACCTTCATAAACCCGCATTTGTATGACTTCTCTATAGGAAGACAAAGAAGCGTATATTGTAGGAGCGGCAACGAGTGCAGCCTGTCCAGAGGTGAACTTGCTGTCAGTGTCAAGTGCAGAGATAGTCGAAACGAAGAAGGGTGTGAAAATGGTTACAGTATCTCTGAGGACAGACGTCACATTTCGGTCGGGGCGAATTGCAACGCCAGGGAGTTCATAGTCGTGTCTATTGATGGTGAGCGGATGGGGGTCGTGTCGATGATGAAGATGGTGGTGTTAGAGAGGTGGTGGTGGTGGTGGTGGTGGTGATGGTGGTGGTGGTGATAATGGTGATGGTTATGGTGATATGGTGTTAATAATGGTGTCGGTGATGGTGGTGACGTCGGTAGTAGTGACGGTAGTGGTTAGGGAGCATTGTGGCTTTGAGGCGATGTGACGATGGTTGAGATGATTGGGGTGGTTGCAGCGGTGGTGTTGTTGCTGCTGATGCTGCTTTCTTGATGGTGTTGTATTGATGGTGATGATGGTGGTGATAATTGTGCTGGGAAAAGTGGTGCTGATGCTGATGTGGTGATGATGTGGTGATGATTGTGATGATAGGTGTGCTAGAGGTGGTTAGTTGTTTGTTGTTTTTTTTAAGTTTGTATTACAAGCCTAAAGACGAGACACGCCCTCTGCCTCGAATATTAGTTATAACAACTATAGTACATTGGTCTGTAGTCAATTTTTCTGATAGTGTTTTCTAATTAGCATGATTCAGAACAAGCTGTTATCTACTGGTAAAAGAGATGTAATGTTTACAGTTTGTCTCTCTTTTGTTTAAGATTAAAACTGTAGACAAAGATGGTTGTGATAGAATTAGTAATGATGGTACTGACGGTGGCAGTGGACCAGAATATTATGATTTTTATATTATAAATTATCGAAGCACAGTCGAAGCACAGGTAACTGTGCCGAGTTTCAATATAATTGGTGCCCCAAGTGCTGGTACACCGTAGTGCTGCAAGTCTGAGAATGTGTTTCACTAAACTACAGACTAACAAGATGTTTAAAAAAAGGTATTATTTACTTATTCCCTTTTTCTGTTTTCAGCACGTTTGGCCAACATCGACATCTCCTCTCTCGGTGAGTAATTTTATATTGTTTTACCACAATACATTAACATT
>JAWQUT010000134.1:1184011-1194138 GCA_033807755.1 Ellobium chinense | reverse complement strand
AGGGGGGAGTGTTGGGATGATGGTGAGTTTACACCAGTTCTTAATGTTAGAAATATTAGTTCTCCTGACACAAGCTCAATATTTCTCAGGCATGACAGGATTTCTAAATTGTGTAGAAGAAATGGATATAAATATATACATTTCTTTATCCAAATATCACTAAATGAAGTGAAGGACATGCCTGTGACGTTGCACATTAGCATTCAATTTATAAATATAATAATTGTTTTCTTTTCTCTTTTCAGATAACAGCAACCAGAATAAGTATGGTAAGTTTTTTTTGGTGCTTTTCTTTCCCGAAAGATGATTGACTTGGGTCACTATCAAATACTGTGCATCGTATTCCTGTCCTTCGTTACTATCGTGTTATCATTTTATAGTCCCTCCGTAAACTCTTCTTCTTCTTCTTCTACTTCTTCTTCTTCTTCTTCTTCTTCTTCTGCTTTTTCTCCTCCTCCTCCTCCTGCTTCTTCTTCTTCTTCCTCTTCTTCTTCTTTTTCTTCTTTTTCTACTTCTTTTCCTCTTTCATCGTCTTCTTCTTCTTCCTTCTCTTTTTTGTCTTCTTCTTCTTCTTCTTCTGCTTTTTCTCCTCCTCCTCCTCCTCCTTCTTCCTCTTCTTCTTCTTCTTCTTTTTCTTCTTTTTTTCCTCTTTCATCGTCTTCTTTTTCTTCCTCCTCTTTTTTGTCTTCTTCTTCTTCTCTTTCTTCCTCTTCTTTGTCTTCTTCCTCTTCTTCTTCTCTTTTTCTTCTTATTCGTATTTTCTACATCTTCATCTTCCTCCTTCTTCTTTTTCTACTTCTTCATCGTCCTCCTCCACTATATCTGGGAGTACCCTTCGCAGCGAAAATTTGCTGTTAAATATAGCCTTCTTAGATTGCCATATACCCGCTGGACGCACTTTCCAAAGGTCCCGATATGTTAAGCCATGTTGCTCCTTAGCTTTGGGTAACACCGTATTCTTTCTCTCTTTCGTGTGTCTTCTGCTTAGTGCACTATAACCACTACCACTACCACTACTCGCACTGAACACATGATATCTAGAATCTTTGGTGAACCTCAGATTCTCAATACTTCCTATAGTCATTCTAAAATACCCAGAGGGATTCCTTTATAATGACTATTCCAGTGTAGTATCTTAACTTCTTGTGTCATCATTTCTTCTACTTTCTCATCATCATCGTCATCATCATCATCATCATCATCATCATCGTCATCATCATCATCATCATCATCATCATCCTTAACCACTATCTTCATCCATCATTTTTTTCTGTTCCCGCTTCTTTCCGATTGGCGCTTCAGCTTAGTTAGTTCGGTCTAGTCTTTCATACTGGGAAGCAGCGTTACTGTCCTAGATATGATTTTTCAAAAAATATTATTATGTTACTGCCTCTCTTCACCAGTTGACACTCAATTATATATCTGTCTGTCTTGGGGGAATAGGGTCCCTAATTACGCGTTAAAAGAACACCACCATGTGTTCAGATATAACTAAAGCCCTATCTCTAGAGCCCTGGCCCTAAAGGGTCCCAAAGGTAGAGCTCTAAATCCCAAGCCCTGCCTCCTAACGAGGCGTTCACTATGAAATATGTTTGCACTGTCATGTTTCAACTCTAAAACATCTCATCGACCATTGACACTGATGTTTGTTTCACTGTCTCCCTGGACTACCACAGATCCTCTGGACCTCATAGTCATCCCCCAGTACGTGAACCAGCAGGACGCCATTGCCAGGTGTGAGGAGAAGGGCAGGACTCTGGCAGTCCTCACTACTAAGGCTATGCTGGACAAAGCAAAGAAACTTCTCTACGACAGCGGGTACTCAGATCTCTTGGTTAAGATATCTCTAAATATTTCCCAAGATCATCCAATGTTTTCTCCAGACCTGCGACTGGGCAATTCGCCCCTAATATTTCAAAACCTTTCCCCAAAAATACATTGATCGCGAGCAGATCTCAACTTCTTTCGTGTGGTCATGTGCATAATCCTTACGTTAGTTAACGCACTGAGGTTACAACGGGAAACTCCCAAAACATGAGTAGCGTTCACTGTGGTTAACGCAATACGTTAATTAACGTATGGATTATGCATACGGCCACAGGACTTCAAAAACTGGGCCGAAGTTTGCCCGAAATGCGATGTTTGAGTTGCAAGCTGCCAAAGGTCATATGTCAGTGTGCAGGTGGACTTCGGAGGCCTGACAGTACTCTGGGCATCGATGTTGGTATTTATCACTTGTGCTCAGTACTGTACTTATGAAAAATCTGAAGTCTCAAAAAATTTGCAACTCCCCTCTCAAATTTATGACAGAAGGAGAATGTCTACCCCAACTCATCTGACCTGTCTGGTCATATGCATAATCCTTGCATTGGTTAAACCATTGCGGTGACCACGGGAAACTCTGAAAACATTCGTAGTATTCACTGTAGTTAACGCAATACGTTAACTTTGTATGTATTTTGCAAACGGTCACTGAAAAAAAAAATCACCGATTTTTAAGCATAATGTGACCAGTTACTCGGCAGTAACTGGTGTGATATTTATTCTGTTGTAACACATGAAAGATTAACACAAATCCCTTTCCAATGTAGGATTATGTGCGATATTAGAAACCTGTTCGTTCCCTCCTCAACCTGATGATGGGAGTAGCCTTAAACGTTTAACACTGTTACAGAAGACTTGTATCAAGAAGATGGGTAGAATCCTTTTAACAGCGGTTTGATCTCTAACAATGACATGACGCATGCTTTTTTTCTTTCTTTCTTTCTTTCTTTCTTTCTTTCTTTCTTTCTTTCTTTCTTTCTTTCTGTCTTTCTTTCTTTCTTTCTTTCTTTCCCCTCCTTCTCTTCTCTCGTCTTCCTCCTCCTCCTCTTCTTCTTTTCATCTTTTTCTTTCTCTTATTCCTCTGATTTTCCATTTCTTTATCTGCTGTCAAAGTGAGACACGTTCTTGCTAGTGTATCCGCTAGTCGGGTCTGTCCATCTGTTTAGAGCCTTTCTACTTGTTTTTGTGGTATCCACAATGACACACACGTTAAAGGAACGGGAGTAATTATTTGTTTCGCAGCATAATAATAAGTTCACAGTATTTTTTTTCATCTTGCTCACCCCGCCATTACTCGAGCTGCGTGACGTCACAAAGCGAGATAAGCTGACAGTTTGCGCATGCGTATGCATCAATCGTCTGCTGGCTTCGCAGCACGAGTAATGGCGGCATACAGAGGGTGAAAATTCCGACTTTCCAGTGAGGTTTACTCACAAACGATCGGATGGAAGAAAAAAAAGTTACGCGGGTTTAACATTAATAAAGAAAAATGTCGCCTTTTAGGCTGTAATGCAAATATTTACCTCTGTCCCTTTAAGTTCTGCTTTCATCTCCTTCTTGGCATATCCGTTCCTATGTTGGCCTCCCAAGATGTCTTTCATAGTGAGCTGTGTCTTCCTATGGAATGTCTTAAGCACTGGAGTTGAATCGTTCAGATAACAAAGTCCTTTCCAAGGTTAGCGAGCGGCGAGGGGCGAGGGTACTACAAATGAAAAGTGAAATACTGTAGCTTTATTTTATCTGATTTTCTCTTACAATGATCAGGAATGATGGCTGGCTGGGTTGCCGATATCAAGATGAGAAATATCAGTGGAACAATGGTCTTCCTCTTGATTTCCAGAACTTCAGAAGGACGCCTGTGGTAAGGATAAACAATGATTTTTTTTAAACACATGCTCGATACTTCGTGCCAAAAAGTTTTTGAAAAAAAGTTTTGTTAATCATTAACAAAGTGTGCAGAAACTGCTCTGAACCTAAAACCATAGAGTATTCATGAAAGTTTTGTTTTGTTCTCAAAAAATGTTATTCATCTTTGGCAGGTACCAAGTGAGAGTAACTTTCAGAAAATTCCCCATCTACTTGAGATATATTTGCCAGTTACAGATCATTATGACTAGAGCAATGAGAAGGCATATCACTAACACACATGTAATAATAATAATAATACAATAACAATGCGGTTTATAAGTCTCGTATCCAGACTAATGCCCGCTCACGCTACTTCACGTTATTATTATCCCCGCGGGCCTGATCACTCTAGATCCTGATCCCTGGGGAGCATACAGTGCTGCTGCCATTTACAGGCGCTGATCACTAGCATTCTGACAATATCTTTCACTGCCTATAACCAGGAACCTATTTTACAGACGAGTGTATCTACAAGATCTCCATGTATCTAAAAGCGTGATTGACCCGAAGAGATCATCACCTATCTGGGCTAGAATATTACGCAGAGTCCTCGTTTCGATCTTTTAGAATAGAAATATTCACAGAAACCTTAAGCTGCAAGCTGCATACAAACAAAGTTCCAGGATCCTGGCTTTAATGCTGTCGTCCCTGGATCCTCGTCCTCTACCAGATATTACTGGCAAACTCAAACACCTTGAGAGCCCTTAAGACTGGTCATCTGGTCTTGGAGTTTTTGAGTTCTACTACATTTATACTGAACAATATCACTGCGCAGATATTCGTCCTATCAGATGATGTGTCCCAACAGAATATGACAGGTTTTAGGTCATTCGTGGTAGATTTTGTTTTTTTTAATATCTTCTCATATTTATATAACGGCTCTCCTAGACTAGGGCTTCTGAATGGAGTTTTATAGTACTGAGGAAACATCCCGGGCTGATGAGGAATGATTTGCAGAACTTTTATAAATTCTACTATCGCAGACGGATAGGTTTTAGTTCATTCGCGGTAAATCCTCTTTTGTATATATATATTTGTACAAGGGCTCTTGTACGCCAGGTCTTCTCAAGGGACTTTTAGTCTACAAAAAGACCAGATTAGGCCATGCACTGATGAAGAGTCATTTGCACCACTTTTATAAATTGAATTATCGCAACTGAATAGGTTTTGGTTCATTCGTTGTAAAGTCTCTTATATACAGTATATAAAAATAAATAATAGCTGTTCTTAGGTTCTGCGCGAGTCTTTCCTTATGGAAGTTTTGTACTACAAAGGAGCCAAAATAGGACATGCACCATTTTTGTGCGCTTTGCACCGCTTTTAGAAATTGTACTATCTCAAACGAATAAGTTTTAGTTCATTCCTGGTAAATTCTCCTATGCTCTCATATTAAAATTTATATAAGGGATGTCCTGAGACAGATCTTCCTAAGGTGGTTTTTAGAATCAAAAAAAGCCAAAATAAGACACGGACGGATGATAAAAGATCAGCATTACTTTTACAAACTGTACTGTCGCAAGCGATTACTTGTGAGTAAACATCTTTCCTCTTGTTTCGTGCAGCCTGTCAGGTTCGGGCGTGAGTACAATTGCGTGTCAATGAGCAGAAGAACTGGGTACTGGGAAGAGGAAAGTTGTGATGCCAGGTTTTTCCCACTCTGCGGACCACCAGGTCAGTTTGTGGTATCGATTTTCGTATTAACCCTTTCAATCCCAAAATGCCCATGCCAGAGTGTACTTTACTATGCTATGTTGCAATACAGCAATTGAAACGAAACTATGGCTGTCAACAAGCTACTAGACACAGGAGGTTATTGTCAACTTTCATCAGAAACTGTTCATGGTCCAGGTCTATGGCTCTCAATTCTGTATGTAGTTTCGTTATTACCCTTGGCCTGGGATTGAGTGGATTAAATGATGGGCAATAGACGTGAAAAGATAGCAACAGACCGTTTATTTGAGTGTCCAATATTTAGTGACACTGACATGAGCGCTCTGCTTCACTCATCAACCCCCGTTCGTGGTAAACATTCTGTGGCACATAATGTCGCTCATCTCATGAAGGGGCGTATGTGACATTTGCTAGTTTTCAGAAGAGCGTTTTAAAGATTCAATAATAATTAGAATTGATAACATGTGCCCAATCAGTTAATGTTTGATATCTCCGAAACTGTTAGAGCTATCGATACGCTAGTTCGTGAGAACATGGAGCTTGCTGTGGGCTTTCGGAAAATAATCTCAGCTCAGAACTCCCAAAATGTCGCATACGCTGCTTTGTGAAATGGGCGACGATACCTTCTAGAAAACAAAACAAAACAAACTTGCAAATAATTATAATTGCCAGGCACAGACCACTCTTAGTTATTGTACATCCACGGTCATCAGGGCAACGCAAGCAACATCTCCAGCAATAGTTATTTCCGCTTTATATTTTTGCATTGTCACTGTACTTATTTGTTGTCTTGCCTTCTTTCCCGAACAGTTGACATCACACCTACTGGGTACACACCTTTCTTCCCTGTGGTCGGATTCACCTCTCTCAACGAGCTCAAAGGGAAGCTGCAGAGAGAACAAAAACAGGTGAGACCACGAAACATCTGCCACTTCCACCACCACACCATCATCACCATCGTCACATAATCTTATGTTGGTTGGAGTGGCTGCACCATCTCCATCACTACCAGAAGAGCCAGCACAAATCCAAGACTGATGGATCTTGTTGCCTGGCTCCTTGTTACTAGATAGACAAGCACTGAGCAAAAATGATGGCTAGTTCTAATTGAGTGCCAGCATATTTAAAGGTTGTTTCTTAGCTACTGTCCGTTAAAATTCGGCAGATGGTTAACAAATAACATGGTTGACTCGACAATATGATGTTTGAAAGGCTGTTACTACCCATTATCAGTGTGACAGCAAAGACATTACTAGTATGTTGCCTTAATGTTGGACTGAGGTTGGCAGAAGTAATACAAATATTGTATTGTGGAGAGAGAAGCAAAACAAACGTCACCAAAAGCAAAATAAAAATGCGGAAGACGTCCGTATGATGTTACTAGCTAAGCCCACGTGCAGGTCCCCGAATATTGTTGTCAGTAGTATGTCCATTTTTTTGCATGTAAATATTTATGTTATCTGCCAACTCACGTCAGCATGCGCCCAAAGTGTTCAACGAAAGCAAGAGAGTTCCAGTTTTATGGCATGATGCTTGTTCTTCCTTTATAGAAGTTTCTTATTGGTGCTGTTGTTTTTTTGGTGACTATTATTGCTGTTGTTGTTGTTGTTGCTGCTGCTGTTATAGTTGTTGCTGTTGTTTGTGGTGATGTTGCTGCTACTATGTTGTTGTTTCAAACAGCATCGCATCGAGGAATCTATTATTGTTGCTGTTATGGCTACTGCCGCTGCTGCTGTTGTTGTTGTTGTTGTTTCAAACTGAACCGCATTGAGGAATCTGCTATCGAAATTGTTGCTGCTGTGTTATTGATGTTGTTGTTGACGTTGTTGTTGTTTTTGTCGTTCTTGTTGTTGCTGCTGTTGCTATTTGTGGTTGTGGTAGTGATGATGGTGGTGGTGATGTTTCAAATTGCAACGCATCCAAGAATCTTATTGGCTGCTGCATTTTCAAGTATGCGCTTTCATTGGCTGACACAGTTCTCTTAAACCTGGGTTTATTTATGAATACAGGACTTCATCTGCCAAGACCCATCGGTCATCGAGTGCAGCGCCAAGAACTACAAGGGCGTGTTCGTTGATAACGAGAACCAGCAAGGGCAGACAATCACCTGTCGCAAAGACCGCTTTTTCTGCAAGAGTGGTCAGGAGCTGGACTGTAGCACTTTCCGTATTAGGCTACTTTGTCCTCAAGGTACATTGTACACAACTGATCCTTTTAATTAAGAGACTGTTACTGAGACTGGTCCTCTTGGGCTCTGTGTGGTTTGTAAAATCGGTGTTTGTTAGTACAAGATAAAACCCACGCAAATTTTGCGTTGTCCTCAAGGAACATTTTACACAGCTGAGACTGTTACTGAGACTAGTCCTCTTAAACTGTTTGATCTGTAAATGGTCCGTAAAATCGATGTCTATTGTTACTAGATAAACCCCACGCAAATTTTGCGTTGATAAAAAAAAAAGCGATCTTTGTATAATTTTCACAAGCTGTGCATAGCCAGAGAAGAATGATGAAGGTGAACAACGGACTAGACACAGAGCATCTTCATTTACATTTAAAAAAGTATTCTCAGCTTTTCATGATTCTGAGTATAGACAAAAAAATCCAGAAAAACTGGTGTATGAAATGGCATAGAGGTATGTAAAAGACAATGGCGAAATCTGCTATCAAACGTGTGATCTTATCGCACAGTATCTGTTGTTTTAAGATCATCACCCTTAATGCAGAAAAATGCACCATTCAGCACTTTGGTGTGCAATTTTACATAGAAACTCCAGAGCACTTATGGTGGTGAGGTGCGAACAATGTTTTCTGAATTACAACTTCGGGGGCAAAGGTCGTATTTTCTCGTAAGAGGACAAGTGATAGAGATAACATTTAAGTTTGGTTAATGTTACACGGGCGTTATATTACTTAACCTCTATCTTGGCTTCCTAGAACTATAGTCTACTTATAATAACAAACATAATGATTTACAATTTCTGGTTTCTTCTCATTTAGGGTAGATCTACAAATATTTTGCGCATTTTGAAAGTCTCCGAAAAAAAAGCTTTCCTTTAGGGGGTTGAAAATACTGTCAATTTAATAAGTTGCTAATCTTGTCTTTCTACAGAGGAAAATCAATGCCAAGAACTTCCACGGATTGGTGCCACCCCGTGTGATGGAGGCCGTACCTGCTACCCAATTGTCAATCATTACATTTGCAAGTGTCCACCTGGCTCCCAGTACAACGAGCACACAGAAACATGTGCTAGTAAGTCATACGGTCACAGTCATGTGCCAGTCAGTCATACGGTCACAGTCATGTGCCAGTCAGTCATACGGTCACAGTCATGTGCCAGTCAGTCATACGGTCACAGTCATGTGCCAGTCAGTCATACGGTCACAGTCATGTGCCAGTCAGTCATACGGTCACAGTCATGTGCCAGTCAGTCATACGGTCACAGTCATGTGCCAGTCAGTCATACGGTCACAGTCATGTGCCAGTCAGTCATACGGTCACAGTCATGTGCCAGTCAGTCATACGGTCACAGTCATGTGCCAGTCAGTCATACGGTCACAGTCATGTGCCAGTCAGTCATACGGTCACAGTCATATGCCAGTCAGTCATACAGTCACAGTCATATCATACACGCCACAGTGCCACTAAACCATACACTCCAAAGTGCTACTGAACCATATAATCCACTAAACCACACTCCATAGGTAATCTGCTACATACATACTCTTGCCTTCACCTTAATAATATGCCACCAAATGATATACATCACAATCATGTGTTGTAAAGTCATACACCCCATAATCATGGGCTGTTTAGTCATACATTTCACGGTCTTGTCATGCACTATTTAGTCATACATGCCAGTCAAATGCATTTAAGTCATTGACTCCTCCGCCATGTGCCAGTCAGTCATACACTCACAGTCGTGAGCTATTAAGTCATACACGCATTCATATGTATAACTCATACACTCAAAGTGAGTACTGACTTCAAAACTGGTGAGTATCAAAAGTTTCAAGTCTAATAAACATTTGCCCGTCACCACCATGAATAATTTTTTCCCTTCTTTCTTCTACCCCTTTCACCTCTTTCCATCCCTCCACACCTCCTCCCCCCTCCCATAACCGCTCCCTCCCTCGAAAACAGTGTACTGCGGAGAATGCTCCTTATGGGGTGACCCACATTACACCGCATATCCAGGACCGCACGGACCACACTATTATGACTTCCAGGGTGAATGCAAGTAAGTACATGTACTCTTCTTCTAGCAGTTAGCATTGATTTCGTTTCTAAAAGTCTAGAACGCTTGAGACTCCAAAATGCCTTCGTTTATGTTGTTTTCCTGAATCAACAAGTGAACAAGTTTTCTTCTATATCAGCTATCACTGGATTTTGTTCCTTCTATAAGGGGATTTCGCAACAAGTTAACTAACAAGTTGTGTTCTATCAGTTATCATTGCATTTCGTTCCTTAAAGTCTGGACGTTTGCTGCAAGTTAACAAGTTTGTTGTATCAGTTATCATTGCATTTCGTTCCTAAAAGTCTAAAACGCTTGAAACCCCAAAATGCCTTTGTTTATGTTGTTTTCCTGAACCAACAAGTTAACAAGTTTTCCTCTATCGGTTATCACTGCATTTCGTTCCTAAAAGTCTCAAACGTTTGCAACAAGTAAATAAATTTCCTTCTATCAAGTATCACTGCATTTCGTTCCTAAAAGTCTAAAACG